>OY730181.1:35874179-36219087 GCA_963422495.1 Polyommatus iphigenia | reverse complement strand
ATAAACTACTTATTTAAATACTATTATATAGCTATAGATAATACTATTATATAGCTATAAAAGCTTAGAAAATATATTGGAAACTATGATTTATAACTAGGTAATATTGTGTTGTCATGAAATAGATGGGTAAGATGTAAGCGTTGGATTTAAGATGTATTTAAATTATTTATTATAAGTAGAATAGCTTTCGCTTGTAAGTAATATTATCACATTCAGTGTTTCTTTTGTAACATGAGAGGATAACAAGTACACATAATACTCATTAGTTTTAAGCAAAAGTTGGCACGCACACATGCGTAAGTGCTGTGAGTGTATGATTATAGAAAATAAATAAATTATGTTAAGCCGAAAATCGCTGTTTCATTCATCTCATATTAGCGACCAACCCAAGAATGCACAGTAAAGATAAAGTAGAATCTTATTTAAATTCGAAAGCGTGTCTGTCTGGCTGTCTGTTACGCTCTATACGTCCAAACCACTGAACCGATTTTGCTGAAATTTTGTATGGGTTTTCTTTGAGATCCGGAAAAGGACATATAGGACACTTTTTATCCCGGAACAATGTACGATTCCCGCGCGATAAACGAATTTTGGCGCAACGGAGAAGTATCATCTATTAGTATTTAAAACACTATTTAAAATTAAAATTTTCTTTCAGCTTACAGGAAAATTTTAAGGACGCTCAATCGACAATGATCTGGAAATGGTCAGAAAAACAAGATTATCGTCAAAAGATTTTTTATTTATACGACATTGTATACATTTGCAGTTTTATGGAAGCAACAAATGGGACTCGACTTACGCTAAATATATCAGGAATTCTCACCAAGCATGTATACAAAAATATTTGCCACATAACACTCCACATATAGTCACATTTGTACGTCGTTACCTACAAGCTAGTAAGAGCTAACGCACTATCGACTAGTCGCTGACGACTTTAACTGACTAAAGTTTAACCCTCTTACTAATAAAAATAGTTATGCGCTATACAATGTTTTGTCCTTATCTATGACGTTGGAAAATACGCTTGGTAGAGTAGGACAAATGATTATATAGCTACGCTGCAAAATTTATACCATTGGGTAAGCTCGCGTAGCTCTTTCTATTAGTAAGGCTACTTTATAAGCAAGTACAGGCTAACCACGTTCAACCTTATGTTAGTTTTTCTATGAAAATGACAGAAAAACCATATAAACCGAGATCGTGGTCGTTTTGTTCAACCCGGTCAAAATATATTGTGACTCGATTTGAAAAAGTCTTACCGACGCGGCATGGAATGGCATACCAGCCGAGTATCAAGATATTTTAACCGGATATTAAGCAAGTTAGGGTCAATTTAGACCGCAACGCGACGCGTAGATGCATTTCTAAAGTATGGATTTGAAAGATTTGCAAGACGTCGCAATTGAAATCTGTCAATTGAGTACAAAATATATAGAAATGCATCTATGCGTCGCGTTGCGGTCTGAATTGACCGAGAGTTGCCGACAAGTCGACAGAGCGTAGCTCGAATACATAATAGATCCAACAGATCATAAAACAAGGGAGATGTATCATTGAGTCATCTTTGATGAATCAATAATGCCCGGTTTCTGGGGTTGTTTGACGAAAGTTTATTCACTAGCACTAAGGGTCTTTATTCACTTTGATTAGTGCGAGTGCAGGTAATTAGTGATTAAAAGAAAATAAAGAACTTGCACTAATCCGTCGCTGTCCACGCCTGCTTTAAAAGCCTGTATTCACTTTGATTAGTGCGAGTGCAGCTAATTAGTGATTAGGAGAAATTAAGGGACTTGCACTAATCAGTCGCTGTCCACACTTGCTTTCTCCTAATCAGTAATCACCTGCACTAGTCACCTGCACTTTATCACTAATCAAAGTGAATACAGGCCACGTCAAAACATTAACCCATCAATCCCCAAGCGGCAGCCGGCTGCCGCATAACAATTGAGAATCTATTGTGTTTGCGATAGCCACGATGGAGGTGCTACCCAATCGACGCTGTTTATAAAGCCTTGTCAAAACATCTCTGAAACTGGGCATAAATTATGAGTTCCCTTAGACTGCTCATAGAGCATATAAGATATAAAATAATCATAATATTTTGTAATATACAATCACTTTTATTTTCATTCTTATGTCTTAATAGGACCATAATAATTATGTTAGAGAACTATCCGATTTTCAGTAGCTTTATAGCAAATGTTCACTACCGAAAGGACGTCTCACACAAACATATATCCACCTTGTTTTACATTCTATTGTCTACATAATATATCTTGAATAAAGATCCGTAATTGATCACATAGTAGAATAAAATATGCGGCATCAATTGATATTACAAGAATATTATCCCTTTAAATAGTATCCCTTATAGTGAGACAACTTTTTGTTATTTACATACTGAAGTCTTATTTCACAAGGATACCTTAGTTTTACCTCTTTACTTTGCAAAATACACAGTGATGCCACATAATACATTAATACGTTTATGTAATATTAATAGTTCAACACTCATATTTCATATCCATAAATAGTATATCGACTTTGTTATATTTTTGGTAGTAATTTGAATATACTTTTATTTGTATTAAAATGTTTATACTTAGATCAAGATCTACAAAATCATAACTAACATAAGGTTTCTTCACATTGATTCGGCGATGATAACCAACGTGAATGAAGCCTTAACGATTTTAGATTTGATATCAAATTTATTATAATTAATAACCATACAAAGTAAAACACATAACTCAACTGAAAAATATGTGGAGATCATAAAACAAAAACGTAATAATAATAAAGATTCCTAATATAATACAAAAAAACTTATTGTATATAAAATGAATTCATACAAATTGTATGTTGTCGTTAAAATAAGCTTTGATTTTTATTTCACTCTACAGTTGTTATACGTAAAACAATAAAATATCTTAGCAAAAATTCATATCAAACTAGCATAGCTCCGAGTGGATGCCTATAAAATATATTTCATAGAATAGCAACCCTAATATTTCTCATGACTATACTTTGATGTCTTAAAACTACACGTGTCTTGACATAGACACTACTAATAGAGCTTTTGACGTAATCAAAATTTAAGTTCGCTAAGGTCTAAAGTACATAAAATTCAGATTTTATCAAAATATATAAGAAGAATTTTAACAAATCTTAAAAGACTACTCGTCTTCGACTCAGATTCATTAATAAACATTGATAGATCTCTGCTCAATCAATATATAACAGCATTGAACACCGACATGCACGCCACAAGCACAAAACGCTAACAAATGCACTCCCACTTCCAAACAAAATATACCGTACAACGGTAAAATACAAAATGGCAACCCTTAACTACTATAAAAGAGTAAATATTAATAAATAACGCTACCGAACACACTGACGTGTCTACTAATTCGTAAATCAGACACTGCAACTGCCGTTTAACCTAAACAAATATTAATTCGAATTTCAAAAACATAACCTCAAATTAATTCGTACAGCAACGTTTGACGTTGATTTTTTTTTTTTTTGTTAAACAACTTAAACAATAACAAAAATCACTTGATCACATCATATCACTGAGTAACCATAAATAAACGAGTAAAATCCATATGGCGGGAGATTATAGTCTATGGCACGGGCTCCTCCTCCGTCCCCTCCTCCGAGTCATACACTGGGGCGCCATTTTTCATCTGTATCACCGACTTCTTTCTGTGGCGACTTTCCTTTAAACCTTTCTCGATGTTCCTGAAAGCAAAAGGTAAACTTAGTTTAAGAATATCTTGTCAGTTTTAAGAGTTGTTTTATGAATCCTTTCGTTTCTTTTTAAATCCTTTCTTATGGTTTTCTGGAAGAAACCGCTCAATGCGGTAATACCGCCAATTTACCCTCTTCCAATAATTTGTTTTTTTGAAGTGAAAACTTCTTTAGCGGCGTTGAGCACTTTTGTGGGATGGGTAAAAACTGTGAAACTCGCGCCAGATTTTCGTGTTGATCGAAAAACCATAGAAAAACCGTAAGACGGTTGGAGAGTAGTGTTTTGTGTCGAACTCTAACTCGAACTCGAACTCGAAAACTCGAAAACTCGAAAACTCGAAAACTCGAAAACTCGAACTCGAAAACTCGAACTCGAGTCTCGAACTCGAAATGTAAGGGTTTCGATTAATTAAAAAAAAATCGATTTTTTAAAAATCGATTTTCATAAAAAATGGGTTAAAAATTTAATCGATTGTAAGGGTTTCGATTAATTAAAAAAATCGATTTTTTAATGATCGATTTTCACAAAAAATGGGTTAAAAATGCACAACGTTAATAATCAAGTTTTCACTTCTGCCGGCACTCCCGGAGTGCAACCCGTCTTTTTTTTTCTTACTTCAAACCTTTAAGAAAAGAGCGTATTCCCTCTTAAAAGGCCGGCAACGCACCTGCAGCTCTTCTGATGTTGCGAGTGTCCATGGGCGACGGTAGTTGCTTACCATCAGGTGACCCCGTTGCTCGTTTGCCCCCTTATTCAATAAAAAAAAACTTTGTATTTTTTATGTGTGTAAATGAACAAAGCAAATTCTAATCATGTTACAATACTGGTGTGTTACAATAATGACACCAATCTTATTCTTTATTCATCTATCTTATATTCAGATTTCATAGACAATTTACTTTTTCTAAAAATGTAACTTATTTGGTTGTATCAGAGATCAGATTAACAATTTCAGGCATGGGCCATGGCAGGCCTACGTTATTTGGTCGATTTACGTCAAGCTTATAGTCCGTGCGGAACTAGTTGGCCGCGCCTTAGGTAGGGACGGGGGTGAGGGTTGCTTGCTGTTCGCAACGCACATGAGATTAGACAGTGACGACCAATCTTGCGATATCGTGAACAATAATATTATTTAATTATTGGAAAGAATAAATTAAAGACATTAGACAATTGATCAGTTTTATATTCTAAGCCCGTTATCCCCAACCCACGGCCAGCGGGCCGCATGCGGCCCGCCGGGACTAAAGTGGCCCGCGTGATGTTAAACAATTTTGAAATTCACGCCCACCGGCAAAATAACGTAAAGTCTACGTGATAGTCGTTAAATTTTTTCAATTTTAAATCTTTAATTTTGAAGAAAGTTATTTTTTAACCCTAAAAATTTTTTGTTGCGGCCTGCGAGTCGCGACACCAAGACCAATGTTTGTGGCCCGCATGAAAAAAGGCTGGGGACCACTGTTCTAAACTATTGACATCGGCTTTCCGTTTTTTAAAAAACGTATGCACTTTAAAATATATTATTTCCTTCGATTGTCTTTTTATCGGCGGACTCATCTTGATATTGCAATCTCTTGTGCGAAGCGCCCCTGCCTCTCCGTCCCACCGCTCACATACCTCAGGCGCGGCCAACTAGTTCCGCGCGGACTATAGCTTACAGATGGCGACATAATATTATATACCACGACATCTGCCTGCAACCTTTCTTTAAAGTATTTCACATACTTTTGAATATTACCTGGAACCGATAAGCGGGTGTAGAGCATTCTTCAGGCTGGTGAATATGTAGGGGTGTGTACGCTCCTGGCTCGTGAGTAGTTCGCGAGCGGCGGCGAGCGGCTCGCCGAGCGGCTCGGTGAGTTGCTCGTGTAGCGACTCCTTGCTGCCGCACGGCTGCGATATCGACCGGTCCAGGGTCATGGATTTGCTGCATCAGGAAATTAGTAATTATATCCTACAATTAACACACAATAAGAAAATTAGCTAATGCGGGGCGAGCGATCACTCGAGACAGCGTATCAAGACTACTGCAACACAAAATATATTTTGTTTGTATGTACGCATGTGAGGGACACATTAAGATAATATGTGTCCTGACTCCGAAGAGGTGAAGTGAAGTGACGTGAAGAGGCGAAAATATTCTGTAGATCCGCGAGAAACGTGTTATTTCGCCACTTGATACGACAAAGAATTATAATGTAACTATGAAAAATGTTCTG
Organism: Polyommatus iphigenia; assembly: GCA_963422495.1. Taxonomy (NCBI): domain Eukaryota; kingdom Metazoa; phylum Arthropoda; class Insecta; order Lepidoptera; family Lycaenidae; genus Polyommatus; species Polyommatus iphigenia. The sequence continues at coordinate 36,213,105 of OY730181.1, read as the reverse complement.
CTAGTTTCTAACGCTTCTCGCGCCAAATCGAATTCTTTGCACCGGGTTATTTCTTGTAGCAATGGTAGGTCATAATGTAGGACAACTTTAAACGTATAACCAATTCAAAATTCCATAAAATGAAAATATTTCATAAAAAAATTGGTATGTCTGTAAAGTCGGTTACGGACGGTAGTTTGACGTGACAACTACGAACAGAGCTGATCATGCCTCTCTCTCGTTCGTGCCGTGCTCTCGCTTACGGAACGCGACAATGAGCGTAAGGGTCTAAACACACTAGGCTGAATGTTTTGTAGAGCAACACACTATACGCGACGGAATTATCAAAACCGAACATAGGAAATCCAACCTTATCTCATTACATCTGAGAATTTTAAATACTCGCTTCCGCGCGCGTTCCGCAACGGAAATTACGCCGCGAAATTTCGGCTCTTCGCGTAATTTATAGTGTGTCGCATCAGACGTAAGCGGCTGAACGTAATTTCGGCCACGTAAATTACGCCGGCGTAATTCAGCCTAGTGTGTTTAGACACTAACGGGACAATGACGTCATCTTTTTCGTGCATGCAGCCCGGAGTTATTAGATTAAATAAAACATCAATATAATTTTTGAAGACCTATCCATAGATGTCCCTAACGTATAGGTTAGATGAAAAAAATATTTTTTGTTTCAGTTGTACCTATGGAGATCCCTAAAATTTTTAATAATTTTTCCATTTTTGTATGAAAATCTTAATGCGGTTCACAGACTACATCTACTTACCAAGTTTTAGTAGTATAGCTCTTAAAAAGTGGCTGTGACATACGGACGGACAGACAGACATGACGAATCCATAAGGGTTCCGTTTTTGCCATTTGGCTACAGAGCCCTAAAAAACATTAGAATAAATACTCACTCCTCATCGGAAGATGGCGGCGAGTCAGGCGTGTGTGTGTCGGCGAAGTGCGGCAGCCCGCGCGACCACGCGAACGACCGCAGCGCGCGAGACCGCACGTAGATGAACGGCCGGATTATGCGGATGTTGTGCTCCCTGGAAACAGTCGTAAATATTAAAATGTAATAGAGATAGTTATTCTATTAATGTTAACATCGCGGGCACACTCAGAGAGATTAAAAGATTACTTAACATTTTACATTGTGCTCCATTTTCTGTCGAACTATTCATTCAATTAATGTAAACATTAATTAATGTCTTTGAGTGTGGTCGATAAGCTTTGTCCACATTGTGCCTTTTTTCTGTTCAACAAGGACATGCCTTATAGTGCTGTCAACAGTGAACGTGTGGCATGCCCGTGACGCGCGTCAAAATCCACCCGCGTTGAAAGGAAAGTGTCATAGCGCGCGCTAGGATTTCAACGCGCGTTACGGGCATGCCTTACGTTTGACGTTGACAGCGCTATAAGGCATGCCCTTGATGAACAGAAAAAGGCACAATGTGGACAAAGCTATTGGCCAACTTATGAAAGTCTAAGATTGTTAGTTCAACCTTCTTTAAAATGAATGATGAATGAATAATATTAATATGAAAAAGAATGTGTGATATTTTAACAATCAAGTGGGCCGGAATCATAAGAGTGGTAAGTTGCACGGGTACATAAAATACAGTTTTCGACAAAGAGAAAAAAAGAGATAGTAACATCTATATCTATACTTATTATAAAACAAAGTCACTTTTTTCCCTCATGTCCCTTTGTTCCCTTTAATCTTCAAAACTACGCAACGGATTTTGATGATTATTTCAGTGTAAGATAGCCCATTTATCGAGGAAGGTTATAGGCTATATTTTATCACGCTAAGATTAATAGAAGCGAAGAAATAGAGGAAAATGTGGAAAAAACGGGGCAAAGTATTTGAAAGGGCTAACTTGAACGCGCTAATCTCAGGAGCTACTGGTCCGATTTGAAAAATGCTTTCAGTCTTAGATAGCCCATTTATTGAGGAAGGCTATAGGCTATATTTTATCACGCTAAGACTAATAGGAGAATGTGAAAAAAAACGGGGGAAATTATTTGAAAGGGTTTATCTCGCGAACTACTGGAGCAATTTTTATGTTATTTGACACAGATAAGAAGTAGAGCACATGAAGGATCGTGATAGGCTATCGATTTTAATCATTTTTTCAGTGGCTATATATTTTATACCCGTGCGACGCCGGGGCGGGTCGCTAGTAAAATACAAAAACTAATTTATTACTAATAATTGACCATACCTGACACGATAATGTGCTTTAGTAGAGGCGAGCGCGCCGCCGTATAACGCGGCCGCTATGAAGGCCTGCGCGGCGTTGTCGAGACACTGCGCGAGCGCCGCGACGCCGTAGCCGTGCGCCGCCGCCGCGCCGTACACGCGCCGCCGCACGCCGTGACACGCCCACCGACGTACCTCCGATATGTGCGCGCCGGAATCTGTAATAAACAGTTTTATGTTTGTTTTGTCTATGGATTTTTGTCTAAGTCTATGTTTTTATGTTAATTTCAGTCGTCTATGGGCTTTTCACACATATCCGATTTTGTCTCGTCTATAATATTGAATTCATCATGCCTTAGGACATTGTTAGCATAATATAATAGAAAAATTTTGTACTCCATGTCTGCCAGAATATTTACAAAAGTTCTATACTATCCCGTTTCAGTGTTGTGTTTTTATATGACATGGTTTGTCACTCACGTTGCATTTCGTTGTGGTTCATTTTGTCCTGGTATATGAATTTGACGCCGAGCGTTCTGCAGTACGCCATCAGATGTAGCGGGTCGACGCTCGAGTCCGGCTCTTGTACGAATAGTGCACCTGATAATAAATTGAAATTTATTATTATATATATATATATTACAAGGATTCAATTCAAAAGCTATAATTTGTGTTTGATTTTATTTATTAACAAGTCAAAAACCACTAAAATACTATGGAAACGTTTTATATAAGTAATAGCTTTATTTAACTAGCGATAAATTATAATTTGATTATTTTATTTATTTTATTATGTACTTTAGCTTAATTAATATTATGATTATCTTGTATCTTTGCCAGTGTTGTGTCACCTATAAAAGTGCATGTATCAGGATAGTGTAATTATAATTTGTAGCAGTGATTGTTTAATACATGTACCGCGGGTGTCCTTTTAAACAAATAAATAAATAATTAATATCCTTAGACTAAGCTTCACAAGATTTACTTTGGTTGTTTGGACTGCAGCCGTGAGCCGACAACAATATAAATGCACAGTTCGATCATAGGAGGCACAAAACATACAATTATTATAACATAAATCTTATATATAGTACAAATTCTCATCCTTTATAATATTTTTAACTGTCTTCTGAGACAAAATTGTACTATCAGAGAAGTTGATTCCTAGGCAGTTGGCGCACCTAAGTAATTTGGTCGCGTTACGTCAAACTCATTCGACCGATCACAGCTTACATTGAATTGACATAAGCCGACCAAACGACGTAGGTCTGTCAACTGCCTAAGAATCAATTTCCTCGGGTAGGTATACTTAATTGTATTGTTACTGTCGGTACTTACCTATGCTAAAATGTATGCCTTTAGCCCTGGCGTAGAACTGGTACTGATGCATGGTGTGGAGCAGCGCTATGGAGTCCCGGCTGCCGGACAGACAGACCAGTACTTTGTCATTGGGCTTGATCATGTGGTGCTCTTGTATTGCCTGCAAATTGGAAACAAGCAAAATGTAATTTGTACACCCTGTTTTACGGTTACTTAGCCATCGCCGACTGGCAGAAATTGATTGAGGATGTTTTAAAACATAATTCGTATTTCCAAATAGTTTCTCTATATTCATGCTTACATTATCGCTTCTAGTCCACCGACGCTACGAACTGCGAAACAGCGGCGAACCGATTTACTGTCTCATCCACCACACGACAATGCGTAGGTCACAGGTTACACGGTCAAAGTTTCATCAATCTGATTGACGGAATATTGATGGTTATAAAAAGTTCATAATAAAAATATGATCAATCCATCAATCCGTGTGTTAGACGATCAAATTTTCGTCAATTTTTACCGGATTGATGGATCAAATTGATGAAAATTTGACCGTCTAACCGGCGACTTATATTGCATCTCGCTCTATTCCTGTTTCGCATGGGTTTCGCAGATATTTCGCAGTTCGCAGCGTCGGTGGACTAGAGGCGTATATAAATGCAAAACGTTGTCTATATTCTGTCACCTGTTCACACATAAACACGTTTAATCCCGGGAAAAGACTTTTTTAACGCGGAAAATCGGTTTCCCTTACATTAACTACGGACGTCATTTAGTTATATTGATATAAGATACAGAATAAAATTACCTCAACAGTGGCTTTCCAGACGTTTTTAGGGGGGCAGTGCCACTTGCCCTCGTCGTCAAATGTGAAGTCAGTGAGCGACGCGTCGCTACACGCGCTACTGTCGTCCCGTTCCGCCTCCTCCCAGCAATCCGACTTGAACAGCCGGCATTCTGACTCACTGTTGAAATATACCATAATGAGCTTTATGATAGTGGGGATAGAGTTCAAATACCTGTGGTTGTTGTGGTGGCTGTGGAAGTAAACGGTGTGTTGTAGACTAGGGTATAAGTTGAAATATGATTGTGTAAACGACAGCAAAAATAGTGTACATCCGTGACTAAATCATGACTATATGAGGGTTTTAAAAAGTGCTATGTACAAAAAAAGGCAAATTATACAAGTGAACTTTCAACTTGGGTATTTAAAGTTGTTATTTATGTTTGTGCAAGAGACATCAACAAATAGTGTATCCGTGACTTTTGCTATGAGTTATGACAGTCTTAAAAAGTGCTATAAATAAAATATACAATATTGTTGAGTATCTAAAAACTAAGACTAATCCTATCGTGCACACCAAAGATAAACATGTAAACCGGTTTTAGGAGGGTAATGAGCAAGGTCTATTAGTTTTTGCAAATAAAAAGTAATGAGTAATTATTAATTTTGACAGTAAATAATGATAGGCTATTATTTAAGATGAAAAGCGTCCAGCGTTCGAAAAAAATACAAAAAAGAAACTTCAGACATATTTAATGTCTGATAATAATTATTGCAACTTGAGTGGCCAGCATCAAAAGCATAACCACTCAACACCGCTATCAAAATGATAATCTTCGGTCAAAACAAGCCAGGCATAAAATAATTTTGCAACGAAAAATGAGCACGAAAAAAGCCAATTCGGATTTACCTCCTATCGTATAGGGACTCGTCATTAGATACTCTGTGCTCAGTGCCGTAGCCGCTTGAGCGGGAACTGCGGTCGCTACAACTAGACGACGCGTTCGACGATCTACTCGAACGCTTCGAGTCCATCGCACTTAGCGCGCTTCTGCAAAACCGAAGATTGTTCTAATTTCGAATTCAAGCGGTTTAAATTTCGAGTGCATGCAAACATTGGATCAGCGCTGCTTAGGCGGGATTATTATGCGATGGGGTTTAAAGTCGTAAATATTTTAAGGCTATAATGTTACATTGGTTACAAAGTTTATAGGCTATCGCTATATTAATTTTTTATTGGTCATAGGTCATAACTCATAAGTTTACCTGTATGAAGACAAGTTTGTAAACAAGATAAATGACATTAAAACTAGTAATAGTTTGTTACTAGTACAAATTATATTTACCGGCTCTGTCCGTCGTCGTCTTGAATTTGGAAGACCACTCTTCCAGACTCCGTCTCGGTGTATTTAATGACTTGCTTGGTGGAGTTGTTGCACACGGGCACGCCCTCTATAATGTCGGGGACCTCGGTCTTGTCGTGGCACGACCGCAATCTCCCCTGAAGCTTTCTCAGTTTATTGTTCGTCGGGTCTGAGGAAGTTCGCCACTTCGCTAGAATGAACGAATGGAACATGAGCAAACTATATGAGCAACCGAATAAAAAACCAAGAAAAGAAAAAGTACGCGCTAGTACACGAGGGATGAAAACTAAAAATGAAAAATGTCGTAATGGTCATGATGAAACTAACGAGGAAGGGCAACTCACCGAAATCGCAAAAGGAATCTGTCTCGGTGAAAGTCATGTTTATTCCGCTATCCTGCGAGCTGACGGAGGGGTTTTGGCACCAGGACTTTTTGATGCAGCAGTGTCTGCAGATAGCGTCGGCGCAGCTCACCTCCTCGTCCGACAGCTTGGTCGAGCTGGACGACTTGGGGAGGTTGGGGGAATTTTGAGAGGTGACCACCTGGATGATGGTGTCCGGGGTGGAGGTCTCGCTGGAGTTGAAGGAGATGCTGCTCGGCCCGGAAGCCTCGTGCGAGGGCGTGCACTGGGCCGACTTGGGCGACTGCGCGGGGGACCGCTTGCAGCGGTCGTCCTCCGAAATATGGGTCGTGAATAGGGGACTAGTGGGAGACTTTTTCAGCTGCTGAGCGGCGCGTTTGGGAAGATCCAGCCCCAGTTCGGGGCCGGACCCGATCCTCCGTCTGCCGGGCTGCGGCGGGGAGCTCCGTCTCGAGCCTGACGCGTTCGGATCGGGCGAGATCATCTCGTCGACCTGATTCACCATCTCGCGAATCTCGTGCTTCATCTCCGTGGCCATCTCCCTGGACATGCCCATCAGGTACTCGGCCACGTCGATGACGGACACGGAGTTCTTGTCGCTCTGACTGGACGTCGAATTGAGACTGACGTTGGCCTGATCGAGGGCGTCAGAGTTGTCGAGGATGTCGTCGACCCTGGAAATGACTTCCCGGATCTCCGACTTGATTTCCGTTGCGATTTCTTTGGTCATCTCCTTGACGTAGGCCTGCAGGTCCTCGGAGGTGTGGGAGGCTATCGATGCGGTGGGGGAGGTGCGGCCCGTCTGACTACAGTCCGAGATCGATGTGCTACTTTGTGCGCTGTATGGGTACTTTTTGATGGGTGAAATGACTTCGTCGTCTAGGGACTGGAGGTCGGTTTGGCTCCCGCAGTGACAGAACGTGCTCTTCTTGTCTATACGATGACTCGGACTAGCCTCTTTCACGCCCAGGTTTAGTTTGGTCTGAGTACTTAACGGAACTTGGGGAATATCGGATCCCAAGCTATAGCATCTAGATCTCATCATGAGCATGGGTCTAGCGTGTTGAGGAACTATGCGGAGCGGCGACACGGACTCCCCGACTGCGAACTGGACGGGGTTCGCGGTCTCGGGGGACAGATCTTCTTTGTTGGCCTCCTTCAGACTCGACTCTCTGGAGTAGAACTTCTGTTTCTGCTTAAATCTAAATATTTGACAATCGTCGATGGCGGAGAGGCTGAAGTGTCTCGGGGAGGAGCCCAATATAGGGGAAGATATGTTAGATGATCTGGAAATCTGGAGGCTTTTCCTGGCTCCCGTGTAACCGGACGGGTCGAAGGGAACTATATGTTTAACATTCGCCGATTTCCCGAGCAGCAGGTCGTGAGCTTCTTTGGGCAACATGAACCAGCGCAGGTAATCAATCTTCGGGTTGAAACCAACTTCGGGTTCTATAATACATTTCATAGCTAATTTTCGCGCTCGGTTGAACAAATTTCTTGCGGTTTGTAAACACTCCGTGTATGTTTGCGGGAAAATTCCTGGGCCTGAAAACAAGGATATATTTAGAAAATGCTTTCACAGAGAAATTATAAACAGTAAACATCAAGTACGACCAGAGAAATTAATTCATATAGGTAAATGGCGAACTTATAATATTTCTGATTTATGACAAACATGGATTAGACTAATATTGACTTGATAAATGACTCGACCAAATAATGAGGGTCCGGTCTGCCTATAAAAAGTATGATAATTTTTTCTGATACGTAGTGCATAAAGTTACAAGATAAAACTTACCTGAAATCCGCCTTTCGTTTGCACACATCTTGCCGTCATTGAATCGTAAGGAGTACAAAGACTTTCTGTCGCGCAGCACGGAGCTCGAGTGATGTCTCCACTGTCCCGTCTCGGAGTTGACGACGTACTGCGGCAATATTTTCCAGCCCTCCGTGGCCACCATTTTCAATGCCTCCAACACAAAGGCCAATTCACATTCCGACATGAAGAACGGCAGAGATATTCTACAGAAGCCGGGCCGCAAGTGCTCGTTGTGTATCGGGACTTCGGGCGACTTTATCACGCTCAGTTTGCGAACCCGAGCTATTTCCTTCTGCCTGCAAGGAGAAATTTACGATTATTGCGCTTCCTTTTCGTAAACACGCTCGATCGATTGAATGAAGTAGGAAGCAATAAATTAAAACAATATTTATTTTAATTTTGCACGAAGATTTCTTGCCAAAAGTTTGACCCGAAGGCTTAAATTATGCGTAACTGAATTATTTGAAATATTGGGGCATTAAGATTTGGCAAGGGGCGCAACAAAAATGCAATTGCATCTCCTGACGGGAATAAATGGTTCGTTCATTACAGCCGGTTTCGTTGAAGGCCGAAAATCACATTACAGAGATGAATTTCTTCATTATTATAAACTCTCATTTATAATGTGTCCCAAATTGTCGGCCATTGGGATTAATGCCACGTCAGCGATGTAATCGTCTATATAAGTGGTTTCTGTTGTGACACTTTCTTGTCTGTCTGTTACCTCTTCATGCCCAAACCGTTGAACCGATTTTGTTGAAATTTGGCATGAAGAAAAATGTACGGTTCCCGCGCGATTAACGAATTTTGGCGCAACGGAGATGCGGACGTCATCTAGTTAAAATATAAAACTTACGCTTCAACATCTAGCAGTTTTTCATACTCCTCTCGGAGCTTGTCATCAATACCCAGGATATCCGACCCATAATTCTGGTACCCGCTTAATCCGCCTCTCGCCTGGATGCCGAACACGTCGTTAAGGATCGCACACACGAAGTTGTGATGGAGAAAGGTGCCTCGAGGATGCTTCACCATGAGGGAGAAGATGGGCAGACGCCGCATCGTCCGAGACTCGGTGCCCAGGACTATCAGCTCCGGTATATTCTTGATGTGCGATAGAACTTGTCTGTAACAAAAGGTTATTTCTTTAAGTAAATGCAATTTCTTCTTACATTGTCGACCATCGGTTAATCTACGTTTAATTAAGAAATTGGTGTTTATAACTGTAAGAAATAATTAAACACCGATCAAGCGGCTTCTCCACGTTGGTCACTAATCACTATGGACAAATATAGTCATTAGTCGATCACGAACGAGTAGAGGCATATTGGTCTAACGTCTTAAATTGTCCATCACCTACGTCAATTTGCGTACAGCTTATAGTATTATAAGCTGCGCAATCATGGTGGCAATCAAGGTTATCCATCATGGCCCAACGTGCCGTTAAGACGAACATTTGAACGTTATGTTTGACGAACCGAATATTCGTTTTTGCTAGCAATACAACTAAGTTATTTTAAAGTCAAAACGAAAGCAAAACCTCCTAATTAAAATACAATGTAGCCAGCCGCGACGTCGCGGCGGTAAGGCGGAGACGATTTATGTGTTTTTAACCAGCGAATATTCAAGGAAGTGCTAAACGTTTGACACCAACTCAAATATATTCAAGGTCTTGCGAATCAACATATTTACACTGAAATCGTCTTACGTTATCTTTATCGTTTTATTTTTTGCAAAACAGTTTTCGGTTAAACTAGTACTGATAGTGGGACATCAACATCATCATCATCATCATTTTATATGTTTTAATCCGCTTTAATATGTAATAGTTAATACGTCTTTTGTTTCAGCTCTATCAGTTTTGGCAAACCTACAATTGACGCAAATATATCACCATAAAAACGATCAGCGTTCATAAAACCATCATCAAAAGAACATATCTATCTAAATAACCAATTAGGACAATTAAAGATACATTCCAATAATACGATAGACTTCCGCAGAGCAACGATCGAGTGTTAATTCTATAACCATTAGAAGTGGCGTCTACAACCATTAGAAGTTACGTGTAATAACCATTAGAAGTGGATACGTATTCGGTTCGGTGGGCCGTATTAATCGCGACGAGTGTGAAGATTTGTTCGGCCCAAGGCCACCGAGTTGGGTCCGTGCCAAATGTTCGTGTTCTAATTGTCACGGTAAAAGCCTAAACCCTCGAATATGAAGCCTGGTGGAGAAATTCTAGTGTATTGCGCAAAGTTTGAGAAAATGAATATTATTTTAACGTGGGAGGAATAACGGAGACTCAGAAAATAAGTTAAATAATTAGTAGATCAAAAAAGGATTTATATTTTTTCACTTTAAATCTAAAGCAAATTTAAGAAAGCTAAGAGAGATCCTATTGAAATCTTGACTACTTTCGATAGACGAAGTTTCACATAGAGCAGACATATCGATATATAGAATGTGTAGCATTTAAAATGCAGGACGTAATGTAAAAACTCTAACAATAAGAATAAATCTGTCTAGGCGCCACCACGATACATGTAGAGCACGTTCAAAGACAGTTCAGGTTGACACTTTCGACCTTATTCCATTGCAATAAGGTGGTACATCGATTTTGTCTTTGTACCAGTAAGATGCACTTCGTCTGTGATTGCCAACACGCCGGCTCGCCGTGCCACAGTAAACAAACGCGCTAATGCCAATCAAACAAACGGCACGAGTAAAATCTAATGTTTATTCACACGAATGAACGCGCAACTTTACATTCATTATTTAATATTATATTGCACAAACATACATACATAATATCCTTACCAATGGCGTCGAGTATCTTCATCTTTATTCCTATCGGCATCACTTACAGTATATTATATTTACTACGTAACTTAGGTACACACCCACTCTTACTTATCCCTTCAGGCTAAGTTTTCTTCTTAAGAAGTGCTAGCCTTTGCCAATGATTGCCTTAAGTTTATTTCCGAATACCTAGAGCTACAAATATAATCAATAATAATAATAATAATATCTATGGACGCTTCACACCACGTCAGTCTGGCCCCGTGCTAAGTACCTGAAGGACTTGTGTTACGGGTACCAGACAACGGAAATATATTTAATACTTTTATACTATACATATATTTAAGATTTTTATTATATCATACACACATTTAATACACATCCATGACCCAGGAACATTGAAAAACTTTTTGTTCCGTCGGCGGGATTCGAACCCGCGACCCCCGGCTTGAGTTGCCACACACTCTAACCATTGAGCCACGGAGGTCGTCAATTTTTTATTTTATTATTATTTGTGGACCCAGATACATTTATGTAGAGAGTAGAGCCCATCAAGCCTCATACTCGTAGAGGTAGACAGATAAGAAACAAATAATTTTATCTTTTATACGTTCCTAATATTTTTTAAATGTAAACCCTGGCAGTTAAATTCATCAGTTAGACGCCACCGACAAAGTTAGAGAAGGTAGAGAAGAAAGATGTTTCATCTTCACTAACTATTTTAGCTCTTCACATAGTGTATCCTACTTAGTATTTGGGACTAGATAAATTGACTGCTATTGCTTACATAATATTATAAGATGACACACAAACACACTATCCTAATCCGTATTTACTTTACGTCGGAAAACATCGTTTCGCCGCGGAAAATAACTTTGAAACCGTATTATCTAATTTATGTAACAAATATTGGCAAGGATTCACAATAGTGTACTAAATTTTCGAATAAAAAGAAACGACAACTTTTAATTTATTATTTATGAGATGTTTTATGTGGAAACTGGAAATATAAAAACATTTTAGTATCAAAACGATGTCAGCAAGCTATGATGTAAAGCATATAATATGTGATTTAATAATTATGTTCAGCGTTTATTTACCCCAGTAAATAGGACATGGTTTAGTTCAATGGCTTTCATGTTTCGCGGTTCTTTTTTCGCGAATTCTTTTGTTTTATAGTTTCACATAAATCTTTTAATTTAAATCTCTATTGTTTTAGGAATCCTGCGTTTTCTTTGTTGAGCATTTCAAAGAAGTTGAGTATTTTTGGAGAACGCTAGAACCATTATCTGCTTTGTCCTTGATTCGTTAATTGCTTTCTAGCGTTCGGATGTTTAAAACGCGTTAAGTTTTAATTAAGTAGCGCTAACTAGCCGATGGGTCAGCTATATAGGTCAGTGGAATTAGGCGCCCGGTAAAACAGTGCGTCGCGTACTAACTGAGCACTGGCGCCAGGGAAATTGCTCTCAGCAAAACAACCACAAAATTACGAGAACATTTTCATAACCGATGTGATTTTAGATTATCCGTAATATTTTTTCTTTGAAAAAGTTATCGAGTTTGTTAGATTGAAGTCCGTTTCAACTCTTGCCCGCAACTAAGGGGGCGTCCACAAATTACGTGAGGTGTTTAGGGGGGGAGGGGGTCGAGTCAAATCTTACCTAATCTCACGTTGGGGAGAGGGGGGTCTCGGCAAATCTCACGTAATTCTTTTCTCAACAAAATAATACTATTTTGGTCTATTTCTTCCAGATTGTACATACTCGTATATGCTTAAGATTTAATCGTAAGCATAATCGTTATTCGTTATACGAATAAGATCATTCACAAATTCGTTCGAAAGAAAATCTACTGACTGTCAAACCAAACGTTTACGTAAGAAACACATTTTAAAAAATCTCACGTGAGATTTGGGGGGAAGGGGTAGGTTGAATAAAATCTGACGAAATCTCACCAGGGGGAGGGGTCCAAAAATTTTAAAAAAACACCTCACGTAATTTGTGGACGCCCCCTAACTTCACGCTTTCTAAGACTTAAAGAATCTCGACCATATAAAATTCCTACAAAGTCGATTCAGCCTTCAGTGGCTTACGGTTATAAAGAAAACATTCAAAACAAAAACACATTTAGCATTCAAAATATTTAAACGTATACTAGGTGTATTCTCAATATTTATGGGTTTATTTCTGCGCACTTTACAGCTGCTCCAGTCTACAAATTTTCCATGACAACTTGTTATTTGCAGTATCGGGGAAATAGCTCGTAATAGGAAAGCCGATAATTGCCGCACAAGGTTTCAGCATTTCAGTCGTCCGGGCTTCGGGGTACTGTGACGTCACGCCGGAAAACAGGAAATGGGAAGCAGCACGTTACACGCGTGAATTAAAACTTCCTCGTCTTCATTAAGAGCCTTCATTTCCCTGAGCCGTTTACGATGCTGGCCTTTTCTTCGCGTCTTTTCACAAAATGTTCAAACATTTTGGCAAGACAACTTTAAACAAGTTTTCAAAAAATATTACCCAACCGTTTCCCGGCATCCGCCCCTACTAATATTATAATTAGGGCGCATTTTCATTAGTCGTTAACTCGTGCGGTATACAGCATACGGGGAGTCTATGACAACTAATGGCGCATTTTGATTGGTCGAGGCATGATCTCCCGCACCCCGCATGCGGGCCCTATCGACCAATGAAAATGCGCCATTAGGTAAGAACTGATTTGATAAATGGTATGAAGATACTCAGTCTTAGCCATAAAGTTAATAGAGAAACAAAGGCCTGAGTAAGCGAGATGTCACTATCAGTAACACTGCGTGGTAGAAAGAGAAGCGTGATTTGAGGTTGCATAGCTTTTTTTTTCATCTGTTTGACAGTCTGTCTGCCCCTGAGCCGATCGTTGTCAATTTGAGCTCTCAGAAAAATACTGCTCTAAATATAAATACGAATAATTTTTAGAAATACTGCTCTAGAAACATGGTTAAACGTTTGTGGAATTATTGTGGATCCACACATCGAAAAAACCCGGACAAATATTCATTTCACAGGTGAATTATTCTACATCGACAGGACCTAGTTTTAAGTTTATTTTCGCCAATTCCCTACGAGTTATTGGTATTGATTTACCAAATTCACTTCTTTAAATGTTTATTTATATGGAAAACATAACTTGACTAGCCATGGTGCACAATTTAAGGATATTTTGTGTAAACAATTTTCATATATTTTACACTAGGGCTGCATCAAGTTATCGATAAGTAGTATCGATATGAAAATATCTTTTAGTTAAGTATACTAATTATCTACGAATGTTGAAATGATAACATACTCATCCGTAGTTTATAATTAGTTTAAGTATATTAATATACTATCATACATAATTTATCGAAAGGGTAAAACGTCCTAGTAGTCGGGTCCCGCTCTACTACTAAGACTTCGTTGCCTGTCCGTCTGTCCATCCGTCCGTCCGTCTGTCTGTCTCCAGCTCAGACTACTAAGGGGATACTACGTCTCCAGGCTGTATAACAAGAACCGCTATAGTAATAGACTTCTGAAATTTCCACAGATGTAATGTCATTCTACATCCAATATGGCTGCTCATCCAAGATAGGGGAATAGTTTTAAAAAGCACTTCTGCAAGATGGGCATCAAATAAAAGGGCTCATTGAGAGTGAATTGAAAATTAATAGGGTCTAGTGAAGTATCCGCTCCATGTCCATGTACGGAGCTCCGATTTGGGCTGGGCGACTGTCGGCCGTCAACAGGCTTGTACTGGGGCGGTTGCAAAGGGTGATGGCGATGCGAGCGGTGCGTGGGTATCGAACCATCTCCCGCGATGCGGCATGCCTACTCGCTGGGAGTGTCCCGTGGGACATCGACGCAGAAGCTCTTGCCGACGTTTATTGGCGTTGCGCAGCGATTCGCGCGGGGGGCAGCAACCCCCTCCCGGACGTCGTGCGTCGGTGGAGGGCTGAGGCGAGCGAGAGGTCGTTAGACCTTTGGGCGGAGCGTTTGCAAGAACCGCTGGTAAGCATCGCCCTGATAGAAGCAATCCGCCCACTATTTAAAGAGTGGGTAAAACGGAGACACGGAGCACTCTCCTTCCATCTGACACAGATGCTGACCGGGCACGGCTGCTTTGGCCGGTACCTGTGCCAGATCGCGAGGAGAGAGAGTGACACAAGGTGTCACCACTGCCTTAACGAAATGGACACGGCCGAACACACATGGTCGACCTGTCCATCTTGGATGGAACAACGCGCGGCCCTTACGGCTGCCATTGGAGTGGACCTCTCCCTGCCAGCAATAATCCGGGCAATGTTGAGCAGCGAGATTGCGTGGCAGGCGGTGAATGACTTTGCCCAAGATGTCATCACTGCAAAGGAGGAGGCCGAGCGCAGGAGAGAACGGGAGGCGCTCGACCCCTTGAGACGGCCGAGGAGAAGACGCGCACCACGGAGTGGCCGCAGCGCCTTGCCTTAGCCAGGATACTTGGGGTGGCAGTGTGGGGACACCGCCACCCATTGCACCGAGAGATTCATTCCAGAGAGAGCCGTGATGCGCATGGTGCTCCTGCACATCGCGGCCCCCGTGTGGGCTTTTCTAGGCCACTTCGCGAGGGGACCTAGAAAAGCCTGCATGTTTTGATGAGTCTGGCACAGACAACCGTTGGTAAAGTTGCGGTGGGTTGATCGTGCCCGTAACTTTGCCTAAGCGGTGAGTGGAGCACCATGGGGTTTTAGTGGGTAGTTCCTCGGAGAGTCCCACATACCCCGGCCGATGTCCCCAATCCGCCGGGGATGCCTAATGCATTTCCCCATGTAAAAAAAAAAAAAAAAAAAAAGGATCTAGTGAAGTCGTGTCGTGTACTGATGTGACGTGACGTGACGTAACCTGTCGTGTCGAATCGTGTCATGACATGTCGTGTCGTATCGTGCCGGATTTTAGAAAATGCCCGGTTGAAACCGGTCACCCTTCATGCGCGAGTCCGACTCACACTTGGCCAATTTTTAAAATAATTAACCGTCCAAACTGGACTCCGAAGAAAAATTCATGCATATACTTAATTATGCAGCAAGCATTTTGAAGAAAAGTCATATTTTACTTCAAAATTACAATTTTTATTATACATATCTATGCAGTTTTATTTTATCCCATTCTGTTTTTACAATCTTACAATTATTATTCCATGATCGATATTTTGTCGAATTACAAGATGTTTGTACATCACTGACACGCACACGTAAACATAATTGTATACACAGATGTAATGTAAATCAAATTTTGGTTAAGCTTGACAGCTCGGGATTGTTTCTCTATTCCGATAGGTATATTACCTTTATGGTCTTAGCACGATCATACATAGAAGCGGTTACTTTCTACGGAAGAATAGACAAAGTGATAGGTTGACAAAGTCATAGAGAAAAATAATACACAATCCGCCATTTTATATCACTAAAATATGTCAGTGTGTCGATTCTTTCCGTTTCTAATGTTATAACAGCTAAGTTTGCTGGAAAGGACATAAATATAATAGTTTTCATCCCGTAAAGACTGCCACGCGATAATCAAATCTCGGCGCAACATAATATTGCGAACAACAACTATTTTTAAACATACCGGAGCCTGCTGAATCAATGATGATGGGTACTGCACATGGTTTTTATTACTTGAATAAACACATGACAACATTAGCATGTCGGTTAGCAGATGATATCCCGAGATATTTACCCACGTCACCGATCAGCCGCTCCGGCCGTGATGGCGCCTTCCGCGATAAACATTAAACACACCTATTTATACGCAAACTGCAATATTCGATGCAAATAGAATCAGGTTCAAGGATTCCGTGATTGTGAGTCAGACGATTATGAAATTGTTACAGCCTAAACGATCAAACGATGACTATCAAGAGTTATAAACGCTGGAAGATCAATCCCATGTTGGATTGCTGACAATCAATTGAACGGGTAATACATTATAATAATACCGATAAGAATTACATAGAAATCTATACTTATAAAATTACATGTCCTGACTGATTGACTGACTGATTCATCATCACTGAGCAAAAACTGCTAGAGTTACAGCCTCGAAATTTGGTGAGTAGGGTTGTTTTATTAAGTAGACACCCACTAAGGAAGTAATTTTGAAAATTTTACCCCGAAGGGGGTGAAATAGGGGTCAAAAGTTTGAATGAAAGTCCGTCATTTCTTAAGTTAGGAACATGAAACTTTGTTTTGGATTACTGATTAAATATAAATAAATACGTATTTAAGCGTTTTTTGAAATTATACCCCCAAGGGGGTGAAATTGGGGTTGAAAGTGTGAATGAAAGCCCGTTATTTCTTGATTTAGAAACATGAAACTTTATTTTTGGGCTAATAATTAAAAATTATTGCATACGTGTTTAAGCGTTTCTGGAAATTCTACCCCCAAGGGGGTAAAATAGGGGTTGACAGTTATTATACTATGCTAACGCGGACGAAGTCGCGGGCAACAGCTAGTAAAACGATAAAATTTGAGTAATTAGAACTAGAAAAGTCAAGGTAAACAATAAGGTAAACAAACAAAGGTCAAAAGGTTGACAGCAAGGCTTTCCAAAAACAACTACTTTTCCATTATGTACCTCCCTAAATTATAAAATGGTAGAGTCATTTTACTAATTGTAGATATCACAATTAAAAACTTCACTTGGCCTAATAGTGTTGAGATAATAGAGGCCTTAATCCCTAAACCTACTTCTCTCGGTTTTGTAACAAAACTCTATAAACTTTGTAGGTAATTTGTTTTCCTAAAAAATATACTTAGACCATGTTTATTCTGCGTTTAGACCGAATTTATTTTATATCTGCAAACATAGGCGTGTTTAACAGTTACACTTTGGATTATCATGTTTCATGTTAGTGTTAGATTTTTTATGTACAATTTATTTAAGTTAGTCTATATCTAAGTGACAACTTATTTTTCTGCCTGCTAATTTCTTGCGCTAAGAAGCAACAGACAGACATTTAATTTGTTATATTAGTATGGATTTCTAGCAAAGATTCGTTAAGCGCAATACACACTGAGCCCGCCGGGCCGCCGACAAAGCCCGGCGACACAACCCGGCGGCCTGTACTGAAAAGAATGAAGTCGGCAACATGCGCCCGCGCGTTACCCGCCGACATGTTGGCGGCTTGGGTATGCCTGCGCTCAGTTTCCCGGCGACACAACTACTCTGGTTAACAAGTGCCATTTTCGTCAAAACCTGATCTCATGCACCGAAAATTATGATTTTGGTCTCATTCGATTCGGAATACCATCTAGAACATTCTATCAAAATTCCAAGAGGGGCTGAAAAAAAATGCAAAAGTTATAAACAATTAAGTAAACATAAAAAGAAAGGTTTGGTTTTTTTTTAATATTTCGAAAACTTTTTGAGATAATCAAAATTTAAAAATGGATCATTAAAGAGCAGGAAATTTCCTAAAAAAAATCCTACATTCTGGAACCTTACCAATAATTCTTATAGCTGTAATTAAGCGGCGAAAGTAGCGATGAAACCGCGTGGTTCGGGTTTCGCGTGATTTGCCGCAATCTGCTACGTGAACTAAAAAATATTTTAAGTGATTAAATATCAATATTAAGGAATAAAAAAAAATGGGTACTAAGTAGACATAACAATAAACATTAATCCGTTAACAAAAAACAATTATCACAATTTTGTTTAATTAATATGCTTTTCTTAATTTGTTAATAGTCACCATTTTAATGTTAACATAAAACGCTGATTATTTCAAAACATGAAATCCATTTTTTTTTATTATTCTTTTGAGCTAATCTTAAAAGGCCTTGTAAAAGATCCCCGTTGAAAAAATTCAATATTTTTCACTTTTTTATTAACATTCAAAGTCATTCCAAAATTATTCATGTAAATAAAGCAATTACGGTACTTTTATATCCAATTATTGTTACTATTTTGTTTTGTTATTGTAAGAAGCCAGATAACAATGTATATTTTTTTATTTATAACTAATAAAATTTAAATAATCATTTTTATTGATGAAAAAACCCTAAATGCTATATTTACATAAAAATTTCATGAATGCCTTTGATTGTTCATAAAAAATTGAAAAATCAAAATTAGTGAATTTTTCCAACGGATATCTCTTCTAAGCCCTTTTAAGATTAGCTCAAAAGAATAATAAAAACTTCTAGATTTCTTGTTATGAAATAATCAGCATTTTTATGTTAACATTAAAATGGTGACTATTAACAAATTAACAAAAGCATAACAATTAAACAAATTGTGATAATTTATTTTTGTTGACGGATTATTGTTGATTGATATGTCTACTTAGTACCTAATTTTTTTTTATTTATTTATATTGATATTTAACCCATCAGTCGTGGCACAACGAGACACAATAGCTTTTTCATTGTTATCGCGGCCGGATGTGGTCGCTTGGGGCTTCATGAATTAATCAGTAAAATATATTTTTTTAGTTTACGTGGCAGATTGCGGCAGTTCACGCGAAACCCGAACTACGCGTTTTTACCTTTACTTTCGCCGCTCAATTAAAGTTATAAGGATTGTTGATAAGGTACCAGGATCTAGGATTTTTTTAGGAAATTTCCTGCTCTTTAAGGATCTATTTTCAAATTTTGGTTATTTCAAATAGTTTTCGAAATATAAAAAAAAAAACTAAGCCCTTCTTTTTATGTTTACTTAATTGTTTATAACTTTTGCATTTTTTTTCAGCCCCTCTTGGAATTTTGATAGAATATTCTAGATGCTATTCCGAATCGAATGAGACCAAAAAAAGGTTTTGAGGAAAATGGCACTTGTTACTCAGACTAAACCTTATAGACACGCGGCAATCACTGACCAATCACTGACTGCCAATTAAGTTTCTCATCTCAAGCCGCCGACATGCCGCCGACAAATTTTTCCGACTTGTAATAAGTGAAGCCGCCAACTAGGCCGCCGACAAAAAGTTGCCGACATATGTCGGCGGCCCGACGGGCTCAGTGTGTACCTATTGCGCTTTAGGAACCTATAGGTAGGTATAGGCATATGCTATAATTTTTGTTCAGAAATTGACATTACAAACGTCATTACAATGTAACAACAAGAAAAAACTTCGCAAGAAACGGAGCACAAAATGCGTCCAAAGTCCACACGAACACTAGTTTTTGTATGGAAAGCAAATCAGTGACCTTTCCTATTTGGAGATAATACAATGAAAAGAATATTACGTGGGTGCATATAGATGTATGAGATAAATTTTAAGTACGAGATTTATTGGAATAACGCCATATTGAAAGTCCAAAATTCAGTTGAGGTAACCCATTCTTAAAAATTAATTACATCTTAGTTATTTTGCTTCTTGACAAAACATCTATATTCTGCTCGTTCATGATTCTGCTATCTTAACATGGCCAAAACTTTATTCCCAAAACTTGTCAGTTTCTATTTCTTCGCATTTCAAGTGTAATCACGATAAACTTTTAGGTAAACTTATTACAATGTAATTTTGTATTACAGTCTATCTCAAGACTATAGTTTGTGCGTTATAGGATGATATGGGTGACAGTTTTCATATTTCTTGCCACGGAATTTTTTTACAAGAAAACAAAAAAAATTAAATTGTAATAAATTATATTCCATCTACAAAAATAAATGTTTCCTATAATTGTAAATGAATAAAAATGAAAAGTTGCTAAATACTAACTTATTAATATAAAATTATAAATATTAACTGTGAAATAGGAGTATAAAATTATTGTTACGAAAACATTTGAAAAATGTCAGATGCATGAAACGGAATTTATGTCAATAGAGATTGCCACTGTTGAATCGAAATCAAATCGATAAAAAAGGCGGCCATCTTAAATCGCCGGCGCCACTCTGAAACGTCAGTACGAAATCGATAATTTCGATTGCAATTCCTTTACGAAGTGATTCGATATTTTTAAATTATCGATTAATATTTTTAGGTAACTTCCCTACTATTGTCAATTATTATGTGTCACGCATATCATCTTAAAACGCACAAGGTATAGTGTGTAAAGTGAGCGGTCTCCCTTAGTCTAAGTCCTACCACAACAAACACATAACACTTATCCGTGTTTATGACATGGTTTCTCGATCCGTCTGACCCTCGTTGGGAGATATCTCGACCTCCGCGTGGGTGCTACATTGTATTGCAATCAGATGTCGAGGTCACTACGTAACATGTAACTTAGTACGATACTTTTCGATGAGTGTTATGTAAGCTTAATGTTATGTTATTTCCCTAATAGAAAACTTTTTACAAGGGCCAATCTTTAGAATGAAAATTCACTGTTAGTGATATTTCATTCTAAAGAGACTCACTAGAGCGGATATGGGTTTAACCTAAGCGTACGTAAAATTTAAAAAGCCTAGTCATAATAAAGGTTAAGTGAGAGTGACAACATTATAACTTTGTTCCCCTTCTCTTGTTCGTTTCAACAAAACAGAAAACGTCCCATTTAACATAGAGTGTACTTTTACCCAGCTCAGAGTACCTAAGCCTTATGCTGATCGCACATTATGTCACCTTAATTCTGTCTTTAAACTAATTACTCTCCCCAAGCAGAGGTTCCCAAACGCCGCGAAGACTTTTTCTGGTAAAACCCGTAGGTCTCCACGTTGATACAAAAAGTTCATTCTCCTAAAAGTTTAAGTAGCCCCTGCATCTACGTATTCTACGATTCTTCGAATGGTTTACAATTTTAAGCGCCAACACGCGACGAATAGTTGACGCGTAGGCGCATAGAAGTGTCTTGAATAAAATTTATATCATGTAAGGCCAGATATCTTGGCAGCCGACAAATTGTCATCAATGGATATTTTGGCACCGTCCTAATACTGAGACGCTCTATTGACAGATATTTATTATCGTTTATGTGTTTATTGTTTAAAGTTGAGTGGCAGTGCCGGACGTGGAATATATCAAGTGGCCATACTCCCGTTTGTATGTAAACGCCTTGGATCCACTTCATAGTATTAGGTATTTTCTTTGATCTATCTTTGATTTACAGGTTTAGCCGTTGTCTTTCCTGCTTGGGGTTCTTATATTATTATGTTTTAATAAAATAAATTAATTAAAAATCAAAAAACCCGACTGCAAAAAATGTTAACTAAAAAGAACGAAACAAGACCTAATTCTGCCGGAGGCATCGAATCCATGTTTTAATTGATACGACTCTTGCATACGAGTTTCATGCCAGGATAAATAGAAGGTTACATAGAAAAATGTAGAAGAAGAAAGTGGATAATAAAATGCAGTCGGAGGCATGTCGCACCAAGTTTAACATTAATTCATAAATCATAAAATATTATGCCTCCGTAATCATAAAATATTATGCCTGCATAAAATATTACTCATTACAGAAGGTCACACTCAGATACATTTAATGATTACTTTAATTTAATGAAGATTCTGACATACACTTTATACGTTCTTTATTAAAATTTAAACTAGTGCGGCAATATTGTTTTCCTCTTAAAATCGAAACAAAAGCACCAAATAACCTGCTGAGAAAGCTTCCAAAGCTATTAGGTCCATTGGCATCGTAAAGCCACAAAAGCAGCCAAATGGGCCAGGCAATAGATATTTTTATCTGTTTTCAAATAATAAATTCCCGCTCCTAGCCGTTCGCAGTCCAAATAGTCTTCCATTAAATATTGTTTCAATTTAGTTTAGGTACTAGTTGAGAAATATTTATTGCTATCAATATTGGAGCACCGATTTATGCCGCGAACAAATGAATTTTCTGAAAAATAGCTTTTCCAATTTAAGCACAATTTGTTGAGTGGTTAAAGCTATTCAATGTAGAATTTTCTTTATTTTTCTATGCTTTTTGTATTCTCCGCAGAAAATAATGAATAGTCGTGATTGAATTGTTTCGATACGTCAATATCTTTTTAAACACGTTAAAGTGTTTCGCTCTGTGACGTCACTCTTCCGCGATGTCGTACAAAATTTTATATCTCAGCTATTCTCAATACCAGTAATCTTAACGAAAGATCGCCTTTTGTGCTCATTACTTTTAGGTCCTATGTTCGTTGTGTCTCGTTTTTTTTTCGGTGCAAATTCTGCACTGCTTCATCCATTTTCCATTATGAAGTCCTCACCTGGTGATGTGGTCCTGGCGGTCTGCGATGTTCTGCAGGCCCACCGCGTCTCGCAACTGGACCACCAGCGCCGCTCGCACCGCCTCCGTGCAGCGCTGCTCCTCAATACGCTCAGCGAGTAGCTGGAGACAGAACAAAACTTTAAAAATTAAAGCATGAACGCCTCTAGTACACGGACGCTGCGAAACGCGAAATATCTGCGAAACGGGAATAGAGCAAGATGCCATAATATAACGCGCCGTGAAGCGAGTGAGACAGCAAATCATTAGAAATATTTAGAATACTTATACCTATGTAAAGATTGGTCTTGATTACAGAATTTTTATAGACCTATCTTTATTTCGGTAGCACGGAGCACCCTATTACGGTCATTCCCAATATTTGATCTATCTCTGGTTTTGCCCTACTAGAGATAGGAATGGTTACCTATCTTATGTCGATTCAATGTTAGCTGCGATCGGTCGTATGTCAAACCAGAGATAGATTGAATATGTATTGGGAACGGCCATTGGTAGAATTACTTACCTCAACATCATCTGTGTACAAAGGAGAATTCTTGAAGATATCCCGCTTAAAAACAACCACCTCGGGTCCTTGAACTCCGCCGATAAACTTCTCGCAGTTGAAGAACACAGCATCCTTCCTCACCATGCCCTCTTCCACTCCCAGAAACGTCGGATTCATGTCCACGGGAGCAGTAGGAGCTACTAAACTATAGTCCCAGAAGGACCACGCGCCATATTGGTGCAAGAGTAGCGTAGTGGCTACGTCATCAGCCAGTACCCCGGTCAGTTTGGACACCGCCGCAAAATATCCGATCATTCTCTTCCCCGTTCCGGTATTCTCTTGTAGCTTCTGTTCGAGGTTGTTCAGGTCGATGAACCCTTCCTTCGACTCGGGGATTTTGATTATCTGCAAAGATAAAACATATTTATATTCATCTATCATCTTATCGGAAATCGTGAGTTGTGAGCATTAGATCGTGCAAGAAATGTTGTAAATTTATTGATACAGTATTTTCAATTTCGAAAGGCAGGTTCTCTTAGTAGAGGAGGGGAGGGTGCTATTTTGTAGTCACTCGAGCGTCATATCATGGAGACTTAGTAGGTTTTGTACATTAGGTAAAGCTGATAAAAAAAGCGTTTTTTTATTTTAGCGGTGGGTTCAGAAACTGCAGCCATTTTAAAGTTTTGAAAAAGAAAATATATTCAGAAAATTGTTTATTTAGGCAAATTATAAATATATTTTAGACAACAAGGACTAATTCATTTTGTTTAGAGCAAAATAAAATATCTGCGAAACTTAGTTAAGAAAATATGAAGCTTTATTTTTTATATTTTAAAATGTCGGGACAGGCTTACCTAACCTTTGAATCGTCAGTGCTTTATATGGACTTCTTTGGGGTATACTGAACATTCCCCCTATCTTAATCTGACAGATCCGACGACATTTCAATACTCAAAAAAAATTTTTTTTTACCCACCACGTGAGAAATCTGATTTCTATACCATGATAACTAGACATATGTCGGAAGCCTATGCAAGCTTAATCTGACACGCTCGAGCTACTCCCGAAATCCCCTCTTCCCCTCCCCAACAACTTTTTGATATAAATTAGATTCACGTCATATTTCTATTTACGTACCAACTAATAAATGTATGATTAAATAATACAACGAAATAGCCAAACTAATTGTTAAACAACGATAGTCGTCAGTATCGATTCGGCGAAGGTTATCGATTGTGCATATTATATTCGCGTCAAAATTCGACAGGTGAACGACACTGCAATCAGATAAGATGCTAATTTGAACTCGACATTGTGCGACTCGTATGGGGTGTGTGATCAGATAACGCAAATGGCAATGAGTTTGCCACCTACTAACTGTTCAATAGCTTTTTATATATGGTTTTTATCTAACCGCAATCCGATGGCAATTGAATTCAGAGAATCGTATACACTTGCATGTGCCTTTACATTGTGTCTGATCATCATCGAAAAAATTGTCGTACTCCCACATCGTCGTAATTTCTAAACGATATTTATTTGTTATTTTTTATACTGGCAACACAGACACAATAAAGTATAGGCTTGGCCTAGTTGAGAGTTGAGACGATCGTAGGCGGTGAACAACTCCCAAAAACGGTTTGTTTTATAACTTACGTCACATAACATTCGTATATTTTGTGAGAAAATATAAGAATTAATTTGTAAATATTATTATTTATCGTATGACGTAAGGTGTGAATTATAAACGTAGGTATCAGATTTACAAAATTAAATCAAAGTTTAATCCTTCGATCGGGGATTCTCGGAAATGCTATTGTATAATAAGGACATAATATTATGTATGTAGATATGGATCAATACTCAATAAATGTAGAGTCGATAATAGAGTCATATCAATGTTATACTTACTCTTAACATTTTTTAAAATACTAAATGCTTAAATCGTGGAAGTTAGTTTATATCCTTATGCTAAGTACTCACATACGGTTTTGCTCGATAGTTTTACTCGAAATCGAGCAAAAACCACCGTGTGGACCGCAAAACTCACAGCTCGAAGGCTCGCATCGAGCCAGTTTGAAGGCTCGAATCGAGCCGGCTTGACAAATTTTTTGACACTAGTTTTTATTATTCGTAGCTAATTTCCTTCGAACTGGAGTAAAACTATCGAGCAATGCTGAATGTGTGGACGAAAGCCCGAGCCGTGTATTTTACTCTACGTGATTGCTCGATCGAGCAAAACCGTATGTGGGTTCTTATGCTACGTACTCACATACGGTTTTGCTCTATCGAGCAATAACGTCGAGCAAAACCCGCGGCTCGAGCTTTCGTCCACACATTCAGCATTGCTCGATAGTTTTATTCTAAATTGATATACTTCATTCCATCAATCCGGCTCGATCCGGTTCCATCAATCCTTCGAGCGGCTCGATGCGAGCCTTCGAGCTGTCAGTTTTGCGGTCCACATAGTAATTATTACTCGATTTGGAGTCGAGCAAAACCGTATGTGAGTACTTAGCATTACACTTAGAAAGTTTTCATGGGCAACACAAGAAGACTTTGTGATTTTAGCTGTATGCACACTATTTTTCTCTATAAAAGTTTGACTCGAACATTTGCACGAACACAAATGCGAAGAAAACATAAAATCTCACGTTTCCTCACATTCTTTGTTATTTTTGTTTCTTAATTTAGTATGTTATTAAAGACTACGTAAAATAATAACTTTGATAATATTTTTGTGGTATTTGACTCGACTTGGCCTATTTGTATGATGCGAATATGCCTATTACCTAAGTCACTTCTAGGGTGCATCTTGGAGTCTACGCCCCATATTTTATGCCATGCCATGTTTTAAAATCTAGTCAAGATTCAAGCCCTATATTTGCTTCACGCGTTTTAGTCATGTTTTTGTTCACGACCAAGTGTGACTAAGTGTTGCTAGGCTACGTACGTTTCGCATACTAGATAAAACTAGAGGAATTTGCCGGTCGTATCGACACTGCAACCTCTATTTTACGTAATGTTTATAGCTAGTCGCACAATACGTGACTGTGCACTACTGATAAGCCCCTTGAGAAATTGCGTTTTAAATATTTGTTAATTACATATTTATGCAATTTTTATTATACTCGTATTAATGCCTAGGTAAGATTATCTAATAATAGAAGAAACGCTTTATATTCTTGAGCTTTAAGAGCTTCTGCTGAAATTTTAAGGTGAAAGGCATGACAGCAAAAGCTTAAATCTAAACCACACTTTATTCAAAAAAAGTAAGCAGCAAACCTTGCTCGTTCCACTACATAGCGGAAAAAGGAAGACAGGATACTAATGATACACATAAAAAAATTGAACGTAAAACCTTGAGAAGGTTTCGTCGTACAATCCAAGAAATGTTTGAACTAATTGTTGTTGCTCTATTATAGAGCATAGACTCAGCGCTATGTCTATACTACATAACTCTCCTTGCTATAGAACCTGCCAATAGTTACCCACCTCTGCATCTATCTATTTCAACGGCCCGATCTTCATCAACGCCGTGTGTGGTATTTACAAACAAAGAAAGGGTTGAACTAATTGTTGCTGTAGCAAGAGCTCTATGCTGTGTAATGTCTATGCCACAGATCTCTCCTTGCCATATAACAAGTAACCTACCTCAGCGTCTATCTCTTTCCACGGTGCTATCTGCCTCTCTGTCTCGCGAGAGGAGACGAACAGCGCCACCCTCTGCGGCCGTAGCGCCCGCAGTAGCTTCGTGAGGTTAGCGCCGAAGACCAGGCAGTCGTCCTCACTGGCACCAACCGCCTGCCTCAGTATCTCCTTTGACTCCGATCTGTTACAATAAAAGAGCGTATTAAGGCATTAAAAAAACCCTGAATCTTGTAGCAGTGAGCGAGCTGATGTTGCTGAATTATTATGGCTAAAAATACTCTTGATTATGTCAGCTTTCAAACCAAAAAAAAAACTAGATCAAAATAGAGTCCACCCGTTCAAGGATGCTATGCTACGATGCCACGGAAAGACACGTCAAACTTATAACATCCCTCTTTGTTGGGGGTTAATATAATGATAACAACAGCCTTATATATCCAAGACGATAGAGTTATCACTGTAGATTTATTTAATAAGTTGAATTGTTTGAGTTTTGAAAGTTAGAGAGCCCTAACTCAAGACAAGTAGTTCTTTTTTCCTAAACTACGGCATAGTATAAATTGGATAGGATCCGAGCGACTCGTCCGGGTAAAGAAGTTCTTTAAAACCTTCTGAGCCGTTTATAATACCGTTTTATGCCGTTGACAGTTTAATCAGGGTTCTGGGGACCAGCCAACTACATGATTATAAGCAGCTTGCCGCATTGAAATATGACTAGGGACTGACATAAACGACGTTGCGCAAAACCTTTGAAATACTCGCATTTCACACACGAATACTTCGAACAAAACTGACCTAGCTTAATATGTTGTTTATCACAAATAACTAAGTGGTTCTTACACTAATTTCCTCAAGGCGTTTAGTATAATGTTGGTGTTTATGGGCTGTTGCCACTTGCCTGTTGGTAATGGGTACTGCATGAGTTTTTTTTGTCACTAAAAACCATCTCTACAAAAACATTCTCTGTTAACATTAGGTAAATAAAGAAACTTGAGTACACAGCAAGTTTTGCAGTAATAGCACAGAATAGGTACATATTTGTACAAGCCTTGTACTACTACAAGGTAATAGGTGGTAATAGACTGATTGTAAATTAGAACATTAAATAAAAATATCAACGAAAACAAAATAGTAGGAAGTAGGTATAATTAAAAGGTTTGACTGGTTTGAGCCACACACTGTCACACAGCTGATTACAAAACATATTTTTTAGGTAAACAATAATTTACTTATATCAGCTGTGTAGTTTAGCAAGGTCAATGGGATCATTGACCTTGCTAAACTACAGCGCCTCATGCGCCTCTGAGGAACCTGAGAAATTCATTTTCCTCATCCATAATAGTAATTTTAACCGACTTTTAAAGAGGGAGGATATTCTACGTTTGATTGTATTTCTTCTATCATATAACTACATAATATATTAAGCGCTTTACCTGTATATCTCGCTCTGTCCATTGGTGATGGAGAGCGCCTTGCACCGTGTGGCGTGGATCGGCAGCACCATCCGCGCCATGTACTCCTCCAACCAAAGCAGCGCACGCCCCGACCCATTGTAGTCGCAGTACACCACTGGGGACAGGAGATGATATTTAGCACGAGTGTAGTTAGGTCATTATGGCGATACCCTTGATGCAAGCATAAGGCGTAACGAAGGACCGGGGGTCCCATTAAGACTTCTTTCGATTTTTCTATTGGGACCATAGATTAAGAGCCTGTTTCACCGCTTCCTGACAAGTGCCGGATAGGCTATCAACCGCTTAATTTGACAGATAGAGTGTGGAGAATCTGTCAAAAAAGCTGTGGATAGCCTATCCGGCACTTTTTTGCGAGACTATAGGGCCTCAAAAAGTGTCTGATGAAAATTTTTACTTAGGGCCTGTTTCACCACTTCCTGATAAAGTGCCGGATAGGCTATCCACAGCTTTTTTTGACAGATTCTCTACACTCTATCTGTCAAATTAAGCGGTTGATAGCCTATCCGGCACTTTATCAGGAAGTGGTGAAACAGGCCCTAAGTAAAGATTTTCATCAGACACTTTTTGAGGCCCTGTAGTCTCGCAATTGATAGACCTGAATGCGGCAGACAATGTAGTAACGTTATGCTATAGCTATGCCACATACATAGTAATTTACATACACGACTCACGAGACAAAACTATCTTTACATTGGCAGGAACATTTGATGATGATCATGATATATAAGATGAAAAATGTTAAAAATAATAAAATTATGCATTAATTTATCTCATTGCGTATTTTAAATAACGTACAGCAAGCAATAAAACAGTGTGTAAATAAAATTTGCAACAGGTGGAAAACAAGTAACAACAAAATAACATAAACAAAAATATAATAATTTCGAGTAAGTAAAGAATGATGGGTCAAGTTGGCCTGTATATCCAATAAAAACCACTTGCCTATGAAATGAAACCTTATATCATAAGCTTCAATTTTTATTATGGACAGAACACGGTAAACTACCGGAGAAAAAAGATATCACACCTGACATCATAGGACTGCCTATGGACTTAAACCATTTCAGTACGAACGCTATTCTCAAAAAATGTTTTCGCTGACGTCATAGACCGTACTCATAGACCCGTAGACCGTCAACAACAAGGGAGGGATGCTTTAGTTCATCATTATTGTACGTGTTTGACAGGGCGGCGCACAATCGGTGCGTGTGCCCATATTATTTCAATAATAATATGGTGTTTAGACGTTGGTCGCCACGATGTATTTATTCCCCCGGCATAAATACATCGTGTAGTGAAGAAATACAATATAGATTAATTGGAAGGCACTATATTAATTTTGTACGTGGGAGAGCCATGCTTCGACACGAATGGGCCGGCTCGACCGGAGAAATACCACGTTCTCACAGAAAAACGGCGTGAAACAGCGCTTGCGCTGTGTTTCGCCGAGTGAGTGAGTTTACCGGAGGCCCAATCCCCTATCCTATTCCCTTCCCTACCCTCCCCTATTCCCTTCCCTTTCCATCCCTACCCTCCCCTATTAGCCTATTCCCTCTTAAAAGGCCGGCATCGCACATGCAGCTCTTCTGATGCTGCGAGTGCCATGGGCGACGGAAGTTGTTTTCCATCAGGAGACCCGTTTGCTCGTTTGCCCCCTTATTTCATAAAAAAGACATCATTTTTGACGATGAATTTGTATAGACCATGGAAGTTGTAACTGTAGTAAATGATTATTAAAAAATAAAAGTGTTTATTTTGGTAGTATCACTCTAAGGTTAATTACCCAAGTGATAAGCTGATTAAAATATAGCATAGAATGTCTTTTTTCCATTGTAGATTTGATTTTTACAAAAAAAGTAGGAGCCAAAAATATAACTTTCAATGTTCCAGACTGTACATTTCCGGTCCATTCATAACATAAACTGTTTCATTTCAGTAACTTTAGGTTATAAGCAATAGGCTAACAGACATTAGAACTTTATTGGCTATGCCGGCCAGGGTCCATACAAAAGTGCCCATCCTTCTTTAAAGCGACAAAATATGTAATACAATAATTATTATAATAGTATGTTATGTTTGTGCTCTACAGTTCAATGACCTTTAGGACCAATGTCAGACAGGTTGGGCGTGTTTCAACAAAAAGTGGTCAAGCGTAAGACATAATTATGCACGGGAGTTCTCTACACATTTACATGTCATTTGTTTATACGTACTTATCAGATAATGGCAGTACATAGAGATCTTTATCAAGGCTACACAAATAGTCGATTATACGGACATAATGACATAATTAAAACCATAAATCTCTTAATAGGTAACATTAATTTTGTTTACAAACCGGAGTGGCTACTGTATTATGATTTATGAATCATGTACTTCACAAGTCACAATGTTATTCCTTGGACTTCTGACATTGGATGTGTTTGTTGATGCGCCAATGTTTTTCTTTGTGCGTTGTCGGAAATAACTAGGAAAATATTCTAATGTAGCCCTTGAAAATCTGATTTATATTGACGACTTACGTCACATCATATTACGTACTCCGTGTCGAATATTTTTTATATTCTAAACGTAAACAAAATATTCAACTGAAAAATTAAACGCGGTTAAATTGGTAGTATTATAGCTACTATTATAGCCACCCATACTAAACTGTACCATTGATAAAAAATTGGAACGGAATGGAGTTAATGGTTTTTGACGTGCACACGGAACCCTACTCGTCCATCTATTATGTAACAATGATATCCATCATATCGGCTGTTGTTTGTGGTGGCACTACTATGACAACGTGGCCACAACGTGATAGACAAAATATAATAATATGTGGAGTGGACACACGAGCAGACTAAGCCCGGCCGCACATTGTCCGAAATTTCTGATACGAAACATTTGAACTGCCAGAGTACTCTGGTGTTTCGTCCCAATGTTTTTGGGCCCAGTGGGCCCAATGACCAGATAATATTATGAATTTTTAACATTTTTTCATCTGGCGATTGCTCCCAAGTAATTATTTTTTATGACTTTTGGGCTTATGTCTGTAGGGCTAGCAAATAAGTTGTATATTTGAATAAAAAACAAAATAATTATTTTGTATGAAAACTTTTATTACACACTGAATGAATAAATGATATTTAAAGAAAAATAATTCAATGGACATCTATATCTATATATCTATATCTTCTTATATATAAAATTCTCGTGTCACAATGTTAGTCCACGAACTCCTCCGAAACGGCATTACTGATTTTTACCAAATTTTATATGCATATTCAGTAGGTCTGAGAATCGGCTACTGGGTACTTTATATATTGATAAGTGCATTTGTTGAATAAATAATAGTAAATTATTACAATCTGAGACTGACGGCGACCATTGTTTGTACGACGGGATAGCGATCGACGTTGCCATGGCGACATACTTATTTAGTCACTTCAATAAAATAATATGGGCGAAATACTTTATATTATGGCAAAGCAACGTTTGCCGGGACAGCTAGTATATTATATAAAACTCAAAGGTGACTGACTGACATGGTGATCTATCAACGCACAGCCCAAACCAGTGGACCGATCGGGCTGAAATTTGGCATGCAGGTAGATGTTATGATGTGGCATCCGCTAAGAAAGGATTTTGATCAATTCTACCTCCAAGGGGTTAAAATAGGGGATGAAAGGCGCGCAAAAGCTCGTGTATAATAAATTAAAATCTCTTATGACATAAATAATAACAAAAGTATTTATTTTCTAAATAATCTAATTATATTATTATTGTAAAGTTGTTTCAGTTTAAAATTTATTTATTATTATTAATTTTATATAAAGCTTATATATTTCTTTAATTGGCACATTATATATA
Organism: Polyommatus iphigenia; assembly: GCA_963422495.1. Lineage (NCBI taxonomy): Eukaryota > Metazoa > Arthropoda > Insecta > Lepidoptera > Lycaenidae > Polyommatus > Polyommatus iphigenia. The sequence continues at coordinate 36,180,834 of OY730181.1, read as the reverse complement.
AAATTCTTTGTAAGATAACGACTAATTAATTAATTAATTTTATATAAGTAAGTTTCATTCAATTGCGCGCCATTGTTATGGCAGAATGTTAGAACTATAAAGGTGGGTTTAAACCAAAAGAACATAGAGCAAGAACTGCACAAGAACATTATTTCGTATTCGTTTAGTGTAAACTATAATTCGTTACAACATACTTTAGATCGTTTACACCAATCGAACCAACAAGAACATCAAGAATAAGAATTTTTGCTCTTTAGATGAGAATCATTTAGACCAAACGAGCGAATGCTCATTGCTCATTCGTCAACGATAAGTAGTAGGGTTCACATTACACTATGTCTGACTGTGATAGCGATTTTTGTTATATTTGCGATGTTTGCATTTATTGTTATAATTATAACGCAATTAATGAGAAATAAAAAATAAAGAAACAAATTTAAACAAACAAAAGGGAACAAATTTAATACAAAGAAGAAGACTCGATAATTTAAAAAACCCGCCAAAAAGTCAAAATTTTCAAGAACACTAGAATCCCTTTGAAGTGACCGCCTCGAAGAGCGAGCACGTCCGATCACGAAAGAACGCTCTAGGCAACTGCTCGAGCGCTCTTGCGTCGGTTACACCAAACAAGCGAGCATTCTTGGAGCATTCTACCTATTTACCGCCGAACACGTGGCGAACACACTAGAACAACGAAAGAATGCTCGTTGTTTGTTTACATCAAAAGAGCTTTACTAGAATGAGCATTCGCTCGTTTGGTCTAAACGGAGCTTAAGTAGTTAATAAGACCTTTATATCAACAACATGAATTTGAAAATGAAAAATATTTTGTATGACGTACTATGGCAACTTTATGCCGATAGGCGCGAGCAGCTATAACCCGGCCGAATTTTATTTATGACTAGCGACCCGCCCCGACGTCGCACGGGTATACTGAAAAAATGATTGAAATCGATAGCCTATGATATGATCCTTCACGTGGTCTACTTCTTAGCTGTGCCAATTGCCAAATAACATAAAAATTGCTCCAGTAGTTTGCGAGATAATCCCTTTCAAACAATTTCACCCGTTTTTTCCACATTCTCTTATTAGTCTTAGCGTGATAAAATATAGCCTATAAGCCTTCCTCAATAAATGGGCTATCTAAAACTGAAATAATTTTTCAAATCGGACCAGTAGTTCCTGAGATTAGCGCATTCAAGTTAGCCCTTTCAAATAATTTTCCCCGTTTTTTCAACATTTTCCTTTATTTCTTCGCTCCTATTAGTCTTAGCGTGATAAAATATAGCCTATAGCCTTCCTCGATAAATGGGCTATATAACACTAAAACAATCATCAAAATAAATTAAAGGGAACAAAGGGACACGAGGGAAAAAAGCGACTTTGTTTTATAATATGTATAGATTTGAATAAAAGAAAAACTTCCCAAGTCTATCGTACTACTAAGATAGAATAATTTTACTGTGGGAATTAAAATTTCACGCAGTACCTATATAGCAGGTATTTTCGTTAAACTTGATTCGACGCAGTATGTTTAGGTATTAATAATAATAATAATAATATAAGTTTTAAGGTGATAGTGTTAGATATGTTTTAAACTATCAACCCCCATAAGGACACCGGCGACCGCGACAACAATAGAATAACAATAGATTTCCAAGAATCCGCGATCTAAGGATTAAATGCACAAAACAATATTATGGTTATAACTGATTATTTTTGTGCCAACCCTACTTCAAAATTTCTTGCCAGAAAACAATGGATCATAAAAGTGGGACCAATCGCCAGATGAAAAAATGTTAAAAATCATATCTGGTCTTTGGGCCCACTGGGCCTAAAAACCTTGGGACGAAACAACAGAGTACTCATCCGATCGACGTCATCTGACAAATAATGTCAGACGCCCGCCGTTCCCACTCTGCTCATATATTTTGTATCTGACGTCCGGCCCGGATGAGTTGTCAGATGCCGTCTATCGGATGGCAGAAATTTTTAATTACTTTCCGGCGGGCGTCCGAAATTTTACGTCAGATGACGTCGATTGGTAGCAGTTCAAATGTTTCTGATCAAAAAACCGGATCGCGCTCTCTCTTACATTTTGTACTGAGCCGAGTGAGCTCGAACTCGCCGGAAGGAAATTTCGGATAGTGTGCGGTGTGGCGGTCCGGCCGACGTTCAAATGTTTCGTATCAGAAATTTCGGACAATGTGCGGCCAGGCTTAATATATATTTTCCTTAGTCTATGAAAAAACAAAAGAACAAAGCTAGAGGTGATAATTAATCACCAGAAATACGTTGTGAGCTTTTTAGGAATCATATAATTTTTAAAACAATAGTTCTTAGGAGTTAGAAAAATAAACTGAAATTAAAAATTGCAACAAACAATTTAGAAGTGTATTAACTATGTTTTAAACATAATAAACTATCGTTATCTCTACAATTTTTCACGATACGGATTGTTTAAATATTTTTTGCGGGTTGTTTAATAAAATTCGTTATCGCATGAACTTGCGGATCACATACTCAAAACAAACGCGATTTGAATCATAATTGGATTTGAAATTCACTATCCTAGTCATAGTACTGTAGTACACAAATATGTTTTAACTAGTCGCTACATTTCAGTAATATAATATTATCATCAATTTATCATTTATCAATATTACTTGCAAACGTTATCATACTTTATCGTGTAGCATTGATAATTTGGAAGTATTCATCATACTTTAAGCCTGATCCCAAAATACAGAGATAAACCTTGTTTACCTCAGGCCTCAGTCAAATACTCGTTATCGAATGTTTTCGCCAATCGCACTGACATTGCATGGAAAACCGTCACAAATGAATTTCCACAGCGATAAGTGATAACATTTAGCTTAAGTACGTACATTTAGGTACATTTTTGTATGATCTAAAAATAATAGTATAAAGTTAAGGAAGAAAGAAAAATAGAGAAGATCGTATTTAGGTAGTTTTTAAAGGACATTAAAATTCGTTTATCGGAAAAAAATGGTTTGAGTCTCTTTCTTTCTTACACAGTTAATATTTAATACAGTCCGCTACTTCGGTCGTCATTTTTCATAATTAACCTTTCAAGCCCCATATGATCACCGGTGATCGCGACAACAATAGAATAACAATAGATTTCCAAGAATCCGCGATCGAAGGATGTCTCGTTTTGTTATTGTGGTGTTTTTTAATTATATATTTTTGCCTACTACAAAATACATAGTTACAAAAGTTATTTTGGTTGGTAAGTAACAAAATCTTTGTCATTCTATGTCCTGCTAAAACAATACACTATGACGCAGATATCGCTAAAATTGATCACGGAAAGTTTCTAAGGCTCTCGTGATAATATGATAAGATAGTGCATTTATATCAATTACTTAATCTCATTTATTTGCGTAACATTATCTGGGTCAATTGATAATTCGCTTTTGTTCCACAACAATGATTAATCAATTAATTAATAAAAACAAGTGTAGTTGTAACTATCGTCACTTAATCCTTTTTTTAAACCTTGGAAATGCTTCATGCATTCCCGCCAGCCTTGCCTAGATATGTGGGATTCCCCGAGTTCCGGGTTTCGGGTGATGCGGTAAGAATGAGCAGCTGGAGCACCCAAGGTAGCCCACTAAAACCCAACGGTGCCTCCTTTTCGCGTGTCGCTGGGCCACTGGACCATCCTGAGGCGAAAACTGCAGCGGTTCAGTCAACGGCATATATAATAAATGTACTCTATCAGCAGAACCATCCGGGCAGGTTCTGCCGCTCCCTCTGGGTGTCGAGCGATCCGCGTAGCCTTGGTCGCTTTACTCTACTTGGTGCTACTAATATATATTCTGTGAATCTACGTCTGTTTTTGTACACTTGGACGTTCTGTCAAGCCACTTTTCTATAATATCATACAAGGACAAAACTTTAACTATAACGTCTAAATTACATAGTATCGATTTTTGCAATAATAATAAAGGGGCTCGTGTCGATCGAATATTTCATAATTTAAATTTAAATTGGACGTCAATTATACCATTATTATAATCCTACGCGTACTGCACACAAAGCAAAACAGTCGTCATTTATGTGACCTTGCCTTTGCAGGAACTTTTGATTTGATCCTTTGACCTTAAGACCTCAGAGAGCAGAATCATAAATTGCGCCAACCTCGAGACATTAAGGTTGAATGGGTCATTTAATATAATTATTTTGACTGCAATAAGTGAGACATTTTCACAATACACGATCACGGAAATGCAAAGGTCTTGCGTATTAATTATACCTAAATATGATGCGCTTATCTATACTATAAATAAGAGGTAAACTTTGTTTGTTTGTTTGTTTAATTGTAATGAATAGGCTCAAAAACTACTGGACCGATTTTAAAAATTCTTTCACCATTCGAAAGCTACATTATTCACGAGTAACATAGGCTACTTTTTATTTTGGAAAATATAGGGTTTCGTAATATATTTCGGTTTTTCTGACACAAGGTGAAAATAATCAACCAGAAAAGTTGCTTATATTGCGTACGCCTAAACTATAAAAGATAGAAACATACAATGTTCTAAGTAAATGTAGAACTTATAAATATCTACAAAAATGTCCGCGACACACCATACCTATCTATATCAAGTGAGGCACAACAACCATTTTTTATTTAAGATTCTTGATTTTTTTTTTTTTGGACGACATTTAAACGCATTTATTTTACTCATGCTAATAATCCTTATCAAAATAAATTATTTTATCACTAAGTACAGTTTGTGTAGAAAATATTTGGTGTTTAAATAATTAAAATTGGACGTTTGGTTTAGAAGTTATGGCGAAATTAAAAATTGCGAATCACGCCCGTTTCGAAGTGGGCAAGGCGGGGGTGCGCAGTAGCGAAGATTATGACCGGCCCTGCAGCTGGTGAATACCAAGAATATCAACGATCCCTACTGATTTGCCTATAGGCTATAGTCTATACCCTGCAAAAGGCTCCAATTTCCTGTGAGACGTAGCTTTTGCGGCGGTACCGACCAATGCGGGCCACGGGTAGTAATAATGAATATAAATCGAAACTGCTGAATCAATTTTAATCATTTTTTCAGTGGCTATATATTTTATACCCGTGCGAAGCCGGGGCGGGTCGCTAGTAGGTCGATAAATTGGAAGACGGTGCAAAGAAACAGTACCCACCTACAATGATTTTAAAAACGGCTTCTTACGTCCTACCAATTAAAAAATAAAAAGACTGTACTCCTACGTTCCTACCAATTATATCAATAAGAATGATGTCTTATAGTTTGCCTAACATCTCTATCAAAATTTTAATGGCTTATGAATTTTAGGTGTTAATGATTAATGATTATTATCATGAATCAAATTGAATATACATTCTGGAAGTAAGTATAAATAGTCAAGGTAGTCCGTTAAATAAACAGTAAACAGAATATAATTTTGCAGTTGTAGATTCTGTGGTTGTAGTAACCTTAGTAAGCTCTACATCGCAATTCGCATTGTTGCGAATTATTCGCATTTCCGGTAAAATGGCAGAATGGTGAGGAATGTGTTTACAACTAAATTTACGTATTTTGTTTATTAAATTAACATTTAAGGTCAATAAACTTAACCACTAAAACTATTATAATAATATTGTGGTTGAAAATTATACTGTTTTAATATTAGCCGTTCCATATTTTTGGTTTGATTCTTTAAGCGTCATTTATTCCTTTCACCCTATGCTATATTCCCAGAAATACATGTCATAATATTAGCTTTCAAATTGTCACGCACTTTAGTATTACTGTACCTAACTCCTAGCCCCTAGGCTGAAGGGTCCCTCACAAATATCCTCAGTAAACGCATTTAACGCACGTGCAACCTTCCCCCTTGGTTAAAAAGACTAATATAACTATCCATGGACCTGTTCCAGTGGTTCCAGTTTCCACAAATCACAATGTGTAATTTTCTTCTATTTTGACGATTACGATTCCGCGCCTAGCGTTAACCAATAAAAACACGGCATATCACTAAATACGAGTTGAAAGAGAATTACTGTGAATCCGCAGAAAACTACACATATTTTGGAACTAGCAACCGCTGCAGCCCGATGATGATTGACTAAAGCATATATCGCGAATATTCACATAACTCTACATAATGTAAATAAGTGTAATGTGAAGTTATGCGCAGTTGCTGATATCAGAGTTATGCGCGTTTCAATGAAATCGATTGTTTTGTTTGCTCAGCTGTTTGATAAATATTCGCAATATTTCAAGGCTTCGGATATTTAAAAAAATCTATACCTAATCCTTTGATAAATAAGCTGCTGCCGTCTTGTCCATTTGACATACAATGCATATCGTTTATCGTGCGGGCAGCGGGACCTTACATTTTTCCGCGAACTTAATAGACAGTGACTCTCCCGGGACACAAAATTTAATTATATATAGTAGCTGTTATGCCATGCTATTTAAAAATAGGTAAAATTTACCACTTCTAAATTTATAATTTTAGTATGTTAGTATAAATAATCCTAAAGTTTACCTTCAATGTAACTTGTAAGACGGTATTATAGTTTTAGGATTTCTCAATCAACACAACATTCAAATATACCAATGTTCCAGGTTCCATAGTCCATGTCTACCAATACAAAGTGGTGTGGCAAAAATATTATTGGGTCATAGCCAAATCCAAATAACTACGATGTTATTCGAATGATACTCGGGTGACAAAGTGATCCTTTGGAAAGTTTGACATTATCTAAAAACTCTACATTTAATCACACATAGAGCATAATAATATTATATACTTATTAGAATTAATAAAAAATACAGTTCCAGTGCGATAAAACCAAAATTATCAATTATTATCTGTAACAATTTACAAAAATTCTACTTTACATTTTCCCTTACTCTACATCTCATTACGAGAAAGCAAATGCAAACTCTCTAACTCAAAATTCACAAAATATACTTTTAACATTTTTTATACAGCAACGAATATTAGTGATTATTTTTCCGACCCAAATATCGACAATAGAATTGCACCATTCGACGTCACGTGGTACAACCTACATGGTATTATACTGATAATTTTTTGAAAATTTTCTCTGGTCGTTGCTATATATAAAAAACAAAACATGATCCAGTCAAATTAACCACACGTCAAACTGACAGGTTGAATTCAATTGTGAAAATTGGAGATTTTGCATGAAAATGAGTCGATTTGGAGTTTGTTCTCTGTCCACCATCGATAAAAAAGTTAAAGGAAATGTTCCCATTAATACGGAGAAGGCAAAAAAAAAACAGTTTGGAACCAATTTACTACTTTTTGTACTGAGAGGGAATACACATTGAGTGCTGAAACGAGTGAAGCGCAATTGGCAAACATTATGAAAGATTACGCTTACAATATGAAGAAAATGGATGGAGAAGACTATAAGGAAGGTACAAATTCTTATTTGTTAACTGTACATTTCGTCTCATGGTGCAATTCTATTGGCCGACATTTGGGACGGAAAAATAATCCCCCGAATACCACACGAGCTTCAAAATTATCTGGCATTTCCCTCAAGGTTCCCTGCAAACAAATAAAGTCGTCAAGTTTTTCAGGAAAAATCACTCGCGCTTCGCGCTCGTGATTTTTTAACCTGAAAAACTTGAATCCTTCATTTGTTTGCAACGAACCTATCGGGAAATACCCGATAATTTTGAAGCTCTTGTGGTATTATAAGTGAATATTTTATGATAATCAGGATTAGCACCACGCAAAAATTCCTTTCATAAAGATAGCAACAAAAACGCTCACGTGAATCTGCATGTGCCTATCACATCTAGCAAAAATACGAGTTTGCCAGAACATGTGTGTGAATTGAAGCTATAAAATATTATCAAAACTCGCGAACCCAAAGTGAATTAATTGTGACAAACCAAAAGGTCAATCCTTCGATAAATTATGAAATTCACTCAAACAGCTCTACAGAGAGAATTATGTCTTCGATACCAATGCTTGCTTGCTGGTTATAAGGCCGTGTTCAGACCAAACTGACTATACGCCGCTGAATGTGAGCAGGCTCACTGTGAGCCCCGGTGTGAACGTGAAAATCATCTATACATACCTATAATAAATCTGTAGAAATGACAATTCTGTACATTAAATATATTCAAAAAATAGTAAGCGGAGGGTGTCACAACATCGCTATAGAAGCCAAAAATGTGGTTAGTTTTTTGTCTGTCTGTCTGTCTGTCTGTCTGTCTGTATGTTTGTTCCAGCATCACACGAAAACTACTGATCTGATTTGAATGCGGTTTTCGCAGATATATTTGTCTTCTTCCAACTTAACATCTGGTGTATAAAAATTCCCCCCCCCCCCCCCCTCTAAGGGGACAAAAGAGGGGGTCAGATTTTATATCAAACTTTTTTCTTTAACACGGAACTACTGATCCGATTTAAATGCGGTTTTCGCACATATATTTGTCTTCTTCTAACTCATACTAATATTATATATGCGAAAGTGTGTTTGTTTATTTGTCCTTTCTTCACGGCATAACGAAGCAACCAATCGACTTGATTTTTGGCATATACTTAGTTGAAGGGATGGAAAGTAACATAATATGCTACTTTTGTTCTTAGAAAATCATCATGTTTCCAAAGGAGGTTTACAAGAATATTCGTATTTTACGCGATTTTCGAATTCCACGCGAGCGAAGCCGCGGGCAAAAGCTAGTACAAAATATACGGTATCTAATGTCCGCGCCTACGCCTAGCGTAATGGCGTATTGTCCGTTAGGTGTGAACAAAAAAGTGAATATATTGTATGGAAATACAATAAATTGCGTAGCGCTCGCTCACATTCAGCGGCGTATAGTCAGTTTGGTGTGAAAACGGCCTAATAGCCATAGTAAATACTGATTTTGTTTCTGGCATCTCATTGTGGAATTTCAAATAGGCGGGTTGAAAATTTATGGTTTATTACATTTCAAGACAATTATTTTAATGAATACAGAACTTTAAAACAACATAGTTAAGGCCAAAAATAACAAATAAAAGTAACGCGTCTATTTTGCTATCTCCGAAGATTTTTATCAAACCTTGAAACGTTGTATATGGCAACAACCTTCTATTTGATAAATTTCCGTAATCTGCACTCGGTAGAGATTTAATCCGTTGATCGTGGGAAAACGATACACAATAGATATTCTATTGCGTCTCGTTGACCGGTGAGCGTATGGGGCTTGATGAATTAAAGAAAGGGGCGGACCAACATACAAATAATTCCTATATCACTTAAAAACAATAATATGGTCTATCTAAACTCTACGTTATAAAACTTTCGGTTTCGCCTAACCGTCTTCTCTTGCCGTGCTACATGCACAAGGTTATAACAGTACTGTCATGAAACTTGTTCTTTAAAATGTATCTCATATCTTGTATTTCGCGAAGACAATTTAGCAAAGGTGGCACCGGCCCGGCGGGTTGGTCGACCTTGGACTCCGAAATTATGGCGAACCGTGCGCCTAGCGACTGCCGGCTTCTAACCACGTTAAAGTTACGTTACGTTTTTGAGTTTAAGAATAGAGACAATAATTATGCTTAGTTCCATACAGACAGAATTTTGGTCGTAATTATGTAAATCTTTGAACAGGAGTTCAGAGTTCAGACGTTAGCGAATATATCAAATCTGATAGATTACGCGTGGCCCTCCAAAAATACTCCTGCAAGCTTAGCATAGCCACAGTAGAAATGCCAAAAGAATAGAAACGCTGGCAGTCTTTCCTAACAAACTGACAGATTCCCTTTTCTAATCCATTGTGCTTTGCCTACTTTAAGAATAAAACTTCGATGGTGGCCATGCTGATGATGAAGCCTGCAAATGATTCATTGCAAACTTATCCCGGATTCTAAAAAAATGCGCGAGGAATATAGCTTGAATACAAGGAGATAACACGCCTGTGAAAGTAGCGAAGGATGTCAGGTCCCGACGGACGCCCTGTTGAAATTCCCTTTTCGACCTTTAGAGAACTATCTTTGAAAACTCGTCTGTAGAATGTGCCTACTTTGAAGTCTAAGCTTAATAGCCAGCTAAAGCTGGATGAAGACTACGTATAAAGCAAGGCTGCACACAAAAATTACTACCCTTAAAGTTGGTGAAAAATGTATAAGTATTTACTTATGTAGGCAATAATCATTTAGAAATAAGTAATATTATTATGTTAATATATTTTTAATATTGAGTTATGACTTAAAGTACGAAGTAATTCGGCATAACAACTGAAAACAACTGCCATAAAATATTAATTTACATTATAATTACTCATGAGTAACAAGCAAAACAACTATCGTTAACTTTAATTACAACAAGTTATTAATAATTTTGGTATTGATAAATAATATTATTTCCTAATTATTCAACGTTCAGGCTGTATACATATTATGTAAAAAGTATATTCTAATGAATAACTTTTTTGATAAACAAATGAGATTATAATAAGATCTCTTTTCTATATATTTAATAGACCCCTATTTCAACAAAAACGATCAATCTATTGCAGAGAATATTAATAGAGAGGTATAATTCGAAGCTAAAGCCTAGAACTAACCGGTTATATTTAGCTACAATATATTGCCCATAAAATATACATAAAATATATTATGTTTGTGCCAAAATAAAACGCGGAAAAGAAAAAACGATACCTTACAAACGATAAGATAAAAAGTACAATAACAAATATTGTATTTTATATACTATGCGGACATAATATTATATACGAAAATACACGATATGGGACAAAGTTGAACAAACACAAACAGTTTAGTAAACAGAAGTTAAATAGAGTTAAAGCTAACGCCGCGTTGGCCGCAGCGTTCGAAAATATTTTTGTTGATTTCTACATTCTAATTTTACTGGTTAATTTTGTTGGTGTTCCTAAACACAATTCCTTTTAGTTTTACTATTCTAACTAGTGTTTATGTTACTTAGTTTATACGTGTTTTACTGCAATTAACAAATAAAATATATATATATATATATATATTATTGACTCTACATTTTGTCTGGTATTAGGGGAAAAAAGCAAAATAAAGCGATGTTTTTATCACACAACAGGCGAAGAGAAGCCGTGGCTAAATTTACATAGCAATTAGAATAATAATGAGACCAATAAAATGATCAGAATGACAATAGAATGAAAAAATCGGCCAAGTGCGAGTCAGACTCGCGCACGAAGGGTTCCGTACTGTTATTGAGCGAAAGTTGGCAAAAATTGTGTTTTTTGTATAGGATAGAAAGATAGGACCCTTAAATATTTATTTTATTTTAATTTTATTATTAATTATTAAAGTACAAATATAATTAAGAATATTGTGAGTATCTCAAGTGCCTACCTGCTACCAGTGCTACCATTATTGATTACGAGCAAAAAAGGCCAAAAAAATCACGTTTGTTGTATGGGAGCCCCCTTAAATATTTATCTTATTTTGTTTTTTGTATTTGTTGTTATAGAGGCACCAGAAATACACAATCTGTGAAAATTTCAGAAGTCTAGCTAAAGCGGTTCTTGTGTTACAGCCTGGAGACAGACGGACAGACATCGAAGTCTCAGTAATAGGGTCCCGTTTTTACCCTTTGGGTACGGAACCCTAAAAACACGTCTGTATCACCAGCGTTACCCGGTAGCGGCGGTAGCGAAATAACAAAAACAAGCCATAGTAACACAAGAAAACAACTCAATAAATTCTAATCAATTTGGTAATAGCAATAACCGTTACGTAATACCGGCCTCGACCTACAAACTACGGGCTAAACCGGCTTATCGGTTACTTGTAAGTCATAAGTCATAACTAATACTATAATATAATATAATATATAAAAGGGAATCTTAGTACTTTTAGTTGGTATCGTAAAGTTTGTTCATATTTAGTAACTTGTATCGTAGTTTGGTACAGGTAGATGACGCCCGCAAGTCCCGCCCTTTGCGCCAAATCCTCATATTTTTAGGGATAAAAAATATCCTTAGATGTCCTTTCCCGGGACTCTAAGTATCTCTATAGCAAATTGCAACAAAATCTGTTTAGCGGTTTAGGCGTGAAGATGTAACAGACAGACACACTTTCGCATTTATAATACATATTAGTATCCAATACGTATAAAAGTGAAAATACGTATAAAAGTTAATATTTTTAGTTTAAAGTTTAGTATCGTAGTTTGATATCCATAACAAGTAGCGCGACCACCATAGAAATGCCTCTACTGACATCTCTGTAGTGACATTTTTAATCAATCTGCCATTTTGTATAATATTTGTCTACACATCATGGTGGCCGCATCCACCAAAGAAACCCTTTCCTCTATTTGAAGAATAGATAAAGTGACAGATGGACAAAGGAAATCTGTCATCTCACACATTTCTAGGATGTTCATGCAGCTGCAGCTGTTGAATTTATTCAAAATATATCGAGATCAAATTTTGGCATCTTCTTAATTCTCCCGTTTATCACGATTAGCGTCACAAACTCACAAGGTTGTTAATTATTACAATGTTTTACCTTATAAATAAAAAAAAAAGACGGGTTGCACTCCGGGAGTGCCAGCAGAAGTGAAAACTTGATTATTAACGTTGTGCATTTTTTTAACTCATTTTTTATGAAAATCGATTATTAAAAAATCGATTTTTTAATTAATCGAAACCCTTACAATCGATTAAATTTTTAACCCATTTTTTATGAAAATCGATTTTTAAAAAATCGATTTTTTTTAATTAATCGAAACCCTTACAATTCGAGTTCGAGTTTTCGAGTTTTAGAGTTCGAGTTCGAGTTCGACACAAAACACTACTCTCCAACCGTCTTACGCTTTTTCTATGGTTTTTCGATCAACACGAAAATCTGACGCGAGTTTCACAGTTTTTACCCATCCCACAAAAGTGCTCAACGCCGTTAAAGAAGTTTTCACTTCAAAAATATATTTTAAACAACGCCTATAAAACCAAAAAAAGACTATAAGTGGCCAAACTCAAAATAGTTTTCCTTATGCAGCCTTCAACCGATAAAAAGGTACCTACATTATTTTTTGTGTGTGTATATTTCGGTTTTATGTGATTCGGGCAAGATTTGCGAGAGCCGATTCTAAATTTAGGAGATTATACCTAAACAAGTATTATAGCAAATGTCATGTTCGGAAACCAGTATCTTAAATACTTTACTGTTATTGTGTATTAATTTATTAGAGATGTTTTAGTTTTGAATCTAGAATTTGGACCTTAAGCTTTATCTGGACTAGGTTTAGCAAGGCCCCCGTTACCATATTATATATGCAATGGGTGCAATGCACACGGGCGCCATCCTCTAGGGGCGCCAAATCGCCATCTTTAGAGGTGCCAAAACCAGGGACCCAAAAAATTTGCCTAAAGGGGCGCCAAAATCCTTTTTTTTCACACAGGCTAGGCGCCAGTAGCCCTTACGGGGGCCCTGAGTTTTAGCACTTAATTTAGCACTTAAATAAAATAATGATTATATTGATATTTATCAATGAGCAAATTTGCCATTTCACAACAGTCTCAAACTATAATATCATTACTTAATTAGTGTATTCCGCAATTTTTTCAGTCTACCTAATTACTTTATTAACGAACGCAATTATTACAAGTTTATACCTCAAAATTGCATATCCATTAATGAATTTAAATATTATATTAAGTCTCTACCTTACATGTTCTCATACCTCAACGCCGCGCGCACCTGTTCTGCAGATAGCAATAATTTGGTTTCATACATAAATATAGCTCAATAAATTCGGTTACTTAAACCTGTTTTCCTGACCGGTTAGTCAGGAAATACATAATAATATGTATTGGGGAAAAGTTTAAAAAAAATACATTTCAAAAATCTATTCCGTTCCGTTTAATTTTGTAGGGATTCCGTATAATTTTATCCTGTTGTGAACAATAGAACATCTGAATTTGTACCTTATGTCTGTTATTGATAACATTAAGCGTCTGTTATCGGCTAACCTATTAGGAAACAGTTGCAACAGGCCGATTGAAATTTCCACCGCAGTTGCATATTAATTACTCGTACGAATTTTCCTTGTCTATTAAAATTCAATGTATATTTACATTTTACACACCTAGTTAAACAGCCAATAATTATAATAATAATAATAATAAACATTTATTCAACACATACACATTACACCACATTATATAACGGACATTTGATTCACATGACACAAGTAAGTAGGTATGAAAAAAAAGAGATATAATATAGGTATGAAAAAAAAGAGATAATTATGTTGATACGTTACACGTACGTCGTTATTACTAATTAGTAAATAGTAATTAGTAATTACACAATTGAAATTTAAGAGCGGGCTGCCAGAAATTTCAAAGCACGCTTGCTAGCCCGGCCCCGCCTACACACCATTCATAAGGGCGCATTTTCATTAGTCGTTAACTCGTGCGGTATACAGCATACGGGGAGTCTTTGACAACTAATGGCGCATTTTGATTGGTCGAGACATGATCTCCCGCACCCCGCCTGCGGGCCCTATCAACCAGTGAAAATACGCCATAAAATCCAGAATCGTGTCCCTGGGCATTGTGCTTTAGTATACTAAACAGTAAACATATTTTGTTTAATTTTTAATCACCACAAAAGTATCAGTACGGGAAAAAATTGCATATCACTCCAGATTTGTTTTATATTCTGTAACATTAGTTGACCATGCTATTTATAGATCCATAAAGTATTTTACAGTACCTTATAAACCTTCTTTAGTATAAATTACTATAAAGTATAAACTCTTAAATCACTTTATCCATTAAAAAACCACCAAATTCCGCCGCGTACTTTTAAAGACCTAAGCAGTAAGCACTAAGCAATAAGCATACAGACAGAGAGCGCGAGGCGTCTTTGTCTTATATTATGTAGTAATGATATTAGGTATTACGTCATGCTATTACAATGACAGTTGACACATTTTATCCTTGTCCCTGAGATCCTCGTTCCCGGTTCTATCGATCCATTGAGAGTTTGGGAGTATGCCACGTACGCCCAGGGTCACGTTTGTTTGGCTTCTATCTCTCTTTCGCAAATGATTCCGTCTCACCCAACCTTGAACCCACTCAAACCCTCCTCCGAAGGCTACACGGAAGCTAACGCCGGTCGCCGGGTCCGAATTTACTGCGCAAAAACGTAACAGAGTTAGGTTCTACGTAGTGCGTAACAGGACTATCCCAAGTGGCCAAGTGACACGCTTCTCGTTAATAGTACATGATCACGAAACGAACGTTGAATATTTAGTAGCAAGGGGTCGTAATGAAAACAACCCAAACTTGTGTTACACACTTGGCGCTTGTTTACACCGTAACTTTCCGAAATCAAACTTTGAATTCTAATCAATCGTCGAATCAATAACAATACAACAAAGGAATTAAAAGTTAATCAACAATCATTTTCTTGGAAAACCTCCAACTGCACACAAACAACGCAACGCGAAATATGCGATAACTTCGGTTTGTTTACATTTCGTTCCGTGAAATTATTACGGCAGACTTCATAACACTTTTTATCATGGTAATAATGTAATATTATTCATAATAACATTATTTTGCCATATGTGCGGTTCATGCGATCATACTTAATTAGGGATTATTGTTATAATGATGTATAATGCTGTGACTCATGTTTAATCAGCCTTATTAAAAGCATGCCTAGTGTGAAACAGTAAAAAATAAACAATATAAATAATAATATTATGTAATAAAGTTAAATGAATATAATATTTTCTTCTAATGCTAAGTACTGACGTACGGTTTTGCTCGATAGTTTTACTCCAAATCGAGCAATAACCACCGTGTGGACCGCCAAAACTGACAGCTCGAAGGCTCGCTTTGAGCCGGCTCGATGGAATTAAATATGTCAAATATGTGATTTCCTTCGATTTGGAGTAAAACTATCGAGCAAAACCGTATGTGAGTACTTAGCATAAGATAGGCTTTTCTACATTACAATCCATTATGTATGACAATTGACAAGTGACAACTGACAACCTTGTTCGCCGGTCTGAGGTTTCCCACCTGAATTTTAAGCACACATTGCGCAAAATTTTCCTTTGGCTGTTTTCAGTTGATATTTTTATGGAATACATTAGAATATTGAGTTGGATGGAATACACTAGATATTGCATCTGTAGCCCTAGCATGGCCACAGTAGAAATACGAAATATATATTCTTTGTCACAAAGTAGTATTTAATTTGAATTTTTAGGACTATAGTCAGTCTATGTCATAAAGTGGCATCATATTTGATTTTTTGTCGGTCGCGGTTAGCCGCCTGGTAGTGATTAAAGCGACTGCTTACGAATAGTTTCCAGCTCCTGATTCTATGTTTCAGAAGAGCTGCATAATATGCAGTAACCATAGTAACCTAAACAAGTGGTTCCATTGATCCTTCGCCAGATGTCAATGAAAACCGCAAATACGGAGGTTTTTTGCTGAATTTAATTAATTCTAAACTTTAACAGCTTCCTTCGAGCTAGCTTATAACTGTCCCAAATTATTGCCCTCTCACGGATTAAAGTGATACCATAACATTATCGATCGAATGTAACCCGAGCCTGCAAACATGCCCAATACAAACAATCATTTGCGACAATAGATTTGGCGGGTGTCCATTTGGCGCCACGTTTCGGTGATTTTCCCTTTCACAGTGTCTTTATAACGTTGTTGATTATTAAATAACCATTAAAGAATATAAATAGTCTTTACAATCAGACGTAGACGTGTAGACTGTAGATCAGCCTTTCCCAAAGTGGGCGATAACGCCCCCTTGTGGGCGCTGAAGGTCCAAAGGGGGGCGGTGTGGGACCCAGAAAAAAATGGGGGTGTTGCGTAGAGGCTTGGGGGGTGATTTGTAATTTAATTTTATCTGGATGTATTTTAAATAATTGATACAATGGGGAGCGCTAAAACATAATTTTGTCTCAAAGCGGGCAGTAGACAAGTTTGGGAATCGGGGAATAAGTATAGTCTTGAGCCACCTCTTACCAATTGAAATTATTTTCAAACAAATCAACATTCAACACCTATTAGTACCAACCTAACTGACTTTCAGGCTTCCTATTCTTTAAAAATATGTAGTTTTCCATTACATAAGGAAAACTACGACAGTTATAATTCTAAAACGCTCATTCTAATGAGTTAATGACTGATTTCTAGATAATAATTACATAGCACTTGTTCATTCATTTCAATAGACGCTTTTATAGGACTTCAGCGGAATCTTATCTCTTTATAGCTTCATTAGCTCAATTCACACAGACTATTCAAATAGTTAGATACCTAAGACGCTATCTAACTATGTAGGTATATTTGTAAATGCTAATACTGTTCTTTTAACCTATTTCTAGATGCTGTATTAGTTTTTTAGATTTTAGTACATAATGTAGACTCATACATGCAAAAAAATTCACTTCATGCATTTCATACTCCAATTAGACCTCATCTTCATGGAACCTTCTGTAATATGACTTCTACGTTCCAACATATCAAAACTATGTAATATAAATTATAATATAATATAGTACACATCCAGTCGTCCATAATAAATATTACGATCCTAGTAAACAATGGCCTCATTTAAGTACACTATGCTCTATTGTGCCAAAACACCAGTAGTAGAACAAAAACTTCCTTTTGTTACATAAACAATTATGAAAACCGACACTTCTCCAGCAATATTATGTTGTAACACATAATTATTTATTATACCTACAGATGATTCGTACAGAATGTGCGTTGTACATTTTCTAACACTGCAAAACTCACAAACGCGTACTATATTTTACACACAAACATGTTGATATTATTTTAATAAAACATGTTTTATTACCAAACGCTCAGGTAGGTACTAAAGCACAGAAATTATTATTAATATCCTATAATAATAATAATTATTTCTATGCTTTAATATTATTATCCTGAACAAATACAGATATTACTGTTTTGCAAAGTTCAATAAATTTTTAAATTTTAAATTAAGAAAAATACAGAATGCTTTATGGTCACCAAAAACATCTAAAATGCTGCATTAATTGCATAATTTTCTACTTTTATCTGTCTGCCTATCTGTCTGTCTGTTACCTCTTCGCGCCCAAACCGCTAAACCGATTTGCTGAAATTTGGTATGAAGATACTTCGAGTCTCGGGAAAGGACATGGAATACTTTTTATCCCGGAAAAATGTACGGTCCCCACGTGGTAAACGAATTTTGGCGCAACGGAGTTGCGGGCGTCATCTAGTTACTTCATAGTTCATACAACAATTAAACAAAGGAAAACCCCTGACCTCTGAGATATTCAAAGAAGCCGCCACTGAAACATGTTTCATTCTCGACGTTCACGGCATAAGTATTTACGTAGGTTGTACAATGTTGAGTGTAGACAAATAATAATTAATAATCCTTGCTAATATTATAAATGTCTGTCACCTGTTCACGAGTCCAGGGTAAGGGCAATAAGGGCCGATTCACACCGGAATGGCAGAGGCGAGGCGAGCAGTTTCAGTGTCATATGATTTTAAACTTTATCTTCATCATTGTAATAGTATCGCTTGAGAAATCTACGGCCGCCCGTGGACGCTCGTGGCCGCTCGTGGCCTCTGGCGGCCGCCGGCGGCGTCGATTTCTCAAGCGATACTATGTATTACAATGATGAAGATAAAGTTTAAAATCATAGAACACTGAAACTGCTCGTCTCGCCTCTGCCATTCCGGTGTGAATCGGCCCTAATACTTTGACCAGAAAAATGCTCGGTTCCCGTGCGATAAACGAACTTTGTCAAAACGGAGTTGCGAGCGGTCATCTAGTCAGTAATAACTATTTAGTCAGTTTTGCCGGGAATGTAAAAGGGTGCTGTTGTGTTTTTATATTATTTTCCTAAAATTGTGTTAACTGGGTTTTTAGAGTGTAATATTGGTAGAATATTAACCATTAGATATTCGTGTTCATGCACAAGTGTAGGAAAGTGATGTAATATCCAGAAACGTGCTATTTTGTGTTCCCTCCAAAACTCCATCGTAAGTTTCAGTAAAGCGTCTACCACTTTACTGAATCGACCGACTTGACTCCTTGACTGTATTGACTTTTACTTAGACTTTGACTAGACTTTAGACCTGACGATACATGAAAACGATGATGAAAATTATAATAGGAGGAATATGGTTTTCCCGCCATATTCCTTACCTCTTTACCTTGTCTATGGCACAACATACACATCCTTTGTGTCAAGTTGCCAAAAAAGAAGAAAAAAAAAAACTATTTAGTTCTCTAGTAATCTGTAGCACTACTTAGTACTTAGTTCCGTTGTCAAAATTCCTCTGGTTGTTTCCTCTACGTCAGGGGTTCCCAAACTTTTGCTTCAATTTAAAATGCATCCAGAGGAAATGAAATTACAAATCACCCCCCAAGCCTCAATACAACGCCCCCATTTTTTTTCTGGCCCACACCCCTTTAGACCTTCAGCGCCCACAAGTTCCGTTATCGCCCACTTTGGGAAAGGCTGCTCTACGTTCTAGTAGGAGCTACTGTTTGTAAACACAGGCGTCGAGTTTCAAAGATCTACATTCCGTTCTTTACTACGCGCTATTGACGGTATCGCATGACACGAAACAAAAAGGGTCCCAAGACATTCCTTTCGCGTTCCATGGGGATCCCGTTACACGTTTACTGTGTTTCTATTGCATCTATCAGTATTGCACCTGCTGTATGTAATTTTAATTACATGAAAGCTTTCTGCGCCCGCTTTGTATGACAAGGAAAAGGACGATGTTACAGAGAAACATACAGCGCATAGTCCTGAATCGCACTATCGAAGTTTCAGATATTACAAATGTCTGAAGTGACTACACTGATCAATGAGGTTAAGCCTTACTGAGTAACTAACCTCGCTGGGTCGCAAGTTTTTTTTTGCGTCCTCCACGCATATTCCTGCAACATCAAAGGGTTTTCATGGTACCTCTGTCAACAATCCTGGGTGACAGAGATACAATGGTAAAAATATGTGTTAGGCCACAGAATACATATTAGTATTCTGTGGCCTAACACATATTTTTACCATTTTTACTTTTTTTTTCCCCGCTGGCAACCCTACTACTAACTTGTCATTGTAATATCTCCCGATTAAAAATTGTAAAATAATTATAAATCTTGATTAAACTGTTTAAAATAGATAATAAGTTAATTATAATAGGTATTAGTAATAAGATAAATTAATAAATCTCGGTGCTGTGAACAAGTTTTGTGTAAATTTGTTGAAAGTGACTTACGTCAACGGCGATCAGCTGTCAAGGTAATTTAAAATTTGTATTTTATACGCTTAAAACTCAACAGAAATATTTTAAATTGGATTATAATTTTATTATTTACTACTACAAGCTGATATAAATTGACGATAGGCCATAATAATCACAACCCACCGCTAGAGGAAAGCAATATATCAGCTGTGTCGTTATAAGTTACTTAGGCCGGTCAGTGGAACTGATGAACCTTGTTGTTCCTTTTTAACAACCCTCAAACCTCACTCTAGCTTGCGTGACCGCTTTACACCGAGCAAATATCTCAACATCTAAAGATATCGAGTGACAGGATCATCTAAGCAGGACTTGGTTAGATCTATTTCACTGCCATTGTAGTTATTTAGAAAATTAAACACATTTCCTTGTTACTTGCTTTATGCTTTATTTCTTGATAGGTTGGCTTGTAGGCTTGGCATAGACCTGTATCTTTAACATCTTACACACCCCACTCTAGCTTGCGTGACCCCTCTACACCGAGCATATGTCTCACCATCTAAAGATATCGAGTGACAGGATCATCTAAGGAGGACTTGGTTAGATCTATTTCACTGCCATTGTAGTTATTTAGAAAATTAAACACATTTCCTTGTTACTTGCTTTATGCTTTATTTCTTGATAGGTTGGCTTGTAGGCTTGGCATAGACCTGTATCTTTAACATCTTACACACCCCACTCTAGCTTGCGTGACCCCTCTACACCGAGCATATGTCTCACCATCTAAAGATATCGAGTGACAGGATCATCTAAGGAGGACTTGGTTAGATCTATTTCACTGCCATTGTAGTTATTTAGAAAATTAAACACATTTCCTTGTTACTTGCTTTATGCTTTATTTCTTGATAGGTTGGCTTGTAGGCTTGGCATAGACCTGTATCTTTAACATCTTACACACCCCACTCTAGCTTGCGTGACCCCTCTACACCGAGCATATGTCTCACCATCTAAAGATATCGAGTGGTTGGGTCTATCTGAAGGTACTGGAAAGTGTCAGGTGTGCAAGCTGATAGATAGTTAGTTCATTGATAGACAGATAAGTCAATTAATTAACTGATTATCTTATACTTTACTGATAGCTATTATGATGACTAGAGGAACCCTGGCTCGTCAGACTGAGGAGCAACTCCGTCTGACACTTCAGGAACTTAAGGAGTGTAAAAATCAAAATGAAATATTGCTTTCTGAACGCGAGGATCATGAAAAAGAAATGTTAAATATTATTAAAAAAAATAGCGACCTAAAAATTGAATTGAATGAGCTAAACATAAATTATGAGGAATTGTGTCAAAAAAACATTCAATTACAAGATATTGTGGACAGCTTCGACCAGTGTAGGGATGAGTACGAGGAGGCCCTGAGCAACACTACCATGTGGAAGAGGAAACTCGATGAAGCCCATACACAGATTAAGTCGCTTGAAACCGAAATTCTTGAACACAAATCCTCACAAACACAAAACTTGTTCCAAGAAATGTTTGCGAGGGATCCTAGTATTATTGAGAAAGATGTCACAAACAATAAGAATACTTTATTACTAATAATAGATTTAACGGGTGACGACAGCATACCTTCCTACACATTTCAAAGCAAAAATAAACTAAAAAAATATATAAAACTTAATAAATGCATTAAAAAAACCAGAAAATTATTAATAAATAATAAGAAAAATATTTGTAAACTAACAAAAGTTGCTAAAGACAAAATCTTAATAAAGAACAAATATTTAGCTAGTACCAAGGAATTGGAAAGTACGATATGTTCATATAAGGCAGAGGTATGCAGTCTCCAATCAGAAATTACATATTTACATGCCTCCCTCCAATCTGTGACTAAAAGATATGAACTAGCACAACTGGAAATATCCAGTCATATATCAGCGTTGAACACTTTACTTGAGGAGTCCCATTATAATGAAGAAAGACTTAATTCTCTATTACTAAACTCATCATGCCAATGTAAAGTAAACTGTTCATCAGATATAATTAATTTTACTATGGATGTGGAGACACATTCCAAACCCTCCAATATAGAAAACTTAGATGCATCATTGGCCTCAGGACCAGGCTCAATTAGTATTTACAGCGATGAGCTGGGTCGTGGAGTCGGGATGCAACTGAGTAAGTTGTACGAAGGACAGTCAGTATGTAATACCTGTATGCCGGGTGCTACATTTGAACAGATATCAAATAAAGTTTTAAGCATTACTCACTGTCCGAATACTACAGTAATAATATTGTCAGGGAGACGGGGAAATGTCAATAAAGATCAATTGAAAAAGTATATAGAATCACTAAGTTTACTTCAAAATGTAAGTAAAGTTATCTTATTTACATTTCCCTATATAAAACGGTTGCCATGGGAAAACAAACTAAGATATAAACTTAATAGCCAATTGTACAAGGCTGTTAATAATAATTGTGTATTATTGAATGAAACTGATAATAAGATAAACATTATTGACATTAATAATATTCTTAATTATAAATTATGTAAGTTGACATTAGATAGATATTTTCTATCATTTTATTTTACACGACTTATAGCAAGAACGCTATACAATTTTTTATTTTTAAATTCAGCCAAGAACTTGGCTAGTGGGACGATAGCTGCTTCTATTGAGCAGTCTGGTCATAATGATATAATATCTAATGACAGCTTGGAATATGTTCCAAATAAAAATAATTTAAATTAGACTATAAGACAACAGAGGATGTCTCTAGCACTGTAGATTTAATTCAAAATAGTAAACATAGTTCACTTACACTGGTGCATCAAAATATACAAGGTATGTCAAATAAGGAACTAGAAATTGATTTATATTTAAATAACAATAATGTAGATATATTATGTATTACTGAACATTGGTTCAAGAAAAATGAAATAATGTTAAATTATAGTATGCACCAGTTGGCAAGTTCTTTCTGCAGAGAAAAAGACATAAGAGGTGGTTCACTCATACTAATCAACAAGAATTTAAAATGTAAGGAACGTAAGGTCATAGTGAGCCTCTCTACAGAACGAACAACAGAAATAGCCTGCGTAGAGGTGGGAAACTTTATTATTATATGCGTATACAGGCCTCCACTAGGGTTATATGATATATTTGAAAAGGACATGGAGATTTTATTAACAAAAATAAGTGCATCTAACAAACACATTTTACTTTGTGGTGATTTTAATATAAATATATTAGACAACAATTCAACCACTGTTAGATTCACTTCTTTGTTAAAATCATATAATTTGACAAATTTGTTTTATGAACCCACAAGGATCAGTGGCAACTCTGCTACATGCATTGATAATATTTTTACCAATATTGACTCCTTAAATAAAGAAGTCTTAAACATACTAAGCTCTGATCACTGTGGACAACGAGCTATTTTCCCCATGAACAAGAATTTCAAAAAAGTATGTAAAAACAAAAGTACTTGTATCCCAATTAATGATAAACGTATCGAGAAGTTTAGGGATGAAATTATATCTAAGATTGGAAATTTAGAATATCATAGTAGCCCAGATATGAAATTTGGTAATCTTTTCAAATTAATTAAAAACAATGTTGATACTACCTTCACCTCTAAGACAGTTGGAAAAAATAATAAGAGTAAATTTAGTGAATGGGCTACACCAGGTATTATGAAAAGCAGATTAAAATTGTATGACCTTTATAATGAAAGAACTATAAATCAAAGTGAACCCTTTAAAAACTATGTTAGATTATATTCAAAAATATTTAAGCAAGTTTGTAGGGCTGCAAAATCTATTTACATTAGAAATAAAATTAAGAATTCAAAAAATAAAGTAAAGACAACGTGGCAAATAATAGCAAGTGAAACTGGAAGAGTCGCCAGTCACAACTCAGATTTTAAATTAAATATAGATAACAAAAATATAACTTCCGACAATGATGTTGCGACTGCTTTTGAGAAATTTTTTGCTGACATTCCAGTTTCAATTACAAGAAACTTAAAGGACTCTCCTGATGATGCTATATTGTTACTTAAAGAAAATGTAAATGAATGTGATATCGACTTTAGATTTAAAGAAGTAGGTCCTCAAGACATTATAAAAACATTCAATTTACTAAATATTAAGAACACTACCGACCTGTGGGGCCTATCAATGAAGGTTATTAAATCTATAATCGATGTTATCGCGCCCTACTTAGCGACTATTTTTAATGATTGTATAAAAAATGGCGTGTTTCCTGATCTAATGAAACACAGTAAAGTTTTACCTCTTTTTAAATCTGGTAGTAAGTCGGACCCGTCTAATTTCCGACCTATATCTATTTTACCAACATTGAGTAAAATTTATGAAAAGATAATACTGAATCAATTACTAACGCACTTTAATTTAAATAATATTTTACATAATAAACAATTTGGATTCACAAAGGGACGGTCTACTACAGACGCAGGCGTTGAATTGATCAGTAGTATTTTTAATGCCTGGGAGACGTCGCAGGATGCTCTAGGTGTTTTTTGCGATCTCTCAAAGGCTTTTGATTGCGTGCAACACAAAACATTGGTCAGGAAACTCTGTCACTATGGCATAAAAGGCAAAGCACTCGCCCTCCTAAAATCGTACTTGTCAAATAGAACTCAGAGGGTTGAGATAAATGGTAAAAAATCTGCTGGTGCAAAAATTGAAATGGGGGTCCCACAGGGGTCTATATTAGGACCCTTCCTGTTTCTTATTTATATAAATGACCTGCCATTCTTACTTAAAGATAAGCATGGGATAGTATTATTTGCTGATGATACATCTCTTACATTCAATATCAAACGGCTTAATGCGTGTTATGACGAAGTAAATAATGCTCTCTCAAAGATTGTACATTGGTTTAGCGTTAATAATCTTTTACTTAATAGTAAAAAAACAAAATGTATTAAATTCAAATTGCCCAATGTAAGGCAAACGGAAACCAATGTGCTTTAAATGGTGATGTTATGGAGCTAGTGGATACAGCTGTATTTTTAGGTATTACACTAGACTCCAAGCTTCAGTGGGGCCCTCACATTACTGGGTTGGTCGACAGACTCAGTTCAGCAGCATATGCAGTAAGTAAGATTAGACAATTTTCAGATGAAACAACAGCACGCCTAGTGTATTTTAGTTACTTTCATAGTATTATGTCCTACGGCATTTTGCTGTGGGGCAATGCTGCAGATATAAATACAATTTTTGTGGTGCAGAAGCGAGCTGTTCGGGCAATCTACAAGCTGGCCCGTAATACTTCACTTAGAGAAAAATTTAAGGAAACTGGAATCCTAACTGTTGCTTCTCAATATGTCCTATCAAATGTATTATATGTTAAAAAGAATATATATGAATTCAAGAAAAAATGTGATACCCATGGGAGAAATACTCGTAATAAACATAAGCTTGACATTCCGGTGACTAGACTTACTAAAGTCAAAAACTCTTTTAAAGGTCAATGTATACGCCTTTATAATAAGATCCCAGAAAACGTTCAAAATCTCTCAATTAATAAATTCAAAAAAGTTGTTAAAGAACGTTTGTGTACAAAAGCGTACTATAAAGTTACTGATTTCATGAATGATAGTACACCATGGGAATAAGGTCGCCCCCTGCAGAGCTGTTTCTGTATAATATACAGTATGGTACACTCGTATTTTATTTAGTCATATTGACACTGTAGTTTTATATACTTTTTGTAATTTTCCATCTTTTTAATTAAAAGATGGCTCCGTGCGAGTTTCTTACGCCGGTTCTTCTCGACGGGGTAGTTCCCGAACCGGTGGTAGGCACCAGTGTAGACCCGACGTTCAGAGAATATTTGAAAAAATTTATTCTGAATAAAAAATTTTGAGTTTGAGTTTTACAATTAGGCTAAAGGCTGAAGCCCGTTAAAAAAATCAAGGTAGTCTTAATTTCAACTGAGCTACGAAAGTTCGTAACACGTGCTACGAAACTAAAGCGGCCATTTAGTAACAACTAGATGACGCTCACAAGTCACAACTCCGTTGCGCCAAAATTCGTTTCTTTTTTCAATTCAAAATTCGCCAAAGGCGAATTTGTAAGTCGTGGGAATCGTACATTTTTCCTGGATAAAAAGTATCCTATTATCAGTATCATTACTTCAGCAGTTTGGGCGTGAAGAGGTAGGTAACAGACAGACAGACACACTTTATCCATATAAGTATGGATTTGGGCCCATCTTGTTCAAAGCAATGGCCCTATTCAAACAATATAATATTCTCGGAACCGCATAATAAGTGTTAATCGTTTTGTTTTGGACTACAAAGAAAGGAGGGCACATACGCATACCGCACGTGAGACAGAGGAAAAAAACAAACGTTAACATGCTATTTCATAAACTAGGTCGCTCAAAACATAAGGATCGTTATTGCAATATACGCCGTTTTACAATTTTCAGATAATAACGAATACTCAGAATTAATTAACCGAGCAGAGTGATTAATTTAATTGGAATGAAACCATAAAATTCATCAGTATACTTACCTAATACTGTTGACGTTACCTTTACGCGCTATTAAATGAATTAGCTTTTGTCAAAAACCATTAAAAACAAGGCATAAAATTACCTAATTTACCGCGCAATAATGTAAGATATAAATTGGAATATCAATGACTTTACAAACTAACATACAATTGGATCCCTGGGGCGTATACTTTTAACAAGATCCTGACAAAACGTTAGCAACAGTTGCTAATTTGAGTAATGCCTGGTAATGCTAAATTTGTGTAACCTTGCACGAATGACGAGCCTCGCATACTTAATTTCTCGTCTGCGACCATTTTACCTCATTCATCCGAAATTCAACCTTCAAGTTAAATTAAGGATGCCAACAGGTAAACTATAGACTTTAAATAATTATTAAATTAAGAAATTTAAAAAACCCCAGCCAAAAAACTTGAAAAAGTATTGAAATAATATTTACTGACTTTAAGTTCAAATAATTCCTAAGTGTAAAGTAATATTTTAGTCCATAATAATTGTTGTCACGGTGTGTCGGGGGACCGCCAAATAAACTATAACCTACAACCGCCAAGTCGCTGATTATTTGATTCGGTTCGCTGTGAACTGATCCTTAACCTATAACGTAATGTGAAATCATTAACCAAACATCTACATTAGCGGTCACAGGTTGAAAACTCTCGATCATCATCAGCTTTCAAACAAAAAAACTAGATTAAAATCGGTCCACCCGTTTGGATGCTACGATGGCACGGACAGATACACAAACAGACAAACAAACAGACAGACAGGCAGACAAACACGTCAAACTTATAACACCCCT
Source organism: Polyommatus iphigenia (assembly GCA_963422495.1). Classification (NCBI taxonomy): domain Eukaryota; kingdom Metazoa; phylum Arthropoda; class Insecta; order Lepidoptera; family Lycaenidae; genus Polyommatus; species Polyommatus iphigenia. Next base: position 36,153,206 of record OY730181.1, on the reverse strand, counting down.
CTTTTTTGTCGGGGGTTAAAAATAACAATAACTTGAAATAGTAAACAATTAAAATAGTAAGTTAAAATTGCCAATACATTTGCAAATACTGAGCTCCTGGATCAGAATTTCTGCACCTCGATTCTGATAGTTAATTAATCCTAAATCAAAACAGCTTCTATACTTGTCTACTATCTAGATTCTAGACATCTAAGAAGCACTAAAGTACTAAATATGGACTCTTATCTAATTAAAAGGTAGGTAAAAATACAGGATTAAAGATCTATAAAATTATAATTTATGTTCCTAGATCATAAAAGTACCATTATATAGAAACTGCGCAAATGCAAAATGTTCATATTTACAGTTCCATAATGCACAATGAATAATGCAACTGCCCGTTATGGAGTAACGTTTATGGGACGAGAAGTGTACATTTTAATTAGCGTTATGTAACTTACATAACAATTACACTAGATATCTATACTTATAAAATTACATGTCCTGACTGACTGACTGACTGACTGATTCATCATCGCTGAGCAAAAACTGTTAAAGTTACAGCCACGAAATTTGGTGAGTAGGGTTGTTTTATTAAGTAGACACCCACTAAGGAAGGAATTTTGAAAATTTAACCCCGAAGGGGGTGAAATAGGGGCTGAAAGTTTGAATGAAAGTCCGTCATTTCTTAAGTTAGAAACATGAAACTTTATTTTCGGGTTACTGATTAAAAATGAATGGATACGTATTTAAGCTTTTCTGGTAATTCTACCCCCAAGGGGGTGAAATTGGGGTAGAAAGTTTCGATGAAAGTCCGTCATTTCTTGAGTTAAAACATGAAAGTTTATTGAAGTTTGCGTTTGACTTTGCTTAAATAGGGTCCCGTTTTTACACTTTGTATAAGGAACCACAAAAAGGGGAAAACTATCCATCTTTGTTATTAATTATTATACTATGTTAACGCGGACGAAGTCGCGGGCAACAGCTAGTTGTGTATAAAACTAACATCAGCTCTACAGTGCGCAGTGTTAATTTATTGTGCTCCAGTCTCTAGAGAATGAAGCTCTACATTGATAGTAAAAATGTGAAATTAATATGTATGTCTGTCCGTGTCCTACCTATCTACGTAAAATGTTAACGATGTGATATTTTGACATTGAGTCCCGAGAAAATACATAAAATTTTAGTCCAACGAAGTTGCTGGCAATATCTACTTTAAGATAAAAAGTACGAAAAATAAATAACTAATAGTAAACAAAAAAAGTCGTTTTTTATTGACGAAAGAAGAACTTGTAAACTCTTGTAAAATTCTCAACGAAGTTAGCCTTACAAAGCCTTACAAAGTTACAAACTCGCCCTCAAAGTGAAAACCCAGGAAATATAAATAATCCTGAAACTGCGTAGTTGAAAATTGTAAGTAGCTATTATGTGAATCGTTTTATTTAAACCAAACACGATTTGCAAGTCAAATGAAAATTGTGTAAAATTACAAATTGATACAGCATTTCCTATTCTACTAGTAACTAATACCTACGTTTCGTAACATCCGTCATACAATTATTACTTATTACGTTTCGCCTTTGTTCAATTCTTTAGGAAAACCCTCACCACACTAGGTGTGGCTCTACCTAGCTCTTGCTAAGTACTGACATACGGTTTTGCTCGATAGTTTTACTCCAAATCGAGTATTAATTACTGTGTGGACCGCAAAACTGACAGCTCGAAGGCTCGCATCGAGCCAGCTTGATGGAATTAAAATATGTATCGATTTAGAGTAAAACTATCGAGCAATGCTGAATGTGTGGACGAAAGTCCGAGCCGCGGGTTTTGTTTGACGTTATTGCTCAATCGAGCAAAACCGTATGTGAGTACTTAGCATCTCTATCTTAAATCTAACGGCTCACGGCTGCACTTATGCTAAGTACTCACAGACGGTTTTGCTCGATAGTTTTACTCCAAATCGAAGGAAATTACATATTTGACATATTTAATTCCATCGAGCCGGCTCGAAGTGAGCCTTCGAGCTGTCAGTTTTGGCGGTCCACACGGTGGTTATTGCTCGATTTGGAGTAAAACTATCGAGCAAAACCGTATGTCAGTACTTAGCATTAGAGAGATTCAATGATTACTTAAATATAATGACAACTTAGACATTTAACTGTTCATTAAATTAAAGTTAAGGAATCTAAAAGTTAAATGTATCTGTGTGCGACCTATAACTGCCAATAAATACGTTAAATTTTTGGTTGTACTATTCACAAATTCAAAGGAAACCACTATTTAAGTTTTCCTCCATATTATAAATTTGAAAGCATGTCTGTCTGTCTGTCTGTGACTTTTACACGTAGAAACCACTGACCCGATGTTGGTGGGTACAGAGTTACATTGGGACCAGAGAAAGGTCAAAGGACAGTTTTTTCCTGAAAATAAGTACACTTGATTTAAGCGCAATGAAGTAGCAGCAACATATCTACTCCAAATAAAATTTTGACCATAAAATTAGTTTACAACGACACGTATTGATTCTGAATAACATCACTATAACGTACAAGAGTTTATGTCTGTTTATTCAATAAGCACTATCTAGCGTGGAACGTTCTAGGTGCTTTTGATGCAGCATGCATTATCATAGTGAGTCACATACATAGACAACAGTCGGCTTTGTAACTGTAGACTAGACTAGACATAATACTATTATTTTATTAGCTCGATGAATGGTCTAGTTCAGTTAGTATACCTGTAATAAAGTACTTAGGAGTAACACCTTTGACCTATCAAGACAAGAGTTCGAATAGTCTTTAATTTCTTTGTGTTATTTTTTTTACGAAATGAAAAGGCTTTCTTTTAAATATTTTAAAGGTTTCAGAACGTGAAGGAAATTCTTGAAAAGTTGTAATTCGTGAAGCTCTGTTAAATTAATAAAATTTTGAAACTTTATTAATTTCACAAGCGTGTAATATTTGCTTTTTTATATAATATATTTTAGCACATTTTATCCTACCGCCTTAGTTACAGCCGGTTACGCCTACCGCCGCGCCGTCCTTTTAGTGACACATAACTTCTGAGTTCTGGCTTTCTGACCTTTAAGAAAATTTCGGCAAGCTTTCTTCCACATTAAAGATGTAAATTTGTTTACTAAGTTAAAATCAATTTACTTCAGAGCTTGCAAGTGGGAGGCTCTGACGTAAAACTTTGAAGTGCTATCGAACTACAAGTTAATCGGGCGCCAAATGACGTCACTAACTTCACTTCAAACACTTGAGAAGAACTTCTAAGGCTGCAAATTATTGTCGAGCGCAAAGTTCAGTACATACTAATCGGCCTCATTTTGAACACATACAAAACCTTTACCTACCTAAAAGTCGAAAATAATTGATACTTCTTCACGCAAAAACTACAAAACAGATTTTGGTTTTGGCACGGTTGGTATCACTAGTATAGTATTTTAGGCTTGTGTCGAACATTAAAGCAAATTTTACTTCCAAAAAGTCGACAAAATAATGTTTTCTTTTTCACGCTAAAAGTGCAAAATTAATTATTATTTTGGCACGGTATGGTAGAAGAACTAGCAATTTGGGCTCGGGTCTAACTTTTAGGACTAATTTTACTCCCAAAAGAACACAATGTTGTCGAAAAAAAATTTGAGCCCGGTCGAGTCGCGGGCAAAAGTTTGTAACATAATATAACCGATATTGTTAACTATGACAACAGTATGTAAAACAATGGCCAGTATGTTTCCTTATCGCTATGACATTGGTTTAACAATGCGCTCAAACATTGCATCATAGCAGGTAGCTGGTAGACAGATGTAATGCAATTACTGTCATGCTACCTGGAAGGTCACTGAACCCGCCTACCAACCTATTTAGTAGAAGGATAATAATTGTATTGCTGTTTACATAATATTATTGGTTAAGCAATTTTAACCACAGTTACAGTCAAGTCCACGATTTCATCCGTTTACCATCAAACTACAAAATGGATCATTAAACGTCAAACTATACGATAATATATTTTTACGCTAGCGGCTCGAGGCACCCGCGTCGTAAACAGAATTTTTTTTTTGTCGTTTCTGTGTTTCTGTCAATATTCTGAATTCTAATATTCATGACGTGTGCAACATGTCGGATTTTGGTCGGCTTAATTCTTAGATTTTTAGCACATACAAAATGTGCTAAAAAATCTAAGAATCATGTCCTTGGTAAGATATTCCCTATCGATTTTTCAGAAGTATAGTTGTATAGAAATGGAATTAATTTTGAATTTTTATAAGAAACAGACGCGCTGTACTAAAGTAGCATTAAACTATTGTAGAATCAGGGTACTATGTAGAGAATAGACGTTGACAAGACAGGTCTACTTCAGGGCTGATCACAATGAGTGATTATGGAATTCCTGTTCCCTTCCGCGTGTCACGACAATCGGTTCCAGTGATCTCGCCGACGTACGCGTGCATTTATCAATCACATTTCCTACTTCTAATTAATATCTTGTTCGTAATCGTTCGTTCCATATTTATAACGTTAAAGGGATTTATTTGCTCCACAAGTGGTATAGTTCGTAGAGTTAAAGGTCAGCACAGACCGCAATGTTGAGTTGTGACGCGTAGATGCCGTGAGATGCATTTCTAAATTTTTTGCGTGAGACGTCATGCAAGTTACCTACATTAACCCATCAAGCCCCAAAGGACACCGGGGACCGCGACAACAATGGAATAACAATAGATTTCCAAGAATCCGCGGTCGAAGGATTAATTAAAAGTAATACTTTAAGAAAGTTTTAGGGTGTCTGGCGGTGAGAAGCGACTGTCAAAAATGTCCGGCAGTGGAGGACGAGATTCCTCCACTTAATTACCCCGAAGAATATAAGCTTCTCGAAGGACAAGTGCACCTTCAGAACTGAATACCACCTAAAGTAACCGTGATCGAAACTCCATAATAATTGCTGGTCGTACTTACCTCTGTAAAAGTCAGCATTTTTTAACTGAGGAAAGTCTGGCCGTCGCAGGCTCTTACTGTATCAATTCCTGGATATATACTTAATTTAAAAATGAATTTCTAGGTATCTACATTCTACGCGTCACGTTGCAATCTGAGCTGATTCTTGCGGGTCGCAGTGTCTAAACTCTAAAGTCATTTGTGGACGTCTTATACATAATATTATCATTACTTAGCTCTTTAACCGCTTGGGTAAGAATTAGCTGCCACTTAGTAATAAATAAGTTACTTACAAGAACTATTTTTAATTTATCTTACAGCTGGAGACAAAACATTTCTCTACGTTCCTTTATAGGTCGTGATTTCTTGATTCCAAGAAAAATACTCCTAGATTAAATGTTGATAAAACGGCTAGAGCATTCTCAGAAGTGAAGAATTAAGCTATATATTATATCTCAAGCTAACGAGGACTGCTATTGAATAACTTATTGATCTTCTATTGTATAGCTCTAAAAACGTCAGTCCTAGGAATCTTAACGATGCATTTATAGTTTTTAAAAGCATTAATTCAATTAAATGTGTATTTATAAGTCGTCTTTCTCTGCGTACTTTTAATTTGTCACAATGAAAAAGATAAAAGAATTCGCATAGTTTGAGAAGATGTAATCGTATGTGAGATGTGACCCATATTTCAAGATAAATCCTTATAAATTACCAAATTTTAATTTCAGCTGATTCGTTTAAATTTTGAATATATGAAATATTATATATTATTATATCTTTCTTTATGTTTTGCACGGGATTTTTCAGCACTGCGAACACTGATCTTTTTCAACAGAATTTCTAGAGTTTTTCATTACAATACGGAAAATGCGGGGTATATTTTCAGTAACACGTGGCTTCTCACCTCTGCTAGCATTTTTTATTAGACGGCCTAGACTATTTTCGCGAGCGTATCAGTTGCCGCGGAAAACTCACTGCTCTTACGCACGCACGTCGCATTGATTGTTGAAGGCCAGAAACTTGTTTTCGGTTAGTCTAAATCCGTCTCAGTTCAATTTTTGACTCCAATATATTGTAGTTATTTCATAGTCCTGGTTTAACTAACAGCCGATAAAAATTTTCAGTTTTTTGTACTTTGAAAGCTACAGTAATGTTTTCCTATTATTTTAAGCTTATTTTTGCAAGCCAGCTTACAAAAATAAGCATAGTAATAAGCTTCATAGTTCAAAAACTAAATTTTTAGCAGTGTATTACTTATTAGCTTTATCCTATTTTACGGAGCTAGGTCCGCGTCCGTGTGCAGATGTAGGACTAGTCACTAGGGCATGTGAAGTCTGAACTCTGCAGTATAAAATGTGTGCCATAACTCCTACATTATAATATAATAACTCGCTTTTATTTTGTTGATATGCTTTAATGTGACATTGTATTTCATTTTGCTGCGTCTCATTTCCAATTTCAGAAGTTTTTTTTTATCTCAATTATATCTCTTCCCTAGCGCTTTTGATTGGCTAGTCTCTACGAATAATAAAAAATAATTTATTATTCGTAGGCTAGTCTCGAATTCTTAATCGATCAACAACGCTAGAAGCTTAACCTGTAAAAAACCGCGCAGTTGTGACATTTATTTTGGCAGCAATTTAGCCACCCTTATAGAACTAATTGATAATAGTATTTTCAACTGTTTAGTGACTATACAGTTAGAGACGACACAGAAGAGTAACTATTATTAAGCTGACACGCTATCTTTTCACCTTGCGCCGGTCGCGAAGCAGTTCTTATATGACAGTTCATTGTGAACGAGTGCTGGCGTCCTTGTCAATACACCACACGTTCTAAACGTTGAACAAATTGAAAATACCTAGTACCTAGACTAAACACTAAAAATACGTGAAGGTAAAGGTCTTTCCCCAAAGTTACCAATTAGTTTAGTTTGAATATATTTTATTACTCTATGGTTTGAAGAAACTTATGGAGTTATGACTTATGAGTTATGACCGAAAAAAGCTCTATCCTACTCTATACTTAAAAGATAAAACAACACCGTAAGCGTAATTTACATAGTAAAATAATTTGAATATTATTAATGAATAGTCCAACATATAATGAGACAAGATTTAAGGTCATTAAGAATTTTAGCGACTCATTAAATGTAAAGCTAGTACCGTAGTGCTAAAACTCTTATACTTATTAGGGGGCGTCCACAAATTACGTGAGGTGTTTTTTTGAATTTTTTGACCCCCCCCCCCACAAATCTCACGTGAGATTTTTCAAAATGTGGGTCTTACGTAAATGTTTGGTTTGACAGTCAGTAGATTTTCTTTCGAACGAATTTGTGAATGATCTTAATTGTATAACGATTACGATTGAATCTTAAGCATACATGTACAATCTGGATGAAATGGACCAAAATTGAATGAACTTAATTGTATAATTTTCTTGAGAAAATATTACGTGAGATTTGCCCCTCTCCCCAACGTGAGATTAGATGAGATTTGACTAAAACTCTTATACTTATTAGGGAGCGTCCACAAATTACGTGAGGTGATTTTTTGAATTTTTTGACCCCTCTCCCCCCTTGGTGAGATTTCGTGAGATTTTATTCAACCCCCCCCCCCCCCCCCCCCAACACCTCACGTAATTTGTGGACGCCCCCTTATCCGTGAAATTCTGAATACGACGCATAATATTATATTGTATGAAATTAATGAGAATTAGTTTCGAATGAGATTAATTATTGAATGTATAATTTAGATTTTAGACCATGAAATTTGAAATGCGACATAATATGTGCGTAATTAATGAGAATTAGTTTCGTATAGCATTAATCATAGTTTTGGCGGGTTGAACAAACTTTAGGCGTCATACCGTCTGGCGGGCTGTCACGGCATGTCACTCATCATTTTTTGCCCGCCAAAAAAAGGTGCGTGTAATTAGAGCCGTGTCGCTTTGACGAGCCGCTCCTATTTAATTTTCTAATTCTAACCAATTGTGGGGCCAATGCCCCGTGCCAGGACATTCGGGAAGGGCAACGCACGTCCAGAATTCACGAAATAGTCATTGATCCCAGCAACTACATTATTTATAGAGCCAGGAAGCGTGACGCTGGCCCTAGTTCTTGCTACTAAAAAGGTGTATACTGGGTAAGTGGTAACACAGGGAGCAAAACCAGCACTTCACTTTTTGTTGAACCAAGTTAATCTATACTAATATTATAAAGAGGTAAAGGTTTGTTTGTTTGTTTAATTGTAATGAATAGGCTCAAAAACTACTGGACCGATTTTAAAAATTCTTTCACCATTCGAAAGCTACATTATTTACGAGTAACATAGGCTACTTTTTATTTTGGAAAATATAGGGTTCCGTAAGATATTTGGGTTTTTCTGACACAAGGTGAAAAAAATCAACCAGAAAAGTTACTTATTTTGCGTACGCTGCCTAAACTATAAAAGATAGAACCATACAATGTTTTAAGTAAATGTAGATCTTATAAATATCTACAAAAATGCCCGCGACACACTATACCTATCTATGGCAAGTGAGGCACAACAACCATTTTTTTATTTAAAAATCTTGATTTTTTTTGGACTACATTTAAACGCATTTATTTTACTCATGCTGATAATCCTTATCAAAATAAATTATTCCATCACTAAGTACAGTTTGTGTAGATAATATTTGGTGTTTGGATGATTAAAATTGGACGTTTAGTTTAGAAGTTATGGCGAAATTAAAAATTGCGTTACGCCCGTTTCGACGTGGGCGCTACCAAGGCGGGGGTGCGCAGTAGCGAAGATTATGACCGGTCCTGCAGCTGGTGAATTAGCTCATATACCCGTTGCATATACCAAGAATACCAATGATCCCTACATAACAGCTGATTTGCCTATACCCTGCAAAAGGCTCCAATTCCCTGTAAGACGTAGCTTTTGCGGCGGTACCGACTAATGCGGGCCACGGGTAGTAATAATGAATACAAGTCAAAACTGCTGAATCGATTTTAATCATTTTTTCTGTAGATATATATTTTATACCCGTGCGAAGCCGGGGCGGGTCGCTAGTTTTGTTAATAAAGTTAACAATAGAGATAACTGATTCTTGTTCATAGATTGTAAAGTTTAAACTTTAAAGCAAATATATTTTCTACCTCGACAGTTCACACAAACCAACATGTGGAACAATTTTGACAAATCCTAAGTAATTAATCTCATTGCCCTTGAAACGCTGTTCTCACAATATTTAAATAACAAATAACTAAAATTAACTCCGTAACACTGAAAAGGCGTTACTAGCTGAAAGTAAACAACTATATTTCAATTTAAAACATTATGATTTACAATTTATATACCGGCTGTTCCACAATAATTTTAGTATTCATCTTACGTCGTAGTTTTGTACTACGAGTACAACAACAATCATCAAACCATTAATTTATGTGCGCACCTCCATAAAATTTAAAATTTATCTGTGTGTTTACTAGCGTAACAGTAATAATTATTGATTACGACTTATCCACGATAACAAAACTATTTCAGCATGTTTTGTCACCGAGTACACAACTGCTTCAGTTCTCTATTCGTTTAATCTACTCTCAAGTCTCAACTTTTAACCTTAACGTAACCTTCACATGGTATTTAGGTCAACCGGTGGTTAGCCTAGATTTTTTAGAAAACTCCACACTCACTGCATAGAAATGCAGGCAGGTGTGGCAATATAACACATTTTTATAAATATTACCTAATTAATAAACAGCTACTTTTTTTGCCTTCTAGATTTATAATCTAAAATCTAGAACCTAGATTCTAGACTAAACATGCTGCATAATCAATGGTGCGACAGAAATGATCAGCTGTGGAAGGTCAACAGTTCACGCTATATCGGCCATGGCTCGTGACTGATAAGTGATAACCACAAGGCTAATAAGATAACTAGAAAAGATAGAGATACGATAACATTAAGTCTAACGGTTATTTATTACTAGATGATGCCCGCAGCGCCAAAATTCGTTTATCGCGCGGGAACCGTACATTTTTCCGGGATAAAAACTATCCTATGTCCTTTCTCGGGACTCAAAGAATCTCCATGCCAAATTTTAGCAAATTCGGTCGAACCGCTTCGAGCGTGAAGAGGTAACAGACAGACAGAAAGACAGACAGACAGACAGACAGACGGACAGACAGACAGACGGACAGACAGGCAGACAGACACACTTTCGCATTTATAATATTAGTATGGATAGTATGGATGGTCGTGATGATGATGCATCTGTTTTATCCCTTGTAATAGACAAGTATAAAATGGTCTCCAGTAAAAACCTAGATTGGAGATGAGTAAAAAGTCAATTTTCCGAAAGGCCTGGGCATTTTCCTATCTATGTAGATAATATAATGTTATATGTATAATGGACGGGCGTTTACCTATCTATAGCAGTGACGTGAACCCAAAGCTTTGCTCTGTTATAAAACATTACAGATAACGTTTAATCTCATAGCCATCGGTTTATCAAAGCCAAAGGTCCGCTTACGAAAACATCGAACAGGCGATAACTGCAATAATTGAATGAAATATCAGAGACGTTGTTTTGACAAGTTTTTATGCCCATGTACAGTGTGTTACTGTGTTTGTTTTACTCTGTCAATGTAGAGTTAAGCGCATCACAGACGGTGAAGATAATATAAAATATATATTATCTTAGAGCATATTTTAGAATATCGCTCACCATAGAAATCCTATGAACCATCACACACGACGAAGTTAATTTATATTTTATATTTTGTATCTTAAGATACCGAGCGATATGGAAATATATATTTCGTATCTTAAGATGTTATCTTAAGATACGAAATATATATTTCGTATCTTAATATGTTATCTTAAGATGCGAAATATATACATCTTTATGAATACAGGGTGTTTTTGTGTCGGGCAGCGGGCTCATCGGTGATCGGACGCACTAGTGGATGCAGTGTTGCCAGTGCTGTATGTTATATCGTTTTCGGCATCTGCACTGCCCCGGCGCGGGGCAGGGTGGGCTGACAGGATACGGAAATAAGCGAAGTTTAAATTAAGAACATTTAAACTATGTACTAAGTCCACGTGCTTCGTGGATCATCATAGTGCAATACGTAGTTTATGTTCTTAATTCAAATTTCGGCTGTTTCCGTATCCTGTCGACCCACCCTGCCCCGGGGCAGTGCAGATGCCGAAAACGATATTAGAAAGTTACATACTCTCAAGTCTCATTCGAAAAGTAACATTTTGAGGGAAAAAGTAACATTTCGGATAATTTTAAATAAAATTGACTTATAATTTATTGCTAGCTTAAAAAGCTCATGAATCGCAATGAATGTTTCTCTTGAATTTCTGAAATACTCCTGAAACTTCTTTGTTGACAGAATATATTGATAAAGGTTAAATTCGCCGCAGGTTTTTCTCTTTTTTATGTGAGGCTCTATCCAAATGTTTCTCCTTTTGGAATGTGCTACTGCAATCTGCATTTCACATTCTATATTAGAATCATCGTCTGAGGAGTTGTCTAACAAATCAAGAAGTAAGGCAGTATCAGTTATCACTTATCACTCATAGTCAATCACCCTGTATATAGAACTCTAACAAGGAATACGTGTGGCACCAACGCAGACTCGTAAGGATATGAACAGATTTTTAATATTATCGTATCTTAGCCGTGTGTGATAGCTTAAGATACTATAATATTTTATATTTGGGCATCTTAAGATAGAATATTATATTATCTTCACCGTGTGTGATGCGCTTTAGCATACATCTAATGTGGCCTTTCCACGGTGGCCCATGTTGGACCAATTTAATCTGATAGATCATCTTCACTTTGAGACACGTCGAATAACTGAAAACGTGAGTGGAAGAACACAATACCTAACATTTTATAACAAACGGACTAGTGTCCATTTGTTATTCAAATTATTTAAAAAAATGAGTACTTAGTAGTACTCATTTTTTTTAATAATTTGAACAACCTTTGTAACTTATCTACTTCATCATCTGGCTAATGTATAATATGGATACACATAAACTCCACAGTTTTTTTTTTATTTTAAATAATTTATCCGCCCTAAAGAGTAAAGCCTCCATTTCGGCAAAAAACGGCAATTTTTGTTACTTACCTGGTTCTTCCACTCATGTCTTCAACTATGATTGCAACAACGATTTCGAAGGTCTTTTAAATAAAGCATGGAAAATCGACGATCATGGACAATCACAGACGAATATGCGTGCTACACGTTCGAGGGCTAACGCTTAGCCGCATATTACAATGTGGCGTCAAATATTTGACTGGTATTGTTTAACTGAAGTTCAACATGCCACGTTTTGTCGCTTAGCAACGAAACACCAATTTAGTGCGAATTATTATTGATATGGGTCACGTACACAAGTTGTTGAAACGTTAATGAGGTTGGCCAATCAATGTGTCGCAAATGACCGACCGCTGACCAGTCCGCGACAGCAAAACATTCATATTCAGTATTCACCGTGGATATAGCGAGTGGACCGAGATTTCCAGATAAGAAAAATAGTATATATACAAGTTCCTATCAAAATAAAATAATAAAATGATAGAGCGACTTAATATGCTTATTGGGCGTTTTCATACTGCGACGAGCACGACACGACACGATAGACGATACCACAGAATAGACAAGGGCCACCGCACATATACAATTTCAAGTTAGCAAAGGATATGGGCGAATAGCCCATAGACGGCCCCAAATTACATAATAATAATAAAAAATAGTATGGAAGTATGGATATGGATTATTATCACCTTTTTATCTGGATTTTTTCATTAAAATTTGTCTGGATAATATCGAAGTTTAAAATGCAAGGTATGATCAATGATGTTTTCCTAATTCTAATCTGTCACTTAGTATTGAATGCACCCAAAATATTCTCCTTTCTTTTCGCCTTCGTTTTATTAGTGCCACAATAAAAGCGTGCTTTTTACGCATTTTAACACGCACGTCGCAAGGCTAGCATCACCGTTACCAACTAAATCTAAAAGTCTGCGGCTGGCAACGTACACGATAAAGTTATCCAATTAAATTGTGACACTACGCAATTAAGTTTGTACGATAGTCGGCCAACTTGAAATGGTATATTATGTGCGGTGGCCGTTATCTATTCTGTGGTATCGTGTCGTGTCGTTATCGTCGCAGTGTGAAAACGCCCATTAGCAGCTGTGCACTGGTGTGCTGAGCCGACTTATTAGAAGTCGCTCTATCATTACACGCTGGTGCGTAGCACGGACAACGTAGATAGTTTTTTTCTACGGAAGATAAGACAAAGTGACAGATCTGCCCCTAAATTCTGTAAAACTGTAATACTGTCTTTCACATTTCGATCTGTGGTCATGCTAAGCCTGCATTATTTGTTTACGTATCAATCGCAATGATTATTGAATATAGCAAAAAGTATTCGGGCCGTTTCATTGCCTCTATTAACTATGTAGAGTCAATTCCTGTATTGCTCAGTTCATTCTCTATGTCCACGAGTTTTGCCGAGAGCTCAACTCAAGCAATCAGGACGCGGCTAACATATAATTACATCAATTACGAACCAGCAGAAAATTGCTGTTAGCAGTGGTTAGCATTATGAGCGCTTTGAATGCAAACAATTAATACCCGGTAATATAATATTATTATACTCGGTGACTACAAAGTATGAATAAACTACATATTTAAATACAAGATTACATGGTATTACATAGGTGTTACAGAATAGTAAATATGGTAATTGTTAGATGTTATCTAGTTTGATTGACTCTATGTTTTAATGACTATGTTAAAATTATCATGTTAATATGACAAACTTTACTAAAAACCAGCTGAAACTTGGAGTATTTACTTTCATCTTAGTTTACAAAAACTTTAGAATTAATTATGAATCTTAAAAAAATATTTTTTTATTTCTGAATGTTGAAAACTCTACTATAGTTTTCAACGTTTAGGCCTTGTTTCACCACTTCCTGATAAGTAATAATAAAAATAGGCTATCCACCACTTAACTTGACAGATGTTAACAGACAGTATGGAGAATTCGTCAAAAAAGTTATGAATAGCCTATTCGGCACTTTATCAGAAAGTGGTGAAACAGGCCCTTAGTATAATAATATTATATGTTACATGTAGATTGTAGACCAATCGTACAAAACATGTTTCTGATGTCATGTCGCCTTAATGTCTGCCACAGTTATTATGTAATAAATCTTCTACTTAGCAAACAACGATATCAAGGAGCAAAAACAAATGAAATACCTACCTATTGTTCGAAAGGTCTGCCTTCTAAGATCTAATCACATGTAATTCAAAACCGGTTGGTTATGTATTATGTAATGATTCGCGAGACTAAGATAAGTTTAAGATAACGCGAGAATCTAAATTCTGACAATGGAGGCTGTATCAAATTTTAGGCATTGAATCTTATGTTTTTTGTATTGCATTGTATAGTAAGAAGGTAAGCTCTAGTTATTGAATTTTGAGGTTGCATGACTCGTCGTGGCGTGCTTGTAATGTCTCATATGTGCATTGTGCATGTCCTATTCCTTATAGGAATATATAATAATAATATATTGGTTGGTAAACGTCAAGTTAACTAATGAACATCGCTTTTCATACGATCAACTCTTGTCAAAAACCTCACAAACCGGACATTAAAAATTTAAGATTTAGGTTAAGGCTTAAAAGTTGTAGGTTAAACTACACTTAAATCTCTCAGTTTTAGATTTAATCACTCGTTTAGAGCGTGTGGTTCGTCAATGGCTGCTTGTTCGTTACTACACTTTACTGTGACTACGGTCGTACAGTCGTACACTCACGGAGTATGCAAGGTCACAGCGGCTCGATAGCACGGAATACTGATATCTGGTTATCTGCACATTTTCCTGTAGCCGATTGAACAGCAGTGTCGACAAGATTAATTCTTTGCATTCGGTATGCCGTATGATATTAAGATAGAGAATGTCTTCCACATTTCATGTTTTAAATGTGTTATCACTTATCAGTTATCACGCTCAAAGTTACAGGCTTTTCAGGTGCCTACTTATAAGTGCCATGTAGATTGCAGGTATAAGATCTTAATTCTTAAGGCTGCTCTCTCGAAAAAAGCGTGCAGATGAAACCACTTTTCATCGGCATCAACAGAGAAATTTTATCTGAAAAAAATAATTAGTAATCTACATGATATGATACGTAATTTGGTTTTGCCATATTTTTTCTATCGGTATCACATAATAAAGAAATAGAAAACCAAATCACCTCCAAATCGTTGAATGAAACCACTTTACTCCTTCATTATTTATCAAAAGAATATATAATTATTATTTTTAACAAAAAATTAAAACCTACTTCCAAGGTAAAAACAATAGTAATATGAACTAAAAAGTATTAAATAACTCTTACCCTTTAATAGCGCCTTTTTCAGAATTCGTCTAAATCTCAACTATTTCTGTACTGTATACTACAATCTTCATTATTTTGAAGTCGGTACCAGCTAATTTAATCGTGAGTTCAGTAATGTCAGATTATCTGAAACTTTTGGGACTGGTACCGACTTCAAAGTAATGAAGATTGTAGTATACAGTACAGAAATAGTTGAGATTTAGACGAATTCTGAAAAAGGCACTATTAAAGGGTAAGAGTTATTTAATACTTTTTAGTTCATATTACTATTGTTTTTACCTTGGAAGTCAGTTTTAATTTTTTGTTAAAAATAATAATTTTACTCTTTTTAGTTAAGTATCTACAAAATTAGGCTTTATGCGTAAATAACCAATACGAATGTTAACTATTCACATTATGTCACTGTAAGCGAAATTGTGGTAAATGCTTGCAGTTATCTAAGCGATGCTGCAATTTCCATACTTTTATCTTTAAAGATTCAGGAGTTCTGTTCAGTGCCTTTGGACCAAGAGACACCTTCGTATAAAATTTCTCTTATTCGTAACATATGTTTAACTTACTAGAAACAACATTTTAACCACTATGAGTGCTTTGATAAAATTCAAGGATTTTCCTCGATTGCTTATGAGATCCCATCATCAGCTCACCACTTTCGTAATTGTTATACAAAATTAAGATTATATCCTATACAACAACACGAGAATTTTGAAAATCGGTCCACAAACAGCGAAATCATTATCAAAAACGTCTGCTTCGATGCAAAATATCACGAAAAGTACCAATAATTAGGTCATAGTGTGATGACCCATGGTATAATGATGGTTGTGATGATGATGATTAATCAAATTGATGTATTAGCTTATGCTTTCAGTTGTTTAAAAAACGCCGAAATCCCCGAACCTGTACCTATAAGCATTCAAAAGTTCTGTTCGGTACCTTCGGATCCAGGGTATAACCTGGTGCGAAATTTTACTTTTTGGTAGCATTTACCTCGAATGCTTCAGAAAAAATCGAAATCACTATATGTTTTCATACAAATTTCAAGAAGTCCCCTCGATTCCTCAAGGATCCCATCATCAGATCACCACTTTTGTGAACATGGTACCAAATTCGAGTTAAACCCTATACAACACAAAAAGAATTTTGAAAATCGGACCACAAACGGCTGAGTAATCGTGGAACATACAAAAAAAAAAGAAGATACATACAGCCGAACATATTACCTCCTCCTTTTTGGAAGTCGGTCAAAAAATATCTACTGCTTTGCAATACATAAGTTAATAATTTGGTTTGGTTACTTTTTTGAAATATGTATTATATTAAGCCTTAAAAAAGGTTTTTTCTCCTATTTCGCCCTATCATGGACGCGGCGAGCGTCGTAACCGCCACCGTACAAGGCGCGCTGTTATGAATGTTATTTTAATGTCATTTACGTCGATATTCGCACTGACAGACAATCGACCTGCTAATTTAGGAAGAGAGGGCCCTTAAGGGGGGTATTACATTATCATTTATATTGGATCATATATAGGATCCAATAAAAATGATCATTTGATCATATCTGCATATTACATTATCATATAACATTGATCCTATTTTACGTCATATGTGGTTTCAATAGCCAATGAGGAGCGCTAACGCTGACAGGTATTGACATCAGTGTTACTAGATCTCAGAGAATTCGATTTGTCAAAAGACATCTTCATGTTTAATATGGCTTGTTTTTGTTATTTCAGCAAGATTATTCAAGTATATAATTAGAAAAAGAATTACATTACATTATTTGAAACATATTAACAAACAAGAAATTAAAAACTCTTTTTTTATATTAAATAACTGGCAACACCAATTTCTATGACCGTATTGGATCCAATCTCTCAGCAAATGTCAAAAATCTATGATCAAGGAAGAAATGAATCATATATCTATATTACATTATCCAATATAAATGACTCAATGATCTAGGATCCAATATAAATGATAATCTTAAGGTGAACGCAGTTTTGGCCGCACCGCACGCACCGCAGTCGCCGCATTCACAATTCTTCATATTATTATGAAGTTGCGAAGACTGCGGCGCGGGTAGGTAGGTATGCGAGCTTGCCTATAACTTCATATAAAGAATTCGAATGCGGCGACTGCGGTGCGTGCGGTGCGGCCAAATCTGCGTTCACCTTAATACCCCCCTAAGACATACTTAGGTGTCCTTAATGACCGCAAGAGAATAATTAGCGTTTATGTGGCTAAAACAGGAGAGAGTATTACACCCGAATCCCGATGGATACCTATTACATGGATATACGAAAACTTAAAAAACTACAATTTTCGGTATCTCCATATATCCTGCACTTAAACTACATAAAATTGCTATTTGCTACCCATAATGTTTCAATTTTATGTTGACTTAGCTACTGTTTACTTTAATAGCAAAATGCAAGGATATTCTCGTGTTTCAAAACAAACCGCACGTAATACGCGGTAGCTACGGAAGCTGGCACCGGATAGACGATGTAACGGCCAATAAATATCAAGTGTTATACCGGTAATACCACCCTATTAGTAAATTTACTAGGCATCAGCAGAAATTGAACGCTCGGGCACTTTCCCATCTGTGTCGATGGATAAAAACCGCCCAGGCACTTTTCCATCTTTGTACTTTGTTGTAGAGCGCCCAAATAATAAGCTAAAACAAAAAGCTTATTAAAGCCTAAATTCCTCGGGCATTTAACCACCCGTACACCCCACTGACAGGCAACTAGAATATGTGACGTCACAAGAGGAAGATAGGCCGGTGCAGTTAATGGATATTGGCTTTCAATCGGCGTTGCATTAAACGACAGATGCCTGATTTTACTTTTAGACAGGAAGACAATTTTATTTTCAGAAAACTTAACTATTTGATGCTAATGAAATAGGACACCTTGTAGAGGGACAAATTTATCTATAATAGCAATTGACGTCGACTTTGCAAGACAGCTTTGCAAACCTGGTATATCCATCATGGACCAAAGTAGATGGGCCGTAATGGATTTTTACAAGCCTTGACACTGGGGTAAAACCCATGTAATTTAATATGAAGTCAGGTAGCCCCGTATATGGAGAAAGTGCTAACAAAAACGAGCATTTAATGACGTCCAGGTTTTTGCTCCAGTCGTCCCGGCGGCTGTGTCGGAACCTGTTTTTTGGCAGGGTGAACGCCTTTCTCTCGGGTTTTTTCCTCGAAATGTCATAAGGAAAAAATGTCGAGTAACGACAGATATTGATGGTTAACATTTAAAATATTATGTGAGCACTTGAGCAAATTATAAAAGCCTATCCAAGGTATAAATAATCTGCCGGATTTCCCAAGCAGCCTTGAAGGGCCTCCTATTTAGACTAAATTTCAGGATAATTATTGTTTGCTGCTCGAAAACTGTCTTCATTTACGTATGCTTTATTGCAGAAAGATTGTACTGAGAGTAGAACCTTAAAATTGAATATCAATCGACATTGTCGATCAACGACGATTACGTAATAGACAAAGTCTTCGAACTTAATTCACCTATAGAGTCAATATCAAAAACGTTATTAAAAACAAGTCTTTTTGATGTATCCTTATGTTAACCTTCAAAAGTACATTACAATCAGCGTTGCTACCTGCGAAACCGAGATGTGAAGCCAGGTTACTAATTGCACCACCTGTCAATCTCATCCGACCAGGCCGGATGATTGACGCTTCACGGCAAAGACAAAACCTTCTCAAAGGTCAAAAGATACACATGAATCTAAGCCATTCAAAGTTATTTTTTAGGGTTCCGTACCCAAAGGGTAAAAACGGGACCCTATTACTGAGACTTCGATGTCTTTCCGTCTGTCCGTCTGTCTCCAGGCTGTAACTCAAGAAAGGTAATAGCTAGAGAGTTGAAATTTTCACAGGATATGTATTTCTGTTGCCGCTATAACAACAAATACTAAAAACAAAACAAAATAAATATTTGAGCGGGGCTCCAATACAACAAACGTGATTTTTCAAACAGTTTTTGCTCGGTATCAATGATGACAACAGGTAGGCACTTTAAATTTTCACAAAGGCCTTAATTATATGTGTACTTTAATAATTAATAATAATATTTAAATAAAATAATAAAATTATTAAAATAAAGTTTTTTATATTCATACAAAAAACACAAATTTTGGTCTATTTTTGTTCTATAACGGTACGGAACCCTTCGTGCGCGAGTCCGACTCGTACTTGGCCGATTTTTTACCATTATTGAATATTCGGAGGCTCCAAATCGAAGGTATTGTCCTTGAAATTAAGCAAACTAACAGGCCTATATTTCTAGCAAAGAAATAAGCCTTCTGGTTTGCTTAATGAGCGGATTAAGAGGTAGCTCTGAAAGTTTCAATAATTCAGACTTTGTAGTGTAAGGACACTACAAAGTATGATTTCTGAATTATTATAGCTTTCAACAGTTTTTATTTTTTATCAGTTGAATGACGTAGCTCTACATCCAACTTATATAAAATGTTCTTATTCATAGTGTCCTAAATAGAAGTTTTTATTTTTATCGCGGTAGTGACGAGTCGCGGCACATATCGAGTGACCGAATCCACAAATTAGCATAATTTAGCGCGTTATCAGATACGAGTCATTACGAGTTCTGCTTTCTATCACGCGCGGCTGCGAGGCGCGAATATGTTCCAAGGTCGGCCGCCAGATATTTTTAAGTCTGCCAAATTAGTTTGTTTTTATCAAAATGCGAATCACTCGTGCGGAATATTTCAACCCCACGTGTTTTTATGCTTAGATATAAAAATAATCTATTGTTATTTGTAGGTAAAAATATAAACATTATTTACAACGCAATGTTCAAAAATTGCTTGCGGTTTAGACAGAAAACGCGCGGTCGTTTCGCCTGATGGCAATCAAGCACTGATGCTTACTTTACAAGTGTGTGGCAACTCGCAGCATTAGCCATTTTAAAATTGACACAATATTGATAACATGAAGGAAATTCAGCAAATTATCTCACTTCCTAATTTCCTTCAATACTTGTTATTGAAATAAGATCAAAGTACCAAGTAGCTTGGAATATTGACATACAAACAACAAGATCAAGTATGAGCGCTGCTTACCTAAACATCAACAAGAGTGATTGCAAAACACATTGTTCTGAGGTCGAATTTGAGGAAATCTACTTGTTAGTTTACTTTTTTTCAATTGTAAATTTTGCCAAATAGGCTAAGTATAATATAATATTTAAACATCTATATTATATTAAAATATGTTCTTCATTTTGATATCAATAAGTGTTACTTAAATTACAGTTTAAAACTTTAAGTACTTCTATAGTTTAAATATAAGCAAGTAGTGAACCTAACTATTTATAATATTTTATTATGTAGACTCAAAAATAATAAAATGTTCTGATGCTGGATACAGCCTATCATAAGTTTATATTATGAAATATTATTATAGATATGGAATAAGCATTTTAATAATTACTTACAAATAACATTGTATTTTTTAATCTAAATTCTAATGTTCTTTAAATTGCTTTTCAATCTTTGGATAACAGTTAATGATTTGTGTCTGCAAAACACATGGCTTTATTCACCGCTTTTTAAACTGATGCTGTAACAAGATGTCCACACTCAAAAACTTGACCTTGGTGGTAATTCAAGCTGGCAATGCCAGTGGAAGTGGATGTCATCGGTCACAATTAGAAATTGTAACATCACAAAAAATTGAAAACCGCTAGCAGAAATATAAAATATTGATTTCAAAGGTATACTTAATACAAATACTTTAATGTGTAGTATATAAAGTAAGATCTTGCTGACCATTGAGTGTAATGTTTTGGACCACATTAAAAGTCTTAAAAGTATTTAAAGTTGACCTATTATAGAGTAGAATTTTGTGAATACAAAATAACAAAAATACATACCCTTTCGGCGACCGAACGGTCCACAGAATGAGTTTCCTTTTCCAATAACATTGTCATCGATATATTTGATCAGTTTTGAAGCATCTTCGGTCTTGTGCCCGCAGGACATGTTCCATCTGGAGGGCAAATCTTCTTGCATGGATTCAGATTTTCCTTTCGTACCCCTCGATTTTTTCAAAACACTTGTCATATTATTACGTTCACAACACACATGTGATTCTACTTCACACTATTGTCACGAAACACTTTACTGTAAAATATAATCACTGCTCGTATAGTAAATAATTTACGCTCGGAACAAAAGCGATAACACGTCCACACTCAGAGACGTCACCGGCCGAATAAGATTTGACAGGTGACAACTGACAGGTCTTCCATATCCATTGTCGCGTTGACATTTGACATTTAGGTAATGTTGCCAATATAAGATTATATTACTTATTTGCTAACTTATTTGCCTATCTATCTAGGTTACCATAAGAGCGTTTATACTTTTTACGCGTTTAACAGGAAACACCTTTATGTATTTTCAACATTATTATTATTATTGTCAGCCTACAGTGTCCCACTGCTGGGCAAAGGCCTCCCCTATTTCTTTCCAAAGTTCACGATCCTGTGATGTTGCTGGTCACTATACCAATAAATCCAATATCACACCACACCAATAAATCGAACGCATCTAGTTCGCACCTTTTCTTGAGTCGGCCTCTGTTAGCTGACCAGTCGGCAGCCACTCCGAAAATAGACACACTTATTTTCAACATAGGTACGTTTAAAAAAATCTCCTTTATAGCGTTATAATGATTCCTATGCTTTTAAAACAAAAAAATAGTATCAAAATTTCTGACATGTAACAAATAAACTGTATTAAACGTCATGACTCATGAGTCTTGACATAGTACATAAAGTAACCGTTTATTAAGACGTTTTTTATTTCTAATTAAATATTTATGATCTAATTCTTACTAGAAATACTATTAGAATCTTTTCCACAAAAAATATACTTATACAAAAATGGTTGTATAATATATATGTATATTATAATATAATATATTTGGAATCTCGGAATCGCGTCGGCTCCAACGATTTTCATGAAATTTTGTATATAGGGGGTTTCGGGGGCGATAAATCGATCTAGCTAGGAATCATTTTCAGAAAATGTCATTTTATTCGTGTTTTATAGAATACCGAGCGAAGCTCGGTCAAATAGCTAGTAAGTATATTATACTATTACACTGTTTAACACTATATGTCACATAAATCATAATATTATTATTTTAAATTATTACTTAGTTACTTACAGATACAGAATAATATAATTACTAATTTCATTACTCATAAAATGCATTAAATCTAGGGAAGATATCCGTATATAGTAACACCAGAAAGCGCGTGCGCATTTAATGCATTGACATATTCTTATTTTAAAATCTAGATAAATCTTTTTTGAAGTGAAAACTTCTTTAGCGGCGTTGAGCACTTTTGTAGGATGGGTAAAAACTGTGAAACTCGCGTCAGATTCTCGTGCTGATCGAAAAACCTGTTTTTTTTTCTATTGTCGATTTTTTTTTTAATCGATTGCAAGGGTTTCGATTAATTAAAAAAATCGATTTTTTAAAAATCGATTTTCATAAAAAATGGGTTAAAAATTTAATCGATTGTAATTTAAAAAATCGATTTTTAAAAATCGATTTTCATAAAAAATGGGTTAAAAAAAATTGTAAGGGTTTCGATTAATTAAAAAAAACGATTTTTTAAAAATCGATTTTCATAAAAAATTGGTTAAAAATTTAATCGATTGTAAGGGTTTTGATTAATTAAAAAAAAGACGGGTTGCTGGCAGAAGTGAAAACTTGATTATTAACGTTGTGCATTTTTTTTAACCTTACAATCAATTCGAGTTCGAGTTCGAGTTCGATACAAAACACTACTCTCCAACCGTCTTACGGTTTTTCCAAGGTTTTTCGATCAGCACGAGAATCTGACGCGAGTTTCACAGTTTTTACCCATCCCACAAAAGTGCTCAACGCCGCTAAAGAAGTTTCCACTTCAAAAATCGATTTTTTAATAATCGATTTCCATAAAAAATGGGTTAAAAAAAATGCACAACGTTAATAATCAAGTTTTCACTTCTGCCGGCACTCCCGGAGTGCAACCCGTCTTTTTTTTTACTAAAAATATCAAAATAAAAGCAATAAGATTATAAAATTTACGTACAAGACGTTGTTAATATTTCTTAGATAATAAAAGTCCTTAGTTAGCTAAGGGCGCTAAGGCCTAAGTTTGGGCTTGGTCTGGGCATGAAACGTAGTGATGATAATAATATTCTCTTTGTGGGCATGGTCTCTGGGCGTCTAAAAAACAAGCTAAAAAGTAAAAGCCATTCGTTGTACGCAGTTGTACAGGTTTCTATAGCAACGTTCAATCAATTTCATTTCATTTGTGTTTTTGATTTCATAAATATTTTTTATCCTTTTAAACAATAAACATCTTCTCTTATAAATTAAAAACATGTTGAAACTACAAATCGCGACTGAGCAAGATAGAAAAGAAGCCCAAAATAGGGAGAGACGCAGGCAGTGCGAGTTAGAACGGAGATCGCGCATTTTCAATGCGAGGAACAGGAAAATTGGTGTAAGACGAATAAATTATCTTTATGTTGACCTATCATGGACCAATGTATTAAGCGATTACATTCGTGTAGACCAGGGGTTCCCAAACTTATGTCTACCATACAGAATACATAATTAGTACCACGCTTACGGTCTACCTTTGAGAAATTGAGATTTTTTTTTGCATCCCCTTTGTTTCACCTAGGTACTTTTAAATTAAAGCCTCTACACAACGTCCCCATTATTTTTTTGGATCCCACACCGCCCCCCTTTAGGCCTTCAGCGGCCACAAGGGGGCGTGATCGCCCACTTTGGGAAAGGCTGGTATAGACGGACATTTTCGTCTATGTTCGTCGTCGACTTATGTGCTACGTTAAAACAAAGATTGGCCTTGGAAGATTGAACTTGGCCCAATTTCACCAACGTCTGTTGGTGTAAACAGCTTGTTAAGCTCCGTTTAGACCAAACGAGCGAATGCTCATTGTAAAGCTCTTTTGATGTAAACTAACAACGAGCATTCTTTCGTTGTTCTAGTGTGTTCGCCACGTGTTCGGCGGTAAATAGGTAGAATGCTCTAAGAATCTCGCTCGTTTGGTGTAAACGACGCAAGAGCGCTTGAGCAATTGCCTAGAGCGTTCTTTCGTGTTCAGACGTGCTCGCTCTTCGAGGCGGTCTCTTCAAAGAGATTCTAGTGTTCTTGATATTTTTACTTATTGGCGGCTGGTTTTAGGTAATTTATCAAAGGTTATTTCGTAAATATAGATTGGAGTAATGAAAAATGTTTACAAATGATAGAATTATACCATAACAAAAGATGTTTATGGGATCCAACCTTTGATGACTATAAAAATAAATTAACTACTTATCGTTGACGAATGAGCAATGAGCATTCGCTCGTTTGGTCTAAACGGAGCTATATGATTCTCATCTATAGAGCAAAAATTCTTATTCTTGATGTTCTTGTTGATTCGATTGGTGTAAACGATCTAAAGTATGTTGTAACGAATTATAGTTTACACTAAACGAATACGAAAGAATGTTCTTGTGCTGTTCTTGCTCTATGTTCTTTTGGTGTAAACCCACCTTTAGAATGCAAATGTCATGTCTTCTCTTTCATTCATATGAAAAAACGAAAGAGGTAATGTGATACTAATTCGAGCATTAACTTGGTGAAATTGGGCCTTACTCACTTTAGGGTCTACACAGACGGACTGCATTTCAACTGCAATCCAACTGCAAATTGCAGTTCAAGTGCAGTTTGAATGCAGTTGACACGACTGCAATACGACTGCAATAGAACTGCAAACCAAACAGTTCACACGACTGCACGCCGACTGCAACTGAACTGCAATCCGACTGCGCGTTTGATTTGCAGTTCTATTGCAGTCGTATTGCAGTCGTGTCAACTGCATTCAAACTGCACTTGAACTGCAATTTGCAGTTGGATTGCAGTTGAAATGCAGTCCGTCTGTGTAGACCCTTAGAGTTAGATCCGATGCACATCAGCCACTCGTCCACCGCTGCTGGAGCTAGGAGCAACTCAGATGGCCGCCAAAGTTGCGCGCCACCTGATGCTTTTTAACCGACTTCCAAAAAGGAGGAGGTTATATGTTCGTCTGTATTTTTTTTTGTATGTTCAACCATAACTTCACCGTCTGTGGACCGATTTTCATGATTCTTTTGTTGTTGTACAGGGTTGAATCCGAATTTGGTACCATGTTCACAAAAGTGGTGATCTGATGATGGGATCCATGAGGAATTGAGGGGACTCCTTAAAATTTGTATGGAAACATATAGTGATTTCAATTTTTTCTGAAGCATTCGAGGTAAATGCTACCAAAAAGTAAGACTTCGCACCAGATTATACCCTGGATCCGAAGGTACCTAACAGAACTTTTGAACCCTTATAGATACAGGTTTGGGGATTTCGGCGTTGTTTAAACAACTGAAAGCTGGCTTATGCTGAAGCCAACACATCAATTTGATTGATCATCATCATCACGACCATAATTATACCATGGGTCATCACATTATGACCCAATTATTGGTACTTTTCGTGATATTTTGCATCGAAGCAAATGTTTTTGATGATTATTTCGCTGTTTGTGGACCGATTTTCAAAATTCTTGTGTTTTTGTATAGGGTAAGTATGATCTTAATTTTGTATAACAATTACGAAAGTGGTGAGCTGATGATGGGATCTATGAGCAATCAAGGGAAATCCTTGAAATTTGTCAAAACACTCATAGTGGTTAAAATGTTGTTTCTAGTAACTTAAACATACGTTACGAATAAGAGAAATTTCATACGAAGGTGTCTGTTGGTCCAAACTCCAAAGGCACTGAACAGAACTCCTGAACTTTTAAAGATAAAAGTTTGGAAATTACAGCATCGCTTAGATAACTGCAAGTATTTACCACAATTCCGCCAGTAACATAATGTGAATAGTCAACATTCGTATTGGTTATTTACACATAAAGCCTTATTTTGTAGATAACTAAAAAGAGTGAAATTATTATTTTTAACAAAAAAATTAAAACCGACTTCCAAGGTAAAAACAATAGTAATATGAACTAAAAAGTATTAAATAACTCTTACTCTTTAATAGTGCCTTTTTCAGAATTCGTCTAAATCTCAACTACTTCTGTACACTCGAGGAAGTTGATTCCTATGCATGTCGCGGGTCAACTTAAACTGGTCAGTGGTCAGTGTTGGTCGGGAAAAAGAACAGGACAGAATCGTATTTCTATATTTCCAAAATATAATCTACTTAGCGACCGCCTTAGCAACGAAAGTATTTACATTTTGAAGTTTTTGACACGGTCATCTTCAAAAATGTTTTGCAAATATTGGGAATTGATTTAAATAAGTAATATACTATTTTATTTCTCTCATCCGAACAATCTTTGAAAAAATTGTTAAGTACTATTTATACTTAATATTATATAAAATGTGTTTATTGAAACATTATAACCCATCCAATATGTGCAACAAAACAATGGACTTATTAACAGCAAATCGTTGAGCAGATCAAACTGGCCAACCTAATTCTACTCCCAATATCTTCGTCAATAAATATTATCATGAGTTGGTTAGTTGGAAAAGGCAACCCCGAAGGATTAAGTAAAACTTAAGTTATGTTTTTGAATTATATTCTCATTGCTGATTATTATAACAACCCAGAGTTCATAATAATACCTCAAGAAGAATACCTAAGAGTTCATAATGATTTTATAAGTTTTACGTTTTTCGATATTGTTTTAACGCTCAAATAAAATATTATCACGATATTATACAAGTGTGTTCTGATTTGTATGGTTTCTTGTAGATTAGAAAGATGTTGATCTATAATTCTAGAGCGTTTTTATTACATTACGCAAAACATAAAAATGAATAGTAAGTAGTAGGTTTAGATTCCCTAGGGCCTAGGATATTGATTGCTATCAAGAAATTTTTTCGTGAGTAGCATAGCGTTCAAAAGTTGCAGGTGGTATGATTCCGAACAATTCCTCAGAGCACTCCCCGTGATACAGCCGATAGAGGATGCAGAGTGAAGCTACATCTCGGCGTAATTCCAGGGGGTTCAAGCTGTTTGAAACACTATGGCAGTCAACAATTCGAGCGGCTCTTCGTTGGATACGATCCAGAGGGAGCAGTTGGTATTTTGACGCCCATGCCCAGAGATGAGAACAATATTCCATATGAGGCCGAACCTGCGCCTTGTAGAGTTGTAGGCGCTGGTACGGACTGAAGAACTGTCTCGCTCTATTCAGAACACCAAGCTTCTTCGAGGCTAACTTGGCCTTACCCTCGAGATGGTATCGAAACTGGACTTCTCTCGATATGTTAACGCCAAGTATTTTAATGCTAGGGGAGATGATTAAAGATGTGCCCTCTTAACGAGGATATACGACCATTGGTATTGGACTTTTTAGTGGTGAACACGCAGACTTGTGTCTTGGGGGGTTGAATTGGACCAAGTTACGTCCACCCCATTCGTAGACCTTCTCCAGTGAATTCTCCACCTTAGACACAAGTTCGTTTATATAATTAAAGATACAAGTATGGGTGTTGGGGCGCTGTTTTAATAACTGAAATAATTTATACTAGGTACTTACATACTATGCAAATTACATCCATCATCATCATCACTATGCAGAACACAGTCTTTATACAGAAAGCCTTATAAAATATAAGGCTTTAAAAAGAGTGAAAGTCGGTACCAGTCCCAAAAATTAAATATATTTTGTCATAGAATTCACGATTCTGAGCTGGTACCGACCGACTTCAAAATAATGAAGTACTGTCTTATATTTCTCTATGTAATGAAGAGTGTATATTATAGAAATAGTTGAGACTAAAGAGTACGAATTATTAGTTAAGAGTATTAAAAGTACGAAATATTAGAGTACTAAAGTGTAAGAATTATTTAATATACTATTTATTTGAATAAGTAATGTTATTGTTTTCACTTGGAAGTCGGTTTTAATTAGAATTCGAAGTTTAGGATTTTCTTAATTTGCCCTCCTATAATTGTAAAATCTTGGCTACGCCCATGCGAATCTATAAATATGTTACACTACACGCAAACGCTCCCGGTGAGGGAGCACCTTTACACATTGAATCGAGACTATCCGTACTTGCAATAAATTATTATTGTTTCAAAAAATTCGCGAGCAGCGCGCTGTTGCCTCTCCGCATGGTACATGTGACGTTCCTCTGTAAATCTGGCAACCTCGCGTTGCAGAACAGGCTTATTGATACATTTTGATGCAGAGTAGACAGAATTATAATATTATGTCTATTTTGTCAACTTACATGGTATAGATATATATTGAAGTAAGGAAAGGTCTTATCTACTTATTTTAAATATTTTGACGTGATTGCCCCGATGGAACGACTCTATCAGCAGTCTAATGCTGACTTCTCTCGGTAGGTAATATCACGCGCCGCGCCGCGCCAGCTCTAGGCACTCGCCGTGTGTAGGGGGTGGCTCAAGGTGGCGCGGGCTGGCTCGAGCAGGCGCGTCCGATCCGATTTATGTCGATAACTTCAAAGACGTGGTCACCTATTGGCTCGTGCTCGCTCGTTCAAATTACGCGCCGTGAGAAGCCAGCATAAGGTTCACGAGATCTGAAAAATACGTTTATGGCACCTAATAAGCTACACTGCGCCCAGTAGTGACAAGACTTTCGGCCGATTCAGAAACTACGCATTTTTATAATTATTAAGTATCAGAATACTTCACTTAGAGCTCCGAAACTTTTAGTTAGCTTAGAATTTAGATGTTTTTCGGACACTAGAAAGGCCGTTAAAACTTAAGTGAAGCTCTTTAAGTAGTCGGCCTAAAATAATATTAGCTTTTAGAATAGACACTCGTTTAAAATTTAGTTTGTTATTATTTTTAGCAATATTCCGCGAAATAAACTTCCACCTTTAAGTAAACGAGTGAGTGTACGCATAGGCATGCGTACAGCACCTCCCTCCTCCCACACTGCCTATGCGTACACTCGCATGCAAGAACTTGCAAACACCACCACCACACAAGCAATAATGTTGGCAAATCCGTGCAAGGCCCCTCACCACCATGCAGGTTGAAAACCTCGACGCGCGTTTCGCTCCAACACCGGAGCATCCTCAGGATGTGGACTCTACGAACAACGTCCGTCAAGTGCCGCCACCGGCCAAAACACCGCCTTTTATACCCTATCGAGCCCCGCTACTACCCCCACTACCCTCACCAGTACCCCCGAACATATTAATAAGCGGTGACGTAGTCAAGCAAGTTTGGTCATTCAACAATGCAAATCTGTTATTTTTCTTTTCTTTTATGATCTCTAATTGTTCCAACACGCTCAGCCGAAAGCCTTTATCGCATTTATGTAAAACTTTATAGGAATGGCCATCGGGCACGGTATGATTACTATCTAAAAGATGTTTAGCAAAATGTGACTTATCAGGATGACCATTCCTATAAGCCGCGATATGTTCTTTATACCGAGTCCCAAAGCTGCGTCCAGTTTGACCCACATATACACTATCGCATTCAGGACAATCGATCTTATAGACACCGGACTGATATTTTTCATCATCAAAAGATTCACAAAACTGATATTCCCATGCGTCCAGTTGTCTCATACATAGGTGCACCAGCATACGAGCTGGCAAAGTCACTTAATTTCATAATAAAAGAAAAGCTCTCATTTCGGCCACCTTATGCCATAAAAAATAGTCTACAATTAGTCAACAAAATTAAAGATGTGACTTTGCCACCTCGTTGCAAATTAGTTTCACTTGATGTCGATAGTTTATTCACTAATGTTCCACGTAAGGAAACATTGGGTATTTTAAGGAATGCATTAGAAAAACGTTTACCTCCTGGTGAAAGTAATGAATTGCTTACTCTTACTAAAACCTGCATGGAACAAAACTACTTTCGATTTAACGGCGAATTCTTTGTTCAAGACGACGGTCTAGCTATGGGTTCACCTTTGAGTCCTTTGATGGCCGAAATATTTATGGACGATTTTGAACAAAGAAATATCGTCGTTAATAAAAGTATTTTATATTACTTTAGATACGTAGATGATGAGCGTGTTGGAACAATTAGAGATCATAAAAGAAAAGAAAAATAACAGATTTGCATTGTTGAATGACCAAACTTGCTTGACTACGTCACCGCTTATTAATATGTTCGGGGGTACTGGTGAGGGTAGTGGGGGTAGTAGCGGGGCTCGATAGGGTATAAAAGGCTGTGTTTTGGCCGGTGGCGGCACTTGACAGACGTTGTTCGTAGAGTCCACATCCTGAGGATGCTCCGGTGTTGGAGCGAAACGCGCGTCGAGGTTTTCAACCTACATGGTGGTGAGGGGCCTTGCACGGATTTGCCAACATTATTGCTTGTGTGGTGGTGGTGTTTGCAAGTTCTTGCATGCGAGTGTACGCATAGGCAGTGTGGGAGGAGGGAGGTGCTGTACGCATGCCTATGCGTACACTCACTCATTTACTTAAAGGTGGAAGTTTATTTCGCGGAATATTGCTAAAAATAATAACAAACTAAATTTTAAGCTATGGGTTTCCGCAAAGTAACGCCTGATTCCATTAACTAGACACTCGTTTGTAAATATTTCGAGGGACTCCGGCTTCGTCCTTACATTCGAAATCATTGTTTCTTGTTTGATATTTTTCATTTTAAAATTTGAAATAATTGACACTAAATTAGTAATATCGTGTCCTTGACTCAGTTCGTTGTTCTACCAAATAATAATCCGTAACACGTGGTCATTAGGGTCATACCTTATTCACCTCGTCTTAAAGATCATTTTCATAGAAACTCCAAGGCAAAAACACAAAACGAAGTGATGCGATTTGAACTGCTCCTGCCTTGCTTTAATGGCATTTTTGGACCATAACAATGGAAAAGACAATTTATACCTAATGTTACTTAAAATGTGACAATCCAAAATAGGACAAAATGAAATCGGTGTTTTAGGCTAAAATTTAATTTAAATTGTCGCAATTTAAGTAATTTAGGTATTTCTATAAATAAGAGACTGTAAAATGTATTCCCTCAAAGCCTATCGGAATCCGTATAATTATGATATGAAACTAAAGCCAAAACTCCCACCCACAGGCCACAATGATTAATCTAAGAATGCTATTATTCCAAAGCAACTTACTACCTACCCATTTTTATCTACTGCTTAACGTAAAAACGCTCTAAAGATCAGCATCTTTCTAATCTACAAGAACATATTTTAACAAAAATCACAACACAAGTAAAAAGTGACAATATTTTATTTCACAGTAAAACAGTACTTAATAATTTACAATTCTGGTCATTTAAAAAATCTTTGGGATCTTAAAACGATCAGCAACACGAAACGAATTTGAAGACAAAACGTTACGTTAGTGTTCCGACTCTGACCATGACCATCAACGAAGATTGTAGAATGAGGGTGTGCTGTTGATATAGACTGGGTTGATCTGCTTAATTATAACCTGTGTATGACTTCATTGTTCTTATAGCACATTTTGAACAGTTAGGTTAGTTGATGATTTGAAGCACATAAATGCTTAGATAAGCCACGTTTGAAGTGCATTATATTAAGTGGGAAATAAATGTTCACACCAATACTTAATTCAGAACATGTTGAGAACCTAAAAAATTCAGAACCATATTATTTGCAAAACTTAAATTAATAATCCTGTCTAAACCTTCAAAACGTTAAAACTTTCGTTGCTAAGGCGGTTGCTAAGTAGCCGGCGTATGTTTATATTTCTCGGTATATGGTAAAAGTAAAGTGACCAATAAAATAAGATTATGTCGTGTCATACGAGTATAACCGATTAACCGACAGATAGCCTTTTTCAGAATTCATCTAAATCTAAACTATTTCTGTACATACTAATTACTAGTTTTCATTACTTTGAAGTCGGTACCAGTTCCAAAAGTTTCAGATATTTTGACATTACTGAACACACGATTAAATTAGCTGGTACCGACTTCAAAATAATGAAGAATGTAGTATGTACAGAAGTAGTTGAGATTTAGACGAATTCTGAAAAAGGCACTATTAAAGAGTAAGAGTTATTTAATACTTTTTAGTTCATATTACTATTGTTTTTACCTTGGAAGTCGGTTTTAATTTTTTTGTTAAAAATAATACGTCGTGTATTATTTTTAACAACACCTCTCTGATAAAAAGATTTACACAGCCTCTACTTACTACCTACTTTGTATAGGTACAGGGGTTAAAGTTTAGACGTTCTAGTAATTTATATTTACTTACCCAAGTATAATATATCTGTCCTTATAGTCCTTCAAGCCCCATAAGAGCACCGGTGATCGCGACAATAGAATAACAATAGATTTCCAAGAATCCGCGATCGAAGGACTTTTCTTCCGACAGACTAGAAAAACCGCTTGACAGACAGACAAAATATTCTAATATAACTAGGTTACAACTTATAGCTGTACTCAGGTCTCGACAGCCTATTTTTCATGTGGGCCACAACCAAAATTATGAGGGGGTAAAAAAAAGCGTTACGAGAGCCACGTCTAATAAAGTCCCATTGGGCCGCATGTTGAGTAAGGGCCAACCCACACGTACCACAACCACACGACATCGCAACAGAAGAGCGCGGGCGGTGTGCGCGCACTCTCGTTGCATCAACGCAACGTCGTGGTTGCGATGTGGTCGGCCGTGGTTGGTCAATGGTCGGTATCTGACAAGTGGTCGACAACGACTGCAAAATATGGTACGTGTGAATGGTCCAGTTCATTTACAATACGAAATATACGCCCGACCACGTGGTGTGGTTTTATAATTTTGGTTGTGGCCCGCATGAAAAATAGGCAATCACACGTACCACAACCACACGACAACCACAACCACACCACGTGGTCGGGCGTATATTTCGTATTGTAAATTAAGTGGACCATTCACACGTACCACATTTTGCAGTCGTTGTCGACCACTTGTCAGACTTGTCAGGCGCAACCACGGCCGACCACATCGCAACCACATCGCAACCACAACGTTGCGTCGATGCAATGAAAGTGCGCGCACACCACCCGCGCTCTTCCCCCCCCCCCTCCGTTTCATTGACTTTCGTACGTAACCACATCGCAACTACTGGCGACAACGCAACCACGTCGGCATTTTGTCGGTACCACAGTCCACAACGCAACTACAAAAAGCTGCAGCGACACCATTCACACGTAACCACTGCTCGACGACATTTTGTCGTTGCGATGTCGTGTGGTTGTGGTACGTGTGGTTGTGGTACGTGTGGGTTGGCCCTCAAGCTGAATTAGAACGTCTGTATGCTTATTGCCTTCTAGATAGTTTGGATCTTTTTATGAACAACTTTTTATTGAACGTCTGTATGCCTACTTAGTTCGGATATTTTTATATAAATGTTGTAGGTCGATGTGCCGTTCCTCGAGCGTCAGATAGAAGAGAAGCGAGCAGAGCAAGATGAACAGAAACGAAAGAACCTCGCCTTTGCCCAGCAGATGATAAAGGACAGCAACTTGGCCGTTGAGCTGGAAGCCAGACAGAGGGAGGTATAAACCAACATCACAACTTTGTGCTCATTTATAATACGCCATAGGTACATACTTATAAGTTATATACCAAGCAAAAATTTACTTAACTTACAATAGCTACAAATAACATATTGTCACCGTCTGATCGCGATCTACCAGTTGGGTACCACTAACTAAGCACCCGGTTATTCCTCGCTCTACAAAAAATTTTGCAGGGAGTGTCGGTCATTCCTCTACAAAACTTTGTCACGGCCTATACCAGCTGTACTCAACCTGCGGCCCGCCGGGACTTTGCCAGTGGCGCGCGTGACTCGATATTCTTCATTCGATTTCTACCCCTAAATAATTTTGGTTGCGACCCGCTACACTAACACTTAAACATGTTGCCCGTATGAAAAAAGGGTCGAGTACCACTGGCCCATGCTATCAGGGTGGTGGGATGTATCATGTAACACTATACCAATTACCCAATTACCATCATGAAACAGGAGCGCCGTCGCCTGGAGCTGGAGATAGACGAGTACAGGCGGCAGTACCAGCGGCGCGAGGACCGGCGGGAGTTCGACTTATACGACCCCCACGCGCTGAAGCAGCTGCCGCCGCGAGCCACCGACGAGGCCGTTGGACTGGCCAGCGCTCAGAAGTATGATAAGAAGATTAGCTTTATTTGTGAAATTCACCCGAAACTCCGTTGCAAAACGTATAGCTAAGTAGATGACTCGGAGCAACATATAAAAGGTTACAGGCACGACACTGCGTTGCAGCTTCGCGTCGTAAAAATCAACATTGCTGCGAATTGGTTGTTTTTGCGATACGCCTTGTTGTGGTCTTGCCCCGCTACGTTGCGTCTTCAGGACGGAAAAATGCATTGTATCTACCTATCTAGAGATCTGCGTAGCGGCGATGCGCTTCAATACAATAAAAGAGACAGTGACAGCGTAATACGATATTTACCTCACTCTTCATCATATAGCTTCGTGATTCGTCAAAACACCACGTCCGGCGTCAGATGTATCAATGTAGCATAATACCACTAAAGTAGATTTGGTCTCTTAAAGGTTTGAAGGAGAGGACTTGCAGTACGAGGAGCGTAGGAAGATCATGGCGGCGCAGAGGAACGCGTGGTTGGAGCAGCAGGTCCAGGAGAGAAGGGCTGCGGAGGACGAGAGGAAAAAGGCTGAAGACGCTTACATGGTAAAGAATCTGAAACTGAAATTCATGTTATTCCACAAGAAGCGTCTTTTGCACAATTGGTAGAAGTACCAATTGCGCAAAAGACGCCTGTAGAGACACTAAAACTACATTGGATTTTGGAATCACAGATATTGGAATCAAATCAAATCAAAATCAAATCAAAATATTTTTATTCGGAGTAATTTTTTTACAAAAACATTACCGAACGTCGATACTACGGTGCCTACCACCGGTTCGGGAACTAACCCGTCGAGAAGAACCGGCGTAAGAAACTCGCACGGGTCCATCTTTTGCTAAAAAGATGGAAAATTACAATTAAAAACATACACAGTACAACACGGTCACATTAACCTGACGCACCACTGGAATGCAATATGCCATCACCGTGTCATAATAACCAATCATAATAAATGTGTCAGTGTAGGCACCAGGCAGCGTAAGCAAACTGCTTAAGTATATTTGTAGTTTTTGGAGAAAACTTTCAAAACTTCTATACAAGCAACGGTCAGACATGATGTTACAAATTATTTGATTCATAGTTCATACCTTGTATAGAGCCGTAAAGACTGCCCGTAGCCACCTGCTATTTTGCATGAAACACGTGTTGAATTGTTAATGACTTAGTAACTATAACGACTAGTTGGAGCTTTTAAATGGTAGATGCAAATAAGTTACTTCATACTACTATAGGTATTATACAATATACATACTATATTATTAGACACAATCATTATTTGCTAGAAAGTCATTTCGACGATGAAGTCCCAATATATATGTCGCAGGGAAAAGTGGATAT
This sequence comes from Polyommatus iphigenia, assembly GCA_963422495.1. Classification (NCBI taxonomy): domain Eukaryota; kingdom Metazoa; phylum Arthropoda; class Insecta; order Lepidoptera; family Lycaenidae; genus Polyommatus; species Polyommatus iphigenia. The sequence continues at coordinate 36,117,268 of OY730181.1, read as the reverse complement.
CAGGGATTTCACGATATCCCTAGGGATATCACGAACTCCCGGAAGATGCCGAATATTCTTGTTTGTTACGTCTTCTTACTAAAAATATCTAGTGATATCTCATTTCACTAAACTAAATCTAGTGAAACGTCAGAAAAGCGGACACCGCCAAATAAAAATCAAGCCACGCATTTCTCTCGCTTGCTCTAGTGTACACACGAGTACTTTGATAGGATCATCTAAAATCTGAATCTGACAAGTAGGTAAGATGTTAGATGATCCATGCGTCGGATGGGCATGTAAAAAGTCGGTCCTGCGCCTGATCTCTCGCCGGTCGTGTCAGTCTTCCGTCCCACCGGGTTATGCGAGTAAAGGAATATAGAGATTGCTCTTTTGTACTGCGCACACACTTGGGCACTATAAAATTACTCTTGGCCTGGTTTCAATGAAACCGGCCACCGTCACCAAAACCAGAGTGGGAGTTATTATTATTATTATCAAACGTGTAATGCAACTATAACAGATCTGAGGGGGCATCACCATATCTCTGAATCATACAGTTGAAACCAGCTTCTTTCTTTTCTTCATCAGATACTTCAGACCTTTGATTTTTGACGTCAAATGAAGCGGCCGACCAAGTTGAATATTTTTTGTAAAGGTGGCATGTCGATCTCTAGTTTGGTTAGGCTCTTGTACAGGCACAGGTACTACAGGTAATCCAGCTCTTCGATTATCCTAGTTTTTACGGTTCCGTACCCAAAGGTTTAGTCTGTCTGTCTGTCTCCAGGCTAGACGAGCCGCGCCAGCTCGGGCGACGCATTTGTTTCACTCCCACTAGTGCCCGTGTCACGTGTGGGAACTAGAGCGAGCGAGAGAAATGAGTGGCTCGATTTTTATTTGGCGGTGTCCGCTTTTCTGACGTTTCACTAGATTTAGTTTAGTGAAATGGCATATCACTAGATATTTTTAGTAAGAAGACGTAACAAACAAGAATATTCGACATCTTCCCTGAGTTCGTGATATCCCTAGGGATATCGTGAAATCCCTGATATCCTCTTTTCCCTGCGACATATATACAGTACTGAGTACTGGCAAATGGTAATAAGTCCTTCACTTTTTGCGAAATTATGGTTTTCAATTTTTCATGTAGATTGTGGAATGTAGAGTACCTATCCGTAAAATCGTATAATGCAATGTTGCATGTAACGATTATGAAGGTCCCTTAAAAAATTGACAATGTATATTGTATAATCATTATCTAAGGCACTACATCGTCGATATACCTACTGTATCTTGATTCTTGCTCTATTTATCTCAATGACTTTTTTATCCAGATGGCCATAAAAGCTAGAGACGCTCGCGTGGGCGAACTGGACAGACTCGAGCGGGAGTGTCGGTACAGGCTGGGTCAGGCCAACCTCAGGTACAAATTAAAATTAAAATAGCAGGAAATTGTAAAAGACAAGAAAAGTAGAGAAAAATTTACGCCTCTAGTCCACCGACGCGACGCTGCGAACTGCGAAATATCTGCGAAACCAATGCGAAACAGGAATAGAGCGAGATGCAATATAACGCATTGTCGTGCAGTGGCGGATGAGACAGTAAATCGGCAGGGCTATCACGCAAAAATAGCGATCAACAATTAACAACAATCCACTAGCTGCAATAATCGCGCGAGCGATTGCTGGGTATAAAAACAATGGTGTCATGTATAGCGATCGATTGCAATCGTATTGTTTTGGCTGATACGTGATACGAAATTGCGATTTTGGAGCATCGCATTGCTCTCGCAAGATACGTGATACAATGGCCGTTCGCCGCTCATTCGCAGTTCGCAGCGTCGGTGGACTAGTCGTTATGGTATAAAAAACCTCAGATACAACGAGGCGCTGGCAGCGGAGAGGAGGCAGTTGGAGCTGATGATGAGGGAACAGGAGGAGGCGGACAACACCGCCGAGATGTACAACCATCTCACGTCCGATATGCTGACAGAGAATCCGGACGTGGCGAAAAGCGCTCTAGGGAATAACAGGCAAGGGGAGATCCATTTAGTCATAGCTATTTATACGGTCAGTCTGGCATCATAGTTCAGTCTATCAGTCTGATCTAGATACTAAACTAACGGGTCGAGAATGATCGTGTAACCGTTTGATTGACAGACTGATTATTTATTTACTTTCCAGACATTATTCAGGCGTCAGTCTCAGACTGACGGAATGAACTGAAGCCAGATTGACCGTGTAACCGTTCTACTTACGTTATAGCGCAAGAGGTTAGGAATACCAAACGTAACTATGTAAAAATCTTAAGGTTTTTCATCTAAAAAGTAGACCAATTTGAAGATGGCTATTGTAAGTCACTACACACCTAAGGATGCTTTTAATTACTAACTTATATAAATGTTTCAGAATGATTGGATATTTGTACAAGGGAATGAACCAAGAGGAACAGAAAAGGTTTTACGCAGCACAAAAAGAACAAATGGTGGCTGCCAAGGTAAGCGATAATTGGTAGAAGCATATTTTGCAATATTGTCGCAAATTTTCTTATGAATTGAATAAACTTTGTCACTCAAATCTGCTTTTAACCTACTTCCAAAAAGGAAGAGATTACTAATTAGACCGTATTTAAGTATGTTCTTTAATCTCTTTTTAAGATGAAACGTGAAGACGCACAGAGGATGGAGGCAGAGTGGCAGGCCCTGGGCAAAGCTGTGCAGAATGAGGTGGCGCGCCAGGATATAGAGGAGCGAAGAAAAAGGAGGTGAGCCAAATACTAGGCCAGTGCCATAAGCCAGTGGTTGGGAGTTTAATTTTCAAGGACCGTTTGGCAGCTCAGGCTTTATGTATACTGGCGGTATAGGCCATCGTGGTCTAGTGGTATAGAGTGCGGCTCTTGACTCGGAGGTCGTGGGTTGGTTTCCCGCGTTGGAAACATGATATTTCCAACTTTGGTTAGGCCAATGCAGGCTGACCTGATTGTCTGACAAGTAAGATGATCCATGCGTCGGATGGGCATGTAAAAAGTCGGTCCTGCGCCTGATCCCTCGCCGGTCATGTCGGTCTGCCGTCCCACTGGTTTATGAGAGTAAAGGAATAGAGAGTGCTCTTGTGTACTGCGCACACACTTGGGCACTATAAAATTACTCCTGCGTAGCTGGCCTGGTTGCTGGTGGTGGCCGGCTTCATTGAAGCCGGCCACCGTCACCGAAACCGGTGTGGGAGCTATTATTATTATAGGCCATGGCCTAGGGGCGGCAGCGTCCTAGGATGGCGGCAGAGTTAGTACCTACATGGGCGGCAAAATTAGAGTGGCCTATACTCGTAAAAGAATATAAATCCGGCCCTGCCGTTTGGGAGTTTATTTTTCAAAAAAAAATTACCTTTTAGGCAACTGGCAAAGCAGCTCATGGAAGACAATCGGCTTCTAGCCCTCCAACAGAAGGAAAAGGAGAAATACTATAAAGAAGTTTTCGTTAACAACACACCAACAGAAGAGTATTATGCGCAATTCAACACAACAACTAGATAAAATAAGTATATTCTTAAGGGGCCGGGTACCCTCGAAATTCTCATACATACGTAATTCCAAAATCATTTTCTCATACGAAAATATTTAACATGTTTGAGTTGTTTTTCAGTTTAAAATAGTAATTATCTAGGTTCCTGCACAAAAATTTACTTCAAAATATTTAAACATTAAAAAAAAATTTTTTTGTTTTTAATTTTTTTTAGTAAATTTAGAACTTAATATTTAAACATTAAAAAATAGAGTAAAACACTAAAAAATATATAAATAAATAGTAAATTTACTACAAAATATTTAAATACTAAAAAATATTTTTTAGAGTTTAAATATTTTGTAGTAAATTAACTATTTATTTATATATTTTTTAGTGTTTTACTCTATTTTTTAGTGTTTAAATATTTAGTAGTAAATTTACTAAAAAAAAATTTAAAGCAAAAAAAAATGTGTTTATATATTTTGAAGTAAATTTTTGTGCAGGAACCTATGTAATTACTATTTTAAACTGAAAAATAACTCAAACATGTCAAATATTTTCGTATGAGAAAATGATTTTGGAATTACGTATGTATGAGAAATTCCAAGTGTACCCGGCCTCTTAATTATATTTTATAGGTCGCGCACAGCTCATGCGCATGGTTTTAGGTCTCTTTGGCGCGGGAGTGAGCGAGGGAGCCAAAATTCTAAGTGTTACCTACGTCCTTAGCAGCTTAAAAAAATTGTATATAGAACTGAGTTTAATTTATAGAATCTTTACGCCTATTATTAGAGCAATATAGGCTTTTAATTTTTTTTGTCATAGCTATTCGTTTTGTCTAGCTTTACGCATCTATATTAATTTACCTATTAATTTTATATACAAAGAAAAGCAAATAAACCATTCCACCATCACGTCCTGTTACAAAATGGTTTATTTGCTTTTCTTTATACATATAAACTTAATAGGTAAATTAATATTATAGATGCTTATAAAACGGACTAGGAAAATATCCTCATATGGATGAATTAAACTATATTCTTCTAAAATAAGTGTTTTATTTCATTTGTCACGGTAGTATGATATAAGTTATAAGTTATGACTTATGACTTATGAGTTATGACTCATTTATCTATAAGTAAATAAAATTTTTATGACTTTTATTTTAATTTGAATTATAACTAAAATTAAATTATATCCCAATTCAAGTAACATAAAAAGTAAATAGACTAGTTTTTATTAAATAAGCACGTGTGACGGCCCTTTATAATCTACTAATATAAAGTATCAGTTATATCAACTTATGTCAGGTACAATATATTATAGCATGACTAGATTTTTGTATCTCAAAGATAGATATTATAAATTAATTACTATAATATAATTAATATAATTTAGTGTTACCAAGTCGCACCACTCTCAGTACTTTTCATTATTGATAATATCTCTTTCGATCCTCGTCTTTATATAAGAGAAAGCATGATATTTTAACTCGAATCAGCGCGGCGCAAGTGCCTTATAATATTTTATACCACCTATCGGTTTGGCACAATATTATCTTAAACTGTGGCTTATATAAAATAGTTTTATGGGAAAAATATTTATTTATCTTTTTTGGCACCAAAGTTAGAATTTTCTGTTGTACTAGGATTAGGCCGAGATTTAATAATAATAACTTTATCAATTCATAATACTAATAATTTGAGTACTTACCTATCACAGATAAAAAAAGCCGAGAAAGCTAACTAACTTATAATCAATACTGAAAACCCCATAGCCAGATGCTATTGTCTAAGCTCTAGAAAAAAAAAGTTAATTGCTTTGAATAATTGTAGTAGGAGGCCCACTTATAAGGCCCTGAGCGCTGAGATTCATGATGGAATCAGCTATGATGCGAGCGGTTTTCTTCAGATATCCTCCGCTGGTCAACATGACTATGGGAATGTTGAGCTCCTTGCAGACATAGAACACGAACTGATCGCGGTGGACTATGCCCTGTAAGTATATAAAGCAGAATTAATTCATGTAATTTTTTATTTCTTTCGCACCTCTGTGGTGGTGGAGTTCCCAGAGCGTAAAAATCGTGCAAACCTCCGATTTTTGCAATAGTGGATGAAAATTGAAAAGAAAAAAAAGGAATGTGTAGCTGATAACATAATTATAATAAAGTTTACCTATTGAAAAGTTGTGCTTTTGATTTTTAAATTATTCTCTTCCACTTTAAGTAAACTCATAAACTGTAAAATTTTTAAGAAAATTTGCATATTACTTTCTTTTAAATATATAGCAAAATAATAAAATATATTATTATTTTTTGATTTGTATCGTTGCTTATATTCCAAAGAAAGAAAATAAGTTGAAAAAATATATAATTTAGATTTAAAATTAATATTTTTGTATGTAGATGAGCATACCTCCAAATGTGCTTATTGTGTGCCTCGCCAGGTAAATGGCGTACCTATTTTTCTTTGGTTTTAAATAGGAAGTTTAAAATTATTTTTTAGGCTTAACAAAGCTTTCTATTTCTTAATGTGTATAACTTTTTAGCTCTTACCTTATTAAATTTTCTGAAAATGTAGCACAAACTTTTCACGGATATTTCCTAGAAAATCTGTATTTTATTTCTTTTGGTTAGGTTTTTACAGAATAAAATTGATATTTTTTTTTTTCGTTAGTTATATTTGCTAAAACATACTTAAAGGAAAAAAATACAAATTAGGTTAAGAACTGATATTTTTTGTATTCAGGTAAGCATTTTCCAAACATAGGTCGCAGCATGCGTCTTTAGTATGTACGTGAGATATGTAGCACCCAATTTTTTTCTGGCTTTAAGTAGGAAGTTTAAATATATTTCAAAGACTAGGAAAAGTCTTCTATTTGTCGATGCATTTAATGTTTTAGCTCTCACTTAAATAAATTCTAAACAAATATAGAAAAATATTTTCGGTCTATTTTACACATTTTTGGAGATATTTAAACGTTTTAAAGTACTTAAAAGTTATCATTTCTCTAAAAATTAAATACGCACAACAAGTAAGTCTAACACACTTTTCGTTACAATCCTTAAATCCACCCAAACCCTTTTATCTTGGTTACGACGAGCGTTAATCTCTGAAAACTTTGCAAAACCCTTATAGTTGTATTTAGCTTAGCAAAGCAAACTTTCTTTTTTAAAAATTGTGTATTTGGTTAATTTTCAACGTAAACAATCGGATAAGAGTCATTAAATAACAGGAACAAGAAAAAAAAATTCTGGACCGGTTTTATATGGTGAAATATTAATTTTTAATTAAGTAATTAAAAAATTAAAAGCACAAAAATTTTTTGCAAGTTATAGTGTAAAAAAGAAAATGACAACTGAAAAACAAAAATCCATTCACTATTACAATTTTCGGAGGGGCGAACGTGGGTGTAAGGGCTGGTTTACACGTATTAAGTAGATAAGTAGTTAACTAAATTTTAACTTAATTTTAAGTTATTTATTGCATGTAAACACACAATTTAGTAGCAAGTTAAAATTTAGTTAAGTACTAAACAAGGAAATTAGAATTTTGACTATTTTCTGTTAAGTTGGCAGGCGGGGCTTGTCACTTGACACATGACAGGCAGGCACTTCAAATTAAGTTAAAATTTAGTTACTACTTATCTACTTAATTCATCAAGCCCCAAGCGGCCACATACGGCCGCGATAACAATGAAAAAGCTATTGTGTCTCGTTTTGCCACGACTGATGGGTTACGTGTAAACCAGCCATTACTGTCGTACTCAGAGACATTTAACTATGATTAACCTTCAATTTAATGAAGAGTTTTACAGACAATGTATGAGGCTTGTGTCAAATTTTTAAATTAAATATATTTAAGTTAATGTTCCACTTTGAGTGCGGCAGTAAGAGCCCTAAAGGTGAGCCCGTACTAAACGACACTGCGCGGCAGCGACTCGACGCGACACTTCACGTTCTATACGATTGACGTTTTGTGACGCGTAGCGTCGCTGTGCCGCATAGTGCGGCTTACTTCATATTAAGACCGGGCTGCCAAAAATATCAAAACACGCTAGCCCCGCCTACATACCCCGCTATCCTCCAATCGTGGACGTGATATAATGATTCCATGAATCGTGCACGCATGAATTGTACTTTGAGCCGCAGCTAGTAGCGAACAATATCGCGTAACAAGGGTTCCCGCATTATAGCACGAAAGTAAAGGTCGTAAGTCCCAAAACAGTTTTTTGATGATTACTTAGAAACTAAATACAATACTAATATTTCCTTTAGCTATGATTTAATTGATTTTACAAAGTGTATGATTGTAGTAGTGCGAGTTATTTAATGATAGTAACTGAATAAGTGTAACAGATATTTGTTGAAAAGCCCAGAAATATTCATAATTTCGAAAAATAAAACTATCGAGTCAAAATAAGTGAATCGTGTTTTCCGTTAGGCTAGTATCAGATAAATATACAATGATCAAATAAATCTCAGTTTCATTTAAGTCAATCGTCTTCCGGGATCGTAATACTTATTAGAAAACACAGCAAAATTTGACAGCTCGCTCTTAATATTATGAAGTAGGTAAGCCGCACTACGCGGCGCAGCCAAACCGCGTGTCGCACAGGCGCGGTCCGAAGGGGGGGGGGGGGGGGGTCACAGGGGACATGACCCCCCCCCCCCCCAAAATCTAAGGCCAAATTGAAAAATCTCAAATCTTGCCAAGTAATAAAAGGAAATTTTTGCCAATAAATTTTTTGTATAGTGAGTGACCCCCCCCCCCCCCCCAAAATTCGTTTTTATAGTGAGTGACCCCCCCAAAATGTCAGGCTGCGACCGCGCCTGGTGTCGCATCGCGTCGCCGCAACGCGGCGTAATGTCGCTTTAGTGCGGTCTCGCCTTAATAATAGTAGTTTGACGAAAAAAGAACTTACAACATCAGTGACACTCAAATGTCCAAGGGGGTCCGACTCCAGAATGTCTGTGCCAGCATTGTACACCAAAATGTCAGGGGTAAAGTCTTTTAGAGCTGCTTTTAGATTCCTGGAAGAAAAGAACAGTTTCCATGTGAGTGACGTCACAAACGTCAAAGCAACTTAATTACCTGTCCGTATTTTTACTCGTTTATAGTAGTAAAAACTCGTCTATATTCAGTTGGTGTTGTGAATTGTGATCGTAATATTCCGTTGCCGTTGTGTGAGTGTTTGTGAGGCTGTACAAGCGCGCATCTCCTTGTAAATCAGTTTTTCGTCACAGCACGTACGTACATTTACACACACAGTGAGGGTAGTATTTTTGCAATCACAAATCATCGTAATTGCCGTTTTTCGAGACTGGGAGCGACATCTAGCGTCGAGTGCCGGTATCACATCGATCACTAGTTGGCTACAAGACGTCTCATCGATTTGTGCAGCGCCACCTATCGAAGTAGTTGTGAACCTTTAGCAGCTTTTCGCACTATACAGAAGCGATGGATAAAACATCTAAAATATGCGGCGGCTGCGAGAGGTCTTTGGGGAAGTCTACGATTACGGTAGTTGCTTGTAACGCCTGTAATACCAAGTATCACAAAGGGTGTCTAGCCTTGCCAGCAAAGGCGAACGTAGGAGTGGACTGGGTCTGTCCGAATTGTAAAAAGAATGACAGACGTGGCGACCATACGCCGGTCAGAGGCCTTGTTGCGGACCCTGGACTTTCCACTCTGGCTGATGTCGTAGACCGACAAACTAGCTGCTCGCCCCAGGATCGCATCAGATCGGCTTCAGAAGGCACGGATGATAGTCTCAACAACCTGGCGGTGTTTCGACGTGAGTTTGCTGATCTCGTCACCGAGCTTCGCGGCTGTCGTCAAGAGATGGCGCTGCTGCGTGAAACTATAACCGACTTGAACTCACGGTTGACCAGCGCCGAAAAGAGACTCGACGCGCTGGAGCAGGGCGGCATCGGCGGTGCGGGCACGGAAAAGATTAGTAAGCTGGAGTGCACCGTGGCCGAGCTAAAACTTGACCTGAACGAGCGAGATCAAGATGCGCTCCTTGCGGATCTCGACATCGGACACTTGCCGGAGGAGAAAGGCGAGAATGTGACGCATACAGTCTCGGTGCTGGCGACGCGCCTGGGTGTGGCCCTGGAGGCGCGTGACGTGGTGTTTGCGGAGCGCGTGGGAGTGCCGCCGGCCCAGGGCGGGCGCCCGCGCCGTGTGGTGGTGCGCCTGGCTCGTCGCGACCTCAGGGATGAGCTGCTGAAGGCGGCCCGCACACGTCGTGGCCTCACCACGGATGGCGGTGCGCGCGTTTTTGTTAACGAGCGCCTCACCCGTCACAACCGCCTGTTGTATCGGCGGGTACGCGAGGCGTGCAGCGAGAAGAAATGGCGCTACTGCTGGACGAGACGTGGGCGCATCTGTGCTAGACAGGCGGATGGGAGTCCGGTCCATCAGTTTCGTTCAGACTCGGACTTTACTCGTGTCTTTGGTTCAGACGTATAATTCTGTAATAAATTATTTTTTAGGTTTTACTTTTTATATACTAGATTGTAACTTTTACTTTAGAATGTGGTTTGTTTTGAGGTCTGGTGGTTTAAAGATGTGTAGGGTTAACATTAATGCTACTTTATATATTTTACTTATATATTATTTTATTAATGTAATTATACTGCATGCATTGAACACTTATAATCTTATACTATTTTATATACAACAAGTAAACTTTATGATATTCCTATTTACATTATTATTTCACATCTATACTTTTATAAAAATACCTAATAAATATAATCTTGTCACATATTTTTATAATTATATACCCTCTAATATTATTACTATACTTATTGTATATATACTTTTCTTATTTTAAATGGTAATTAAGAATAACAAATTGTTCACAGTAGGCCTTTTTAATGCAGGATCATTGGGAACCAAGCATGATGAATTTATTGCCATGATGGACCGTCTATCGGTAGATATTATGGCCATAAACGAAACCTGGCTAAGGCAGGGGGAGGATGGCAGAGCGCCAATAGTCCCTGGGTATCGTCTTCGTCATCGTCCACGACCTTCTAACATAAGGGATGGTCGTGGAGGTGGTGTTGGGTTTTTTATCAGGCAAGGTATTAATGCGCGACTGATTCCCAATCCTGAAACGCCTTCCGTGGAGCAAATGTGGCTTAGCCTCACAATAAATAAACATAAAATTGCAGTGGGCACCGCATATAGACCACCATGGATGGATGCTAGCCTGTTTATTGATGCTATAACACAATCCTGGTGCTCTCTTGCGATGTATGATCATATCATATTATTAGGGGATTTTAACATCAATATGCTTCACACCTTAGACGGTAAATCTAAACTGCTCTCACAGTTCTTGGACTCTCTACACATTGAACAAGTTGTTACTGAACCTACACATTTTACAGATCACTCAGAATCCCTAATTGACGTTGTTTTTACTAATGCAGAGGCACGTACTGTAATGGTCAGTCACATACCTGATCTGGGAAATCACGCAGTTGTCACAGCACAGTTCAGCTTCAAGAAGCCTAAGTTTTCGCCTTTTATTAGCTCTTATAGACCATTCAAGGACATTCTGTTGGACGTTTTTAATCAAGATCTAGAAAGAATTGATTGGGGATACTTGGAAGGTATGAATGATATAGATGAGATAGTTACAGAATTCAACAGACTGATCACCTTACTTTTTGACCTGCATGCTCCCTTAAAACAAGTTAAAATTAAAAGGCAATCTACACCATGGCTAACTGATACTGTAAAGAAAATGATGGAATTAAGAGATAGAAGTTTTAAAAAATGGAAGGCAACAAAAAATACTGTCCACAAAAAAGCTTATAAAGACTTAAAATCTTTAGTTATTTCAGCCATACACTGTGAAAAGCGTGCTTATTTTAATAAAAATATTAACAGTAATATTAACAAACCAAAAGTTTTGTGGAAAAATATTAAAAATAATTTAAACTTAACTAAAACTAATGATAATTTTTTACCCAACTTGTGCAATGATCCTAATACTCTTAATCAACACTTTCTTAATATTCCTAGACAACCTTTAGAATGCTCTTCTCTACAATCATACTTTGAGTCTCATTCGGCTAGTAATTCCAAATTTTGTTTTGCTCCTGTAACTGAAAATGCAGTTTTAAAAATCATTCAAAGTATCAAGTCCAATGCCACTGGTACAGATAACATTTCATTGCAGATGCTAAACTTAACACTTCCTAATACCTTGAAAACTATCACCTACATTGTGAATAAGTCCTTGCAATCCTCTACATTTCCCTCGACCTGGAAAACCGCTTTGACTAAACCTATCCCTAAAAGTCCCAATCCTTCGTCACCCCAAGATCTCCGCCCAATTAGCATTTTGCCCTGCCTGTCAAAAATAGTAGAAAAGGCAGTATACAACCAAGTCATGAACTATCTTGAGACTAACCAAATTTTACCGAAGTATCAGTCTGGTTTTCGACGTAAGCACAGCACTGTGACAGCTTTATTGGACGTTCTGGACAATATCATCACTGCTCAAGACCAAGGCATGGGCACCATCTTAGTCTTGCTAGACTACTCCAGGGCGTTTGAAACAATTAGTATTCCCCTTCTCCTATCTAAGCTGTCTTACTATGGTTTTGAGCCCTCAGTGATCGATTGGTTCCGCAGCTACCTGACTAATAGATTACAAAAGGTAGAAATAACTGACAGCAATGGCAGCAAGGTATACTCAGAATGTCGTGATGTTCCAAGAGGAGTTCCGCAGGGATCAATCCTAGGCCCATTACTCTTCATACTTTTTAGTGCCGACCTATCCAAAAACATAGCTCACTGTAGGTACCACATGTACGCAGACGACACCCAAATCTACATCAGTTTTTTTCCAAAGGACATCCTTGTAGCCTTAAAAAAACTAAATGAGGACCTTCAACGTATCGCAGAATGGTCCAACTCTAGTGGGCTAGTCTTAAATCCAATAAAATCTAAGTTTATAGTTCTGGGCTCAAAAAAACAGGTTGGTGACATCTTGGCTAAGCATCCAACTGTTATGGTCTCTGGACAGGAGATTGAGCGGGTGGGTACAGCTCGTAATTTGGGAGTAGTAATTGACTCGCACCTTACATTTGAGCAACACATGTTGGAGGTTACAAGGGGCTGTTTTTACCGGCTCAAAATGCTGTACAGATACCGGCCTTACCTGTCTGAGGAGCTCAGAATTAGGCTATGCGAGACATTAGTACTGTCGAAGCTGAACTATGCAGACACTGTCATAGGTAATAATCTGTTGGCCAGAACAGAGAAACTTGTCCAAAGAGTCCAGAACGCGTGTGTGCGTTTCTGCTTTACTGTTCCTCCTCGTGCCCATGTTACACCTTTCATTAATAATGCTAACCTCCTTAAGATGAAAGCACGCAGAAAACTTCATTTCGCTGTACTCCTTTTTGACATCATAAGCACCCAAACTCCTTCCTATTTGTATGAGAAGTTATCCTGGGCAAGTGAAGTTAACACTCGTACTAGAGCCTCCCGGTACCGTATCCTGACACCACAGCATAGGACGGCCACTTTCCGAGGTTCTTTTAAGTATGCGGCCTCTCGCTGTTGGAACAACCTTCCACCTCCTCTCCGGGCGCTGAAAACCAAAAAAACCTTTAGTTTACATTACAGACGTCACCTACTTTCAATTCAACGTACAATGGTAAATACCTGAGGTGTATGCACCAATGGCTTGTAGTGAAGGTTGTCGAACGGCGTCAGGCACATAACAATATCCCATAATGGCCAGTTGCGTTTTTCGGTGTCCTGTACATATAACCACTTCACTTGGAACTACTCAAGACCTTTCATTTATAAATTTACACGTAATTTGTTTATTTATTTCATGTATTGCTAGTTAGATTTTCTATTATTGCCACGTCAGAAACCACGTTTTAGTAACGCAGACGTCAAACCACCATTCTAAGTTTTATTTTTTTTCTTCTTTTTTGGCAACTTGACACAAAGGATGTGTATGTTGTGCCACAGACAAGGTAAAAAGGTAAGGAATATGGCGGGAAAACCATATTCCTCCTATTATAATTTTCATCATTGTTTTCATGTATCGTCAGGTCTAAAGTCTAGTCAAAGTCTAAGTAAAAGTCAATACAGTCACAGGAGTCAAGTCGGTCGATTCAGTGAAGTGGTAGACGCTTTACTGAAACTTTCGATGGAGTTTTGGAGGGAACACAAAATAGCACGTTTCTGGATATTACATCACTTTCCTACACTTGTGTATGAACACGAATATCTAATGGTTAATATTCTACCAATATTACACATTTAAAACCCAGCTAACACAATTTAAGGAAAATAATACAAAAACACAACAGCACTCTTTCACATGCCCGCCAAAACTCCAAAGTTTTATTTCATTTTATTATTTTTTTACCATCTGTCAAATTTGTATTTTTTTTTTTCTCTCTCTTTTCACAGTTAAAGACAACAACACCTGTACTCGGTCTGTAGATTGAAAATATGTATGTATGTATATATAATTTGTAGGTAGTTAATTGTTGTATTAATTAGTTAGTTAATTAGTTCTTGTCACTTTTATTATTTGTTTTTTTTTCCGTAAATCTTGTGTTTAGTTTAGTTGCGTTGTGAAGCCACTCATTGGCCTCAGCAGAATATCAGTGCAGCGGGCTTGCTTGCTGCGTTTGCTGAGCTGGTGCCAATTTTTGGCGTCACACAGCATTAAAGTAAATTAATTTTAATACTGCGAACTGTACTATTGACTTATATTATAATGTATTGTGTGATGCTAAAAATAAATCCATTCTTATTCTTATTATTCTTATTATTCCATGTTAAGAAGCTGCAGCTATTAAAAATAAATTAACCTTTTTTTTATTTTATTTTGATTATCATGAATTTATAACAAGAGCTTTTGCAGTGTAGCACCTCCATCGTGGGTATCGCAGACACAATAGATTTTCAATTGCTATGCGACAGCCGGCTGCCGCTTGGGGATTGATGGGTTAAGAACTACAAGAAATTGAAATCTTTATAACTATAAAGACTTGAATGCAATTTATCAGTAGGCTGGATTTATATACAGTGGCGCGAACGCGCGGTTTAGCGGATTAGCGGCTACACCGCAAGTTGACAAAGGACAAGATCCAACGTCCATACAATTTTAGGCTAATTTTAAAAGTGCCGGCCAATGCAAATAAACCCATTATTGAAATAGAACATAATCTAAGGAATAATTTTTATTATTACACCAAAGTTCTAAGTCAAGTCTCCGAGTTGTTATTCAAGGTCAAACTTTTTTTATAATATATTGTAATAAAACTTATTTTATTAATTAAAAGCAATAAGTAATCGATCCCAACGTCCCTATCCGAGTCATAGAACAGATTAGAAGCCAAATAGCTACAAATGATTTGGAAAAATTCAAAGGAAGGGCGATACTCTATGTGCGGACTTGACGGACGTTGTTCGTAGAGTCCACATCCTGAGGATGCTCCGGTGTTGGAGCGAAACGCGCGTCGAGGTTTTCAACCTGCATGGTGGTGAGGGGCCTTGCACGGATTTGCCAACATTATTGCTTGTGTGGTGGTGGTGTTTGCAAGTTCTTGCATGCGAGTGTACGCATAGGCAGTGTGGGAGGAGGGAGGTGCTGTACGCATGCCTATGCGTACACTCACTCATTTACTTAAAGGTGGAAGTTTATTTCGCGGAATATTGCTAAAAATAATAACAAACTAAATTTTAAGCTATGGATTTCCGCAAAGTAACGCCTGATTCCATTAACTAAATAAAATAAGTTTTATTACATACTAGCTGTCCCAGTGAACTTCGTGTCACTTTCAAACCTTCCTTGGACTTCTACGAATATTTTAAGACTAAAATCAGCCCAATCCGTTCAGCCGTTTTCGAGTTTTAGCGCGACTAACACATTTGAAAATCCATTTTTATATATATATATATATATATATATATATATATATATATATATATATATATATATATATATATATATATATATATATATATATATATATATATATATATATATATATATATATATATATATATAGATTATGTCACAGAATATAATATATTAGTAGTACCAACAGAATTCCCACTCGTGAAACCCGTATAAAGAAATAACAACTCATGCAACGATACTATAAAGTTCAAATTCCGACCGCGCAGTGCTAGGTGCCTACAATTATATTTGCCTACATGTGCGCTCTCTTTCCATCGCGTAAGAGGTACCCTTTCTGACGAAATCAAGATTGTCACCTTTTAGAAAATAAAATAATCTTCTTTTAATTACTATAGCTACTAATAGCCATTTTTTTTTTATAGTAATAGTAGGCCAACGTATATTTTATAATTCGTTTATAGTGTAGGAGCTGGTCAGGAATTTTTTACAACTTAAACATAGTAACTTGTGTTTATTTCTGTGTAGTATGCGGTTTGTTTGTAACAAATTGGTTTATTTACTATGTTTGTGTATTTTTTTTTTTTTCTTTTTTTGTATTTTAAAGTCTTAAATTACTTTATTGAAATATTTCTTTGACCTTTTTTCAACTGTTCATATTTATCAGATTAATAACGATTCTGTCACAGCGGTTAAATCAGTATGTAGATATATGCGACGAAAAAATCTTGCGCGTCCGTTACCGCTCGCTTGCGAGTCCCTAGTGATCTGCCCCTCTAGAGGGGTACTTACAGTTCGATACCTAAACGCGCGAGTGGGACAGGCCTTCATATGTTATAAAAAAAGTTTGACCTTGAATAACAACTCGGAGACTTGACTTAGAACTTTGGTGTTATAATAAAAATTATTCCTTAGATTATGTTCTATTTAAATAATGGGTTTATTTGCGTTGGCCGGCACTTTTAAAATTAGCCCAATTTGGACCTTATCCTTTGCTTGGATGTGAAGGCCAAAAGGTCGTTTTGCGTTCTTATTGACAGCTAGTTGGTAGTTTGGCTAAAACCAAGAAAATGCTTACTTTTTCATTTTGATCAAGTACTCTGTATCCTCAACTAAGTAGCCAAGCTCGACCTTCCTCCGTATCGCTTGTTTGGCGTGACTGTCTCGCGGGTAGATGTGTTTGTTGTACATGTCCATTATGTACACCTCGGGCACTCCAATGAAATCCCTTTCATAACCGTTACCCTAAAATTAAGGTAATTTGAAAGATTGCTTATAGGCTCTGGCATTTTGATGGAATTTGGCACATAGGTAACAAGTTTATATGACAAGACCAAAAGTAAGCCTAAATCGCACTATGTTTCTAAAATCGATGCAGCATAATAAAGCATATGCACACAATGTTTTTCTATCGAGAGATCTTCTTTTGGAACTTGCTTGTTGTTACAGTATTCCCATAAAACTTTACTGTAGCTGGAAATGAGAAGTACAAAGATATGATAAATTAACCACTCGTAGTACAAAATCCATACCTGATGAGCGTCCAAATCAACAATCATAACATTTTGTACACTTTTGTATGCCATTAAATATTTGATGAGCATTGTGATATCAGCGTATGGACAGAACCCACCACCCTTATCCCCGCTACAGTGGTGGAAACCTCCACCAACATTGATAGCCCAACCTCTTTCCAAAGCTAGCTTACCAGCCAACACAGAGCCACCAGTTTGAAACCTGAAACGAAAAATAAGAACACTTCATAAATTATATTACTACTTGTGTCTATTTTCAATTGCTTATAATATACTATGCTTTATCCATGTAGCGTCAATACTAACATGATCTCTAAAACTATTTCTTTATAAATTGAAATTGTGAACTTTCATTGAACATTTCAAATCCATCCAGTAGTTTTTGCATGAAGCAACTAAGATAAGTGCACCTAAGATGCATAATAATAATTATATCCGGAAAAACTAATGTATTTATAGTATTAGTAGGAAGTAGGATTGTGATATGTGGGCTTATGTAAAAGCCATAATAGAAAAGCATAAGTGTAGAAGGCTGTTTCAAACACTGCTGAAATTATGTCTTATTCTGCCTTAAATATTTGATTGCAATTGTAATCATAATTAATATAAGTAAAGTAGGTACCGTTTACCTACCTCATAGGTTTCAGATAAGCCCTCTGTACAAAAATATTCGGAATGCACACTAGTATAGGAACCTCTGCTATCACGGCTACCCTGGCACTCCACTAAAATGTGTTTAAGGTAATACTAATTAATCTCAACAAGTTTAATTCATGAAGCCCCAAGCGGCCACATCCGGCCGCGATAACAATGAAAAAGCTATTGTGTCTCGTTTTGCCACGACTGATGGGTTAAATGGCTACATAATATTATCAAAATTATAAAATATAATAATGATGTAGCTTGTATGTTAAATTTTATATTATTATAAATAGAAAAGTAGAGATTTAGTAGCTATAATTAAAGTACAATAATATGTAAAAATTATAAAGAAACTTACTTTCAAAGATTTGAGATACCTCTTAGTGTGAACTGTCTTGAGATCAACTTCTTTTGCCTCCACAGGTCTTACAATATTATCTTTAGTTATGAAATTAGCATCCAATAAATACTGTAACCAAAAAATTAATTAAACTTAGATTTTTCTAAACAGTATTTTATTAATGTATGAATTAATAATACCTGAATAATGTTGTGCCATTTTTGTGCATCAAAAACATGAAGTTTTTCAAAACCACCAAATGATACATTATACTTTTCATGATATACAATTGGCCATTGATCATCCCTGATGTTGAAGTACAAGCTAGAAGTTGAAATAAGCAAAAGCCTATACTTTAATAATTACTGCAAAGTAATAACAGCTATCAATGCCAAATTAATTTACCTGGTCATTCTAGTTTTATTAAAATTGTTGTTGCATAAATTGTATATTTACACACTACAAAGGAAAGCAGATTACAGTGATTAGTGAACACATTATTAAAAGTCATGCATTACACATTTTATGATTTTACTATTATAATATTATTATTTTAGTGTGTAAGGGTGATAGCTGGGCAATCATGGGCATACAATTATTATAAATTATTGTAATAGCACCAGGTAAGTACCTATTTTTTAAACAATCAATTCTCGCACAAAGCCAGTTAAGTGTTCTAAATTTTTATTTGCTGTAAATAATAAAAATTAAATCGCGGCATTAACAAAAATTTTAAGCAAACGAATTTTATGTGGTTTGTTTTTTCTCGGGTTTTCTCCAAACCACACTCCAAACTCCAATATTTTTCCAATTTTCTGCGAAATTTTGACACTGACAATAAGCTGACACACAGTGCACATGACAGCTGTATTTTTTTATGTGGAACAGTTAAAAGTACCTCACAAACGATCAAATTTGTTTGACAAACATGTTTGATGTAAATTACGTTTTCATCAAACAGCAGCGCAGACGAACAAACGTGCATCAAACAAGTTTGTCAAACAATTAGCTAGAATCGGTATGAGATCATGACATCTTGTTTGACAAATACAGCGGAACACGTTCAAACACGTTTGTCAAACGCTACACAAGTCCAAATTTTCTTCAAACAGGTCAAACACGTAGTTTGTTTGACAAACGCTTCAAACAAAGCTGTATACTATCAAACTGCCGGAGCTTTATCTGTGGCCCGCGTGATGTTAAACCAAGTTAAGCCATGGAATTAATATATACTACGTATAACTGGAAAGCTCACTGTGCATCTAAGCACATGCCGAGTGAGAGGTCATAAACCTTGGTCCGTCTCTCTCTAACTAGTGTAACCATTCCTATCTGTAGGACATTCAATTATAATGCAAGTGCAATTCAGTGCCTATAATTGTCCTATCGGTCAATCTCGGCGATAGCGGCTACGAATAATGAAGTTTTTATTATTCGTAGGTTAGCGGTCAATAACCCTCTGTCAATTTTTTTCATATTTCCTAGTTTTCTATACAAACCACGATTGACAATAAAGTGACAAAATATGTTTCTAATTGGGGTTATATCGTGTTTTGCTTAACTCGATGTGAACTGAATATGAAGTTACACTTCGAACTTATAAAAAGTTGGAAATTATCATTTTAAGAGTTACCCATTATAGGCCATAGGTTTTTCTTTCAATCTATAATAGCCTGTGTCTCTTTAAGAGTAAAATTTTTGGTTAAAGTTAACAAAATACAGTGAAGGCATTTTCCACTTAACAACTAGACTAGTACGGTCAACAACCGCTACCGCCAACTTTGAACGATTTGAAATGAAAATACGACTATTGAAATTAAATAACATTAATATGAAGCAGAAATATTATGTTTTATTTACTTTGAACTAAACAATTATTAATTTTTAATTTTCTTTGGAAAAAGGCAATTTCATAAATAAAGGTGAAAAATAATAAAACACATTAAATAGCATTATATTTAATTTTAAAACTTAATACATTTTAATTTTTAAATCTCTTCTTATGATTTTCCGTTTAAGATTTTTTAACTCACGCTTTATTTTTCTTGGGGTTGCAACTTGCAAGCAAAGTACCTAGATGTTTGTGTATTTACGTAAATTTTATTTATTTTCTTCCTTGGAGAACTTTTAGAAGATCCAGGTTGTGTGTTTTCTAAAGTTTTGAAGCGTATAATGCTTAACACTTTAATTTTATTTCCGGGAAAAGTCTGTAATGCAATTACATAAAAATAGGTAGGTATTGTTACAAATTGCTGTTCAGTAACTTTTTATTAGGATACAATGTTGCTTATTTCAAATATTTTTAAATTACCTTTGGAAAGATAGAAGGAGTCAAAGGTTTCAATCTTTTCCGATGTTCTGTTCGATAATCTTCAGGTTAGAAATGAAGTGAACAAACTACAGAGCTTTGACGTAAGTTCCCGGGTATCACCTCTAACCACTTTTTCTTTAGCTCTAAATCAAAAATGGTATTTAATTCATGAAGCCCCAAGCGGCCACATCCGGCCGCGATAACAATGAAAAAGCTATTGTGTCTCATTTTGCCACGAGTGCCACGACTGATGGGTTAATAATAACTCCATACGAAAACAAAGAATATGCCATATTGCTTTTGTCGTTTGACGTTTGTGGTGCTTTATACCATTATCCAAGTGTTGCCTAGTGTAAATGTACTAAAACTAACTACCATAATTTTTAAATGTCGTGAAACTTATCATTTGGATATATCTGGACCTACAAACTTTTGCATTCAATATTTTTATTAGTATACAAGTACAAACATACAGCACGTGATATTCATAAACAAAATGTTTGTCTTTGCTGTGAAAGAACTGTTCTTGAATTTACTACCTTAATATTTTAAATGGCAATTGTGCGAAAGAGACACACCAAGAAAAAGTTTGTCTCACGTGGGCACACTTCCCAGAGTAAATTAGTTATTAAAAAAATACTTTATTCTCTTGATAATAAGGTTCATTTTGACACTCAAGAAGACAGCAAGTGAGCATTAAGCCGTATTGAAATTCACGCCCACCGGCAAAATAATGTAGTCGTGAAAGTCGTGATTTTTTTTCCACTTTTAAATCGTTAATTTTGAATGTATCGTTATTTTTAGCCTAAAAAAATTTTGTTGCGGCCTGTGACACCAAGAAATAAATAAACATGTTTGTGGCCCGTATGAAAAAAAGAGAACTGATTTACACCAGATGATTTACACTAACATCTTGTTTTACTAACAGCTAGATACTAATTAGGTTCTCTAGGTCTACCAGAATCCAAAGAATCTGATGGCAAAAAGTGAGAAAGTAAATTGACTCTAGCAATACCGGGGTAATTGGAATAAAACATTTTGATCCTTTTTTTCCTTATAGCGGCTGATTCTGTGTACTGTAAAACATGCAAATATATTGTTATGTGCTAGGGTTCGAAGGATTCGGAGAGAAACAACGATATCAATACCTAAGTATTATTAATTAATGGCATAATACTTAAAATTAGTATTATGCCATATCTAAATATGGCATACACCATCAAAACTGTAGCAATGTTTTTGTGTGCAAAATGCGTATCGAGAAAATATTGTCGTCCTTTTTTGTCTTACAGTAATAACATAATACACTACTTTCTCTTTCGCTCATTTTAAACGCTTTAATCGAATCGAGACAATATTGTCGTCCTTTTTTGTCTTACAGTAATAGCATATACTACTTTCTCTTTCGCTCATTTTACGCTTCGCTTTGATTTTTCTCTTAAAATGAAAGACAACAATTTAAATAATAAATTAAATCTTAGTAATTACGTGTGAAACGTTACATCTTTGGCTTTATTTGTATTCCTCGTGTTGTAACTGCACTGTCGGAAGACACACGATGGCATTCTGGAGCGAAATATAGCGAAAAACAACGCGGTAATCAATGAATTAAACACGTCCGACTGTCACCGCGTCCTAAGGCACACTGCTTTCAGATGAGTGAGCTCACTCATTTCGAGGGTGACACATTTTCGCGCTGACGATTGTATGGAATGCCTCTTCTAAAGGTTATAATTCTATGGAGAGAAAGACCTGCTGACTCACTTGAAGACTTTACTCACAAACGCTAGGTCACACAGTTGTGTTTAGTTAAACACTAGGTCCAAATCACTGCACATCACTGTCCTAGGTCGTAGCCGAGTCGTAGGTTTCACTGGTTCACTCACTATTGACTTGTTATATCACTTGTTTTCACTTCGAAGTCGCCTCGAAGATAGCTCGTAATTCGTATCGAACTGAATTGCCGGCTCCTCTACCTGCGGCTATTTATATGGGTCGAGACGAGTTCTGGACTGTACGAGAACATTCTAGATCGTACCCAATTCGCGTAAACAAGTGTGGAATGTTTCTAGAGAATACTGAATGCGCGTAGGTACAGCTAACACCATCTAGTATCGAGTAGGGGATTTAGGTTGTCAGTGTTCCCCTGGTCAGTTTCGCTGGTTTGCCGCTAGATGGCACTACATGTCCGTATCCGTAACACTTCGCGTAAAAAAGTAAATATCCAATGATCAACATAGAGTTATTATGTACTACGATGATCAAGGATATTTTTTGAAAATCTGCTGTCAAAATTTGCCATCAGATTCTGGTAGACCACTGACCTCCATTATACAATTTAATGGAGATCAGTGTGGTAGACCTATAGCAGAGATGGGCAAAAAGCAATTAGATTAGCAATTACAGAATTACAAATACTTTGTAATTGTTAATCAGATTACAAATTAATCCGATTGATGAAGAATTGTGCACCTGAAATTACGCGTAAGTTGATTAGGATGTATTTAGACTCAAATGTATTCTAATTAGTTTGCAATTAGATTAAATTTAATTTGATTAACGAGTATTTTAATTATTCCCAATTACAATGTCCAATGCTGGTAATTATAATAAATAAAAAGCTTCCACACCGGTTTCGGTTGCGGTGGCCGGTTTCAATATAACCAGGCCAGTTACGCAGGAGTAATTTTATGGCGCCCAAGTGTGTGCGCAATACACAAGAGCACCCTGGTTATAATGAAACCAGTCCAGTTGAGCAGAAGTAATTTCATAGTGCCCAAGTGTGTGCGCAATACAAAAGAGCACTCTGGTTTCAATGAAGCCAGGCCAATTACGCAGGAGTAATTTATAGTGCCCCCAACCCCGGAAGAAAACCCCTCGGCTCATAACTCGCCCATCTTTTTTGACACAAAGGATGTGTATGTTGTGCCACAGACAAGGTAAAAAGGTAAGGAATATGGCGGGAAAACCATATTCCTCCTATTATAATTTTCATCATCGTTTTCATGTATCGTCAGGTCTAAAGTCTAGTCAAAGTCTAAGTAAAAGTCAATACAGTCACAGGAGTCAAGTCGGTCGATTCAGTAAAGTGGTAGACGCTTTACTGAAACTTTCGATGGAGTTTTGGAGGGAACACAAAATAGCACGTTTCTGGATATTACATCACTTTCCTACACTTGTGCATGAACACGAATATCTAATGGTTAATATTCTACCAATATTACACATTAAAAACCCAGCTAACACAATTTTAGGAAAATAATACAAAAACACAACAGCACTCTTTCACATGCCCGCCAAAACTCCAGTTGCCGAGTTATAAGCACTCAAACTTTGACATTGACAGCTCGGCAACTGTCAAACGTCGAACAAAAGCGGCCATAACTCCGCTCCCAATAGGCCTAGAGGAACGGGGTTTCTTCTAACATCAAAGGCATCACCTTGGCTACCCATTGGCGAGACATCAAATTTTTTTTCTCAATTCTGAGGCCAGGATCGAATAGAGGAGAAAAATCCAGGAAGAACAAGCCGAAGAACCACATATCCAGGACAAATAGTTGCCGAGTTACAAGCATTCAAACTTTGACATTGACAGCTCGGCAACTGTCAAACGTCGAACAAAAGCGGCCATAACTCCGCTCCCAATAGGCCTAGAGGAACGGGGTTTCTTCCAACATCAAAGTCAATACCTCGGCTACCCCCTCCCCTCGGGGGGGGGGGGGGGGGGGCACTATAAAATTACTCCTGCTTAATTGGCATGGTTTCATTGAAACCAGAGTGCTTTTGAGTATTGCGCACACACTTGGGCACTATAAAATTACTCCTGCGTAATTGGCCTGGCTTCATTGAAATCCAGAGTGCTGTTGTGTATTGCGCACACACTTGGGCACTATGAAATTACTTCTGCTCAACTGGCCTGGTTTCATTGAAACCAGAGTGCTCTTGTGTATTGCGCACACACTTGGGCACTATGACATTACGCCTGCTTAACTGGCCTAGTTTCAATGAAACCAGGCCAGTTACGCAATGTCCTTTTCCGGGACTCAAAGTATCTACCTATCTCTATACCAAAATTCAGCATAATCGGTTCTGTGGTTTAGGCGTGAAGAGTTAACAAAGAGACAGATAGATAAAAGACAGACAGACACACTTTCGAAATTTAAATTTCGTAAGTATGGATAATCATTAATCAGTAAGGATGCTACTATGAAGTCGCCATTGCTTTTGTTCGACGATAAATTTTATCAATTTATGTGTTTTTAACTCCTGACACTGTAAAAAAAAAAGAAAAGACGGGTTGCACTCCGGGAGTGCCGGCAGAAGTGAAAACTTGATTATTAACGTTGTGCATTTTTTATGAATATCGATTTTAAAAAATCGATTTTTTTAATTAATCGAAACCCTACAATCGATTAAATTTTTAACCCATTTTTTATGAAAATCGATTTTTAAAAAATCGATTTTTTTAATTAATCGAAACCCTTACAATTTTTCTTTACCCAAAAATCGATTTTTTTTAATTAATCGAAACCCTTACAATCGATTAAAAAATATCGACAATCGAAAAAAAACAATCGATTGTTCGATTAATCGATTTCGATGTTAAAACTTACAACACTACTCTCCAACCGTCTTACGGTTTTTCGATCAGCACGAGAATCTGACGCGAGTTTCACAGTTTTTACCCATCCCACAAAAGTGCTCAACACCGCTAAAGAAGTTTTCACTTCAAAAATATTACATGAGTCGAAAGTCGAAACCAATTACAAAAGTAATTGTACAAAAATTAATTCGATTTATTTGAAATTGGAATACTTAGGAATCGATTGCTTTGTGTAATCTCTATAACCACAATTATGAAGTAATTCAACTACAATGTACTCAGATTAAAATGTATTCTAATTAGTTTGCAATTAGATTAGTAATTAGATTAACGAGTATTTCAATTATGCCCAACTCTGACCTATAGTATCCTAGCAACCGCAGTATAGGAATAAGTAGCCCGCAAACGATCAAACATCAAACACGTCAAACATGTCAAATACGTACAAACTACGTGTGTCAAACACGTAGTGTTTGACGTGTTTGATGTTTGATCGTTTGCGGGAGCCAATAGGATCACGTGCTAGCCGCTAGGTCGCTTGGATACCAACAGAAAACGTAAACAATGTCATGAACGGGTGCTCACCTGCAATTTATTTTTAGTTGAGAATAGTTAAGTAGGTCATTAGTTTTATGATAAAGCAGCTACCTCTTTGGGGAAAAAATAATGTACTTAACTTGTAAAAATGTTAAATTTTTTAATCATTTCTAAAGAATGGAAAATTCAGAAAACACAACCTTGCAGGCTCTCCAAGCAGAGGTTAATTTCTACAGGGTATGTTTTTGTTCAATCGACAATCAGGATTTTGAACCCTTTTAAAAACGTATCCTAATCATTCTCCCAAGTAGACCTATAGGCATCCTAGGTACACCGTATATTATAGGTATAACTCTATTGTTGATCTCACGAGTCACGACTTTCTCTGAAATTACATTATTAGCTACTGCCTACTGGATTCATCACTTGTTAATTCTTGCAAAATGTATATTTTAGGAGAACCAAGTCGTCGTAGAGCAAGAAATAAAGACACTAATAGAAGACAATCAAAAGCTGTCGCAACAAGTCGGAGGTCTTTTGAAAGAGAACTTACAGTACGCACAGCAGACTCCTATAAATGATCTAAGCAACGAAGTTGAGGGGCTGAAGAAGCAGATTTTACTCCTTGCCAAGGTTTCGTACACTTTGCTTACTTGTTTTATGTTTTAGAATACGTTTGTTGGTTTGGCCAGATACTACGTCCGCGAAGTAAGCCACTAGCCAGCGTCATTTATGAGCGTGATTATTATTATTATTATACGCCTTCCTTGATGTAGCATCAAGTTCCCAAGGGTGTTTTCAGTGACTAGCTTGATATGAGCAGGCATTCGATTTACTTGTTTTGTTATTTATTTTAATAAAATAATTTTGATTTTAGGAAAGAGACTCTTTGCATGTATTGTGGCAAACAGCGCAGAAAACTGTAGATGCTTTGGAAACAGAGTTAGAAATATACCAAAACTACAGCGGACGAAGAAATTGCCAGGTGGGTAAGGCAAAACATACCTACTAATAATATATTAAAATTAAAATGATAAGTCACAACTCACAGAGTAACTTCATCTGGACGCTAGATTATTGTGGACGATAAATACATAAATATTTTAAAATTATTTTAGAACAAAAACGAAAAAGGAAGATATTTGGAGCTGAAAGTGGAAAGAGCTGTAACAGATTATTTGGATTTGGAATCAAAATACAAAAACGTTTTATTTGAACGAACTTCGATCGAAAATGCTTTGAAAGAAGACCAAAAAATTAGAACAGAATGTCAAGAACAGAATAAAAGATTACTAACCGAACTAGAAGCTGTGAAGAAAGACTTGGATGAGTGCAGAATAGAGTTATGTGCGGAAAAAAAATGTCACGAAACAATCAAATCAGAACTCCAAGCATGTCAAAAAGATTACAAAATTGTTATAAAAAGAGAAGCAGAAGCAAAACTTAAGGTAGGTACTGAAACAGTTAGCTGAAACAAAACTTCAACATTTACAAATCGACCACTGTTTCCAACTTGTAGATCCTTTTCTTGTTAATTTATTATTTGTATGAAATAACTAAACAACACACTATACTATTCCTATCAGCTATCCAGTAAATCCAGTAATGTAACTTACATTATTTAGGTCGCAGAAGCACTACAACTGTTTGATGTCGTATCAAGTCAAAAGAACGATGCCCATCAAAAAATTGCTGAAATAACAAAAGAGCTAGCGAACCTACGGACGATCTTAGCAAACCTAAAACGAGAGACGGAGGACAAATATAGGTCAGAACTTGATGAAGTGAAAAACAATTATAACGAGAAAATGTCGGACATGCTGCACCATATCCAAAACTTGGACGCGGAGTTAGTTGAAAAAGGGCTGCTGCTGAATAAGGCTCTGAGGTGAAGAAATTAAAATGAATAAGTAGCTGTTAAAATATCTCACTAATAACATTTATCGAAAACTAGCTGTTGCCCGCGACTCCGTCCGCGTGGACTTCAGCTTATAGCGCGCGGTAGTTCCCGTCATAGAGTAACTTATATTATATAGTAGGTAGTTCCCGTTGAACCATGTAGGCTACATTATTGCAAATTGCAAAATTTGCACGACAGAGGTGCTTCCGCGGTGCGCTTACTTCAAACTTCAATGTTTACACTTTACAGACAGACAGACACGTCACACATAAAACGCCCCTATTTTTGCGTAGGGGGTTAAAAACTGGGGAGTGTGGTCGAAGTCGAACATCAACTCTTCTTAAGTGGGCGACTAACCCTAAATTTTCAATTTTATAATTCATTTTTATACTTGAAAAAACGCCCTGAATTGTTTCATTTTCTAAAATTAGATACTACATTATATTTCCAAGAATTCAATCTGAGCAAAAACACGATATCTAAAAATTTTCTCGAAAGAAAAAATCACAAAGATGCATCTAATTTTCACGAATTTTTCGTGTATTGCCATAACCGTGTATTGAACTAAGTTAATATTTTAACACATTGTATAAAATTCTATCATTGAGAATCCGACCTAGCGGATTATTAAAATGTTGTATATTTATCGAGTTATTGAGAAAAAACTAATTTGGCGATGAATCCGCGTCGTCCTTTTTCACCTGGCATATGAAAGACGGGCGTGAGTGTGAAGAGAGAAGGACGATATTTGATTTTTTGGGTTAGTCGCCCTCTTAAGAGACTCTAAACTATCTGTGTACAAAATTTCATTACAATCGGTTAGGTAGTTTTGGCGTGAATGCGAGACAGACAGACAGACAGAGATACTTTCGCATTTAAAATAATTAGTAATATAGATTCACCAGCTGCAGGGCCGGTCATAATCTTCGCTACTGCGCATCTCCGTTTTGGTAGCGCCCACTTCGAAACGGGCGTAAATCGCAATTTTTAATTTCGCCATTCTTCTTAACTAAACGTCCAATTTTAATCATTCAAAGATCAAATATTATCTACACAAACTGTACTTAGTGATGAAATAATTTATTTTGATAAGGATTATCAGCATGAGTAAAATAAATGCGTTTAAATGTAGTCCAAAAAAATCAAGATTTTTAAATAAAAAATTGTTGTTGTGCCTCACTTGACATAGATAGGTATAGTGTGTCGCGGACATTTTTGTAGATATTTATAAGATCTACATTTACTTAGAACATTGTATGGTTCTATCTTTTATAGTTTAGGCAGCGTACGCAAAATAAGTCACTTTTCTGGTTGATTTTTTTCACCTTGTATCAGAAAAACCCAAATATCTTACGGAACCCTATATTTTCCAAAATCAAAAGTAGCCTATGTTACTCGTTAATAATGTAGCTTTCGAATGGTGAAAGAATTTTTGAAATCGGTCCAGTAGTTTTTAAGCCTATTCATTACAATTAAACAAACAAACAAAGTTTACCTCTTTATAATATTAGTATAGAAGTATAGATAGATGTTCCGCGCGGCTTCGCCCGCGTAATTTGGGAATGTCATGGAAATCGTACATTTTTCCGAAAAAAAAAAGAAACCTATGTCCTTTCACGTGGTCTATTCTTTACGTGTGCCAAATAACATAAGAATTGCTCCAGTAGTTTCTTAAGATAATAAGCATTTTAAATAATTTCCTCCGTTTTTTTCCACATTTTCCTCTATTTCTTTGCTCCTATAAGTTTTAGCGTGATAAAATATAGCCTTTCTCGATAAATGGGCTATCTAACACTGAAAGAATTTTTCAAATCGGACCAGTAGTTCCTGAGATTAGCGCGTTCAAATAAGCCCTTTCAAATAATTTCCCCCATTTTTCCACACTTTTCTCAATTTCTTCGTTCCTATTAGTTTTAGCGTAATAAAATGTAGCCTATAGCCTTTATCGATAAATGGGCTATCTAACACTGAAAGATTTTTTCAAATCGGACCAGTAGTTCCTGAGATTAGCGCGTTCAAATAAGCCCTTTCAAATAATTTCCCCCCGTTTTTTCCACACTTTCCTCTATTTCTTAGCTCTTATTAGTAATAGCGTGATAAAATATAGCATATAGTCTTTCTCAATAAATGGGCTATCTAACACTGAAAGATTTTTTCAAATCGGACCAGTAGTTCCTGAGATTAGCGCGTTCAAATAAGCCCTTTCACATAATTTCCCCCGTTTTTTCCACATTTTCCTCTATTTCTTCGCTTTTATAAGTCTTAGCGGGATAAAATATAGCCTGTAGCCTTTCTCAATAAATGGGCTATCTAACACTGAAAGAATTTTTTAAATCGGACCAGTAGTTCCTGAGATTAGCGCGTTCAAACTATTACTAAATAAGCATTTCATATAATTTTCCCCGTTTTTTCCACATTTTCCTCTATTTCTTCGCTCTTATAAGTCTTAGCGAGATAAAATATAGCCTATAGCCTTTCTCGATAAATGGGCTATCTAACACTGAAAGAATTTTTTAAATCGGACCAGTAGTTCCTGAGATTAGCGCGTTCAAACTATTACTAAATAAGCATGTCATATAATTTTCCCCGTTTTTCCACATTTTCCTCTATTTATTCGCTCCTATTAGTCTTAGCGTGATAAAATATATCCTATAGCCTTCCTCGATAAATGGGCTATCTAACACTGAAAGAATTTTTCAAATCGGACCAGTAGTCCCTGAGATTAGTGCGTTCAAACTATTACTAAATAAGCATTTCATATAATTTTCCCCGTTTTTCCACATTTTATTCTATTTATTCGCTCCTATTAGTCTTAGCGTGATAAAATATAGCCTTTAGCCTTTCTCGATAAATGGGCTATCTAACACTGAAAGATTTTTTTCAAATCGGACGAGTAGTTCCTGAGATTAGCGCGTTCAAATAAGCCCTTTCACATAATTTCCCCCGTTTTTTCCACATTTTCCTCTATTTCTTCGCTCTTATAAGTCTTAGCGGGATAAAATATAGCCTATAGCCTTTCTCGATAAATGGGCTATCTAACACTGAAAGAATTTTTCAAATCGGACCAGTAGTTCCTGAGATTAGCGCGTTCAAACTATTACTAAATAAGCATGTCATATAATTTTCCCCGTTTTTCCACATTTTCCTCTATTTATTCGCTCCTATTAGTCTTAGCGTGATAAAATATAGCCTATAGCCTTCCTCGATAAATGGGCTATCTAACACTGAAAGAATTTTTCAAATCGGACCAGTAGTCCCTGAGATTAGTGCGTTCAAACTATTACTAAATAAGCATTTCATATAATTTTCCCCGTTTTTTCCACATTTTATTCTATTTATTCGCTCCTATTAGTCTTAGCGTGATAAAATATAGCCTATAGCCTTTCTCGATAAATGGGCTATCTAACACTGAAAGATTTTTTCAAATCGGACGAGTAGTTCCTGAGATTAGCGCGTTCAAATAAGCCCTTTCACATAATTTCCCCCGTTTTTTCCACATTTTCCTCTATTTCTTCGCTCTTATAAGTCTTAGCGGGATAAAATATAGCCTATAGCCTTTCTCGATAAATGGGCTATCTAACACTGAAAGAATTTTTCAAATCGGACCAGTAGTTCCTGAGATTAGCGCGTTCAAACTATTACTAGATAAGCATTTCATATAATTTTCCCCGTTTTTTCCAAATTTTCCTCTATTTATTCGCTTCTATTAGTCTTAGCGTGATAAAATATAGCCTATAGCCTTCCTCGATAAATGGGCTATCTAACACTGAAAGAATTTTTCAAATCGGACCAGTAGTTCCTGAGATTAGCGCGTTCAAACAAACAAACTAACAAACTCTTCCGCTTTATAATATTAATATAGATTAAAAAACAAAAATAAGAATACCATTGTCATACACAGCCCTAAAGATTTCTTATGTAGTTGGATGCTCTAACAAATGCGCCATGCGCCATGGTTTATTCGGAACTCAGAAATCCACGAACACCTGCAAATAGATACAACAAAGGAAACAGTAAATTCATACACCACTAAATATAAGAGCAGACTTAAAGAACACCAAAACGTACTTGCGCAAAATCTCCTCAATACTACAGGAGACACTTTTCGCCGTAAAAGGAAACAGATTTTAAACTGAGAATGATGTTTAAGGGAACAACATCCACCTACTCCTATCAAAAGCGACCTCATCCGATTATAGCTTCCATAAAGCTGATAGCAAAAAAGGAAAAAAAAATAGTTGGATATGAGACATCTGTCTTTGGAGCTGAAGACGTGGTCAGAGAGGCTGAAGCCTCTATAGTCATTTCAGTAGTTGTAGGACATCGTCCATTACGTCATAAAACTACAAGTATCAGAAACACAAATGTAAGGTTAAAATAATAATATTTTTGTGTTATTAGGGAGAACAAGATATTACAGACTGAAATTAAAAATGAAAGGGAGGAACGAAAGGAAAACCTTAAAACAATAGATCCGAAATCAGCTTTAGCTGAGAAAAGAGCTGAAACTTTATTTCAGGAATTGGTAAATATTTGCGTTAACCTTTGACTATTATACTTTCAAAATTGATAATAAATAACATAAGGTTAACGATGCAACAGGTAGCTTCGGAGCGACGTAATATTCAACTGATATGCGAAAAACAAAGTTTAGCATTGGATCTGCAAAAGACATTAGACAACTACACGAGGGAGTGCAAACGTCGGGACTGGGAGGAAACTCTTCTGAAGACACAATGCCAGGATCTCAAGTGAGTAACGTGATGCAGAATAATGTGGAATTATTACAGAAGAACCCAACCGTTTTAAAAGCTTATTAAAATTACCAGGTTCTAATTTATTCGTGCTTTACGACCAGACTCACCCTAAATCCATCAGTATTGGCATTTAATAATCTTATTATCTTATTTTTAGATTACAAGTAGATCATCTTCAAAAATCATTGGACGAAACACACGATATGATAAATAAATTACAAGTAATGCTCTCATCAAAAACAGATTTAAACGAGAAGTAAGTAAAATTGAAAATTATGTAAGTATGTTTAACTTTTAAAACTATAAGAGAATATTGATAAATACAGAAAGAGAAGTTTATATCCAGCCCATTACAATATTATCGATATCGCAACTTGGAACAATGCGATGGCAAGTATAAAGCAAAATAAAGTAACTGAAAATCTCACCTCCATTCGAAGTAAGGAGTTAAGGTACAATTCCGTGCATCGCGATCAATCGCGGTCGTGCACGACCTACGACTGTCGTCGGACGCTCGCGACCATAGTCAACGTATGAAAATGTATGGCACCGCTTCCGAGGCCCGCGACTGACGCGCGCGGCCTGCGACCGTGTCAAAGTTATATGGCACGATCGCGCGCGGCTTATGACAGTCGTAGGCCGCGCGCGTCAGTCGCGGGCCTCGGAAGCGGTGCCATACATTTTCATACGTTGACTATGGTCGCGAGCGTCCGACGACAGTCGTAGGTCGTGCACAACCGCGATCGATCGCGATGCACGGAATTGTACCTTTAGTCAGTCTTGAGTTGAGTCTTGACTCTTGATTGACGACTATTGTCATCATGCATCTATCCTTACAATAATTACTATGGCTCGTAGTCTTGAATTATGACGAACCTTCAAATTCTTCTCAGATCTCGTCGATTCTAATTTATCATTTTGAGTTTAACGGTTCACCCCTTCTATTTCGATTTTCGACTCAAAGTTGTTAATGAAATTTCTCTACGATCAAAATCAAAGCATAATAAAGATAGGCATTTTGCAATGACTTTCTGAGATTCACTTAGGTACCCAAATTCGTACTTTCAGAATGGTTTTCACCAGAGAAGAGGAGATGTCAGAACTAAATAAGCATTTAGAGCAGCAAATTGAGCTCAATAAAAGGTACAAATTAGCCCTTTTACAATAATACAGCTGCAGCCAGTTTTTTTTTTTTGTGGTGACTTTGAAGTGCACCGCGGCGCCCTGCGCCGTGCGCCGTGTAAGAGCAGGTACACATTGGGCATTTTAAAGCGCGCGTTAAGCCGCGGTAAAGATTAAAGAATCGGCGCCGCCGCCGCACACGACGCGACGCCGTCGCGTCGTGTGAAAAGTACTCATAGAAATGTATGCAGCGGCGCGCGGCGCCGCCGCGGCGTGTGTGTAAACAGCCTAATAGGTCGATATCGTATTTTTTATACTCGATTAGAACTGAGCTTGCAGTAAATCACTTTGAAGTCATTAGAGGTCAATTTTTGTTTTGAAGTTAACAGAATACAGTGCAAGCTTTTTAATCATCGCTCCTAGATTAGAAAGGTCAATGACCGCTGGTGCCATCCTTTTTAATTTTAAAAGTAAATTGTTTTATAGGTTTGTGTTATGTGTATTAGTGTCCATTTCTAAATTTTTTTCATAATAAGACACCTTATTGTTGGTACATACTTCTAATTATAATAACTTATTTAATTTTTGTATCATTGCAGATGGAAAGAGTCTTATCTTGAAATGACAGTGAAATTGAAGCAAGAATTAGAATCAATCCTTAAAGAAAATAGAGAGCTCCGACAGCAATTAAATTTACCAAGGAGTAAAGAAAGTAGTGTAGCTAGTGTTTAAAAAGTGCAATATTTATTTCTAGGCATATAAATAGTCAATAAATTCTTTAGTTACCAGATTACATTTTTATTTTTGACGTGACAACGTCTTATAATTCGATATGGGCTGCGCGCACGAAAAAACATGACGCAATATGCGGCGTTACCTCGCTCTGAGGCGTTCCATTTGAGTTGTTTAGCAGAAATGTACAGTCGGGGAAATGAGTTGTATAGCAGAAATGTACAGTCGGAGAAATGAGTTGTTTAGCAGAAATGTACAGTCGGGGAAAATTGTGCTAAGCAGAAATGTACAGTCGGGGAAATGAGTTGTTTAGCAGAAATGTACAGTCGGGGAAAATTGTGCTAAGCAGGAATGTACAGTCGGGGAAATTAGTTGTTTAGCAGAAATGTAGTCGGGGAAAATTGTGCTAAGCAGAAATGTACAGTCGGGGAAATGAATTCTTTAGCAGAAATGTACAGTCGGGGAAATGAAATATTTAACAGAAATGTACAGTCGGGGAAATTAGTTGTTTAGCAGAAATGTACAGTCGGGGAAAATTGTGCTAAGCAGAAATGTATAGTCGGGGAAATGAGTTGTTTAGCAGAAATGTACAGTCGGGGAAGTGAGTTGTTTAGCAGAAATGTACAGTCAGGGAAAATTGTGCTTAGCAGAAATGTACAGTCGGGGAAATGAGTTGTTTAGCAGAAATGTACAGTCGGGGAAAATTGTGCTAAGCAGAAGTGTACAGTCGGGGAAATGAGTTGTTTAGCAGAAATGTACAGTCGGGGAAATGAGTTGTTTAGCAGAAATGTACAGTCGGGGAAAATTGTGCTAAGCAGAAATGTACAGTCGGGGAAATGAGTTTTGGCGTGACAACGTCTTATAATTTGATGGAGCCGGCTGCACGCACGAAAAAACATGACTCATGCGGCGTTACCTCGCTCTGAGGCGTTCCATTTAAGGCTTGATGTGCAAGCGAGAGCGCGGAACGAGCGACAAAGAGGCACGTTGTCACGTTCAACTATCGTCAGTAAACTGACTTTACAGACAACCGTTTTATTTTTATTTTAATGGCTTTAATTTTTGGATTTGGCATTAATTACTGATATCTAATATTAACCTTTATAGCAGGAATTGGCAACATACAGACAGTGTTCCTTTAGCAGACCACAAAACATTGTAATGTGTTAAACACGTACCAAACTATCCAGACCCCACCTAAAAATTCTTGCCCACCTCGCCCTTAAATTTTTGCTCTTGTCTATTCTTCTGTCTGTTTTATAAAGTAAAAATGGACAAACTTTTTAAGTTTGTACTTCTAATTAGTACTTCTATTCAAATCAATGAATAAATTTAACCAAATAAAATTTATTACTGTACAATAGTATATAAACATTTTAACTTTAATTGTAAGTTTATAATTGTTCATATTTTACTCTGCAACATTTCATGATGCCGCAGCAGTAACACATTCAGCAAACATACTGGGGAACCAATAAAGCTTTTCATTAACATCCTGTGTATCCAGCCATGCCAAGCCTTCCTTTACCATGTGGTTAAGAGCATTTTCTGCTCTTGTTTCGCTCCAACTAGAAACATTTTACTAAGTATAAATACTAGCTTTTGTATTTGGAAAAATCTATGGCAGGTTGCTAAAATAAATTCTATCCAAAAGCAACCGCACTAAAGGCAATAAATTATTCTAAGCTTACCCAAGATCTGCTGTTAAAACACTGACTGATAACCAGGCTGTGTTAAGAGAGCTCGCTTTTTGTAACAATAGTGTTTGATCCAAATTTAACTCTCCTGGAATAGATTGAACAAGCCATTTTCCTTTCCCCACGGGCAGTACAGTAAAACTAAAAATATTAATAACCAGTCTTAATGTTTACGCCACACATTTTAGCTATTATTATTTAACACTTATAAAATGTTCATTTATGTTTTACCCATTGCCAAAAATTTTTAATTTCTTAACAGCGGCAAGTAAATCTTCGTTTGTAATATCTTGATGTTTCTTCGCTTTGCCTCTTGCTGCAATAAGCCTAGTTCGTAATTCATCCAGAGTTATAAGACCACCATTCTTGTAATTAGTAGCTAAGCATACTTCTACAATTTGAACTCCTAGTTCATAGTAAAAATCTCCAATTCCTTAAAATATTTTAAACATAATATTAAAACATGTTGACTCACTTTAAAATTAATTCTCACCCTACTTTTTTACACTACATTTTAAATATTAATGTGCTCACCCAAAACTGACCAAAATCCTTTGCCAGAGGCCAATGGATCAACTCCAATTGCAGCACACATTTCTTGAAACTGCCTCCTAAACTGGGCATTTTTCTTAATTTCACTTTTGTGTTTTGTTGCAAACTCCTCTAAATTTTCTCTAAATATCTCTAATTGTTTAGACATTTGTTGAAATTGGTTCTCTTGAATCTCTGAACCTTTTTCTTTATACTTTTCCAACTGTAGTCTTTGCTTTTGGATTGCACCAACACCAGCGTGGCGCCTCATTTTGATTTAAATATTAGGTATATTATATCACGATTCACGGCTAGAATTTTAAATATTATACCAGATTATACCTAACCTTTGGCGTAATTTTTAATAAAAACAATAATTTCCGAAAAACATCACGAAAAGCACAGATTATTGAAGTGATTATCTCAATGACGAAAGCACAGATTATTATTATATATTTGTAGAACGAAAAGTATCGAAAAGTGAAAACTCTTTCTTTCTTTCCTTTTCTTCTTTTTTGGCAACTTGACACAAAGGATGTGTATGTTATGCCACAGACAAGGTAAAAAGGTAAGGAATATGGCGGGAAAACCATATTCCTCCTATTATAATTTTCATTATCGTTTGCATGTATCGTCAGGTCTAAAGTCTAGTCTAAGTCTAAGTAAAAGTCAATACAGTCACAGGAGTCAAGTCGGTCGATTCAGTAAAGTGGTAGACGCTTTACTGAAACTTTCGATGGAGTTTTGGAGGGAACACAAAATAGCACGTTTCTGGATATTACATCACTTTCCTACACTTGTGCATAAACACGAATATCTAATGGTTAATATTCTACCAATATTACACATTAAAAACCCAGCTAACACAATTTTAGGAAAATAATACAAAAACACAACAGCACTCTTTCACATGCCCGCCAAAACTCCAGTGAAGACTCTTTTCTTTTCTTTTTTTTTGGTCGATTCAGTAAAGTGGTAGACGCTTTACTGAAACTTTCGATGAAGTTTTGGAGGGAACACAAAATAGCACGTTTCTGGATATTACATCACTTTCCTACACTTGTGCATGAACACGAATATCTAATGGTTAATATTCTACCAATATTACACATTAAAAACCCAGCTAACACAATTTTAGGAAAATAATACAAAAACACAACAGCACTCTTTCACATGCCCGCCAAAACTCCAAAGTGAAAACTCTTTCTTTCTTTTTCTTCTTTTTTGGCAACTTGACACAAAGGATGTGTATGTTGTGCCACAGACAAGGTAAAAAGGTAAGGAATATGGCGGGAAAACCATATTCCTCCTATTATAATTTTCATCATCGTTTTCATGTATCGTCAGGTCTAAAGTATAGTCAAAGTCTAAGTAAAAGTCAATACAGTCACAGGAGTCAAGTCGGTCGATTCAGTAAAGTGGTAGACGCTTTACTGAAACTTTCGATGGAGTTTTGGAGGGAACACAAAATAGCACGTTTCTGGATATTACATCACTTTCCTACACTTGTGCATAAACACGAATATCTAATGGTTAATATTCTACCAATATTACACATTAAAAACCCAGCTAACACAATTTTAGGAAAATAATACAAAAACACAACAGCACTCTTTCACATGCCCGCCAAAACTCCAGTGAAGACTCTTTTCTTTTCTTTTTTTTTGGTCGATTCAGTAAAGTGGTAGACGCTTTACTGAAACTTTCGATGAAGTTTTGGAGGGAACACAAAATAGCACGTTTCTGGATATTACATCACTTTCCTACACTTGTGCATGAACACGAATATCTAATGGTTAATATTCTACCAATATTACACATTAAAAACCCAGCTAACACAATTTTAGGAAAATAATACAAAAACACAACAGCACTCTTTCACATGCCCGCCAAAACTCCAAAGTGAAAACTCTTTCTTTCTTTTTCTTCTTTTTTGGCAACTTGACACAAAGGATGTGTATGTTGTGCCACAGACAAGGTAAAAAGGTAAGGAATATGGCGGGAAAACCATATTCCTCCTATTATAATTTTCATCATCGTTTTCATGTATCGTCAGGTCTAAAGTATAGTCAAAGTCTAAGTAAAAGTCAATACAGTCACAGGAGTCAAGTCGGTCGATTCAGTAAAGTGGTAGACGCTTTACTGAAACTTTCGATGGAGTTTTGGAGGGAACACAAAATAGCACGTTTCTGGATATTACATCACTTTCCTACACTTGTGCATGAACACGAATATCTAATGGTTAATATTCTACCAATATTACACATTAAAAACCCAGCTAACACAATTTTAGGAAAATAATATAAAAACACAACAGCACTCTTTCACATGCCCGCCAAAACTCCAGTGAAAACTCTTTCTTTTCTTTCTTTTTCTTCTTTTTTGGCAACTTGACACAAAGGATGTGTATGTTGTGCCACAGACAAGGTAAAAAGGTAAGGAATATGGCGGGAAAACCATATTCCTCCTATTATAATTTTCATCATCGTTTTCATGTATCGTCAGGTCTAAAGTCTAGTCAAAGTCTAAGTAAAAGTCAATACAGTCACAGGAGTCAAGTCGGTCGATTCAGTAAAGTGGTAGACGATTTACTGAAACTTTCGATGGAGTTTTGGAGGGAACACAAAATAGCACGTTTCTGGATATTACATCACTTTCCTACAATTGTGCATGAACACGAATATCTAATGGTTAATATTCTACCAATATTACACATTAAAAACCCAGTTAACACAATTTTAGGAAAATAATACAAAAACACAACAGCAATCTTTCACATGCCCGCCAAAACTCCAGTGAAAACTCGAAATGACTTTTTTTTTCGTTTATTTCTATTCTCCTTCTTTCGTTTTTTTTTTCATAAAGCAAAGACCATGGATTTGGTAAAGGCCTGTATATTGTATTCACTTTTGCTTTGATTAGTATTTAGTGATAATAGCAGCCTGTGATTAATTTATTTTGATAGTGCGACGCAGGTGATTGTGATTTTAGTGATTACGAGAAAGTAAAGAGTGTCAACAGTCGACACTGGACAGCAACTGATTAGTTGGCACTTGGCTCATGGCTGCGTAGTAACGTGATTACGTGTTCTATTTTTTGCGAGTGCAAGTGCGAGTAGCCACGGCCCACGCCACGTCCCGCGCGACCTTCCTTACCCCTCAGTCCTCACATACGTAGTATCCCTAAGTAGTCTGTGGTCCTCACTCGCAAGTCGCAGCGTGGGCCTGCCGGCTGCCCGCTGCCACTAAACAGGTCAGTGTTTGTTTAGTGTTTAGCTAGCGTCGGACGCTCGTGTTGTTTTGCAAAAAATGGCAAAGTGGACCGAAGACATTACCTATAAATTTGTGCAGGAGTATTTAAAATATGAATGCCTCTACAATTGTAAAGCCGCTAGCTACAAAAATAAGGGAGCCCGA
Source organism: Polyommatus iphigenia (assembly GCA_963422495.1). Taxonomy (NCBI): domain Eukaryota; kingdom Metazoa; phylum Arthropoda; class Insecta; order Lepidoptera; family Lycaenidae; genus Polyommatus; species Polyommatus iphigenia. Next base: position 36,077,742 of record OY730181.1, on the reverse strand, counting down.
GATGCGGCACTTTTATGTATAAGTGAAGCTATGAACATACCAGGGTTCGGAAGTAAAGAAGTTTATACTAAAATAAGAAACTTGAAGTCTACATATTCCCAAGAGGTTAAGAAAGTTAAACTGAGTACAAAATCGGGGGCTGGAACGGATGACATAATAATATATAATCCACGGATAAAATGGTTCAAATTATTAGACGATGCTTTAAAAGCTGTAAAAGTACAGTGCAGCAACTCAGAGGGTAATATTAAGGTAAGTAAAAAAATGTAATTATTCCTTCGCTTCGATCGCGGATTGTTGGAAATCTATTGTTATTCTATTGTTGTCTCGATCACTGGTGGGGGCTTGATGGTAAATTGACATTTGACTACCTCAGGGATTCCCAAACTGTGCGCTGCGGCGCGGCGCCCGGTGCGCCGTGGAAAGGCAAGAGGGGCGCCGTGAGTCGATCCTCCATCATTATCCGAAATCACAAATATTATAAAATAAAATTATAATAATTAATTATTTAAAACATCAGGTCAGATGATAAAATATTTGTTTATTACTATTTACCTGCTTAACCACATTTGTACGGAGGAGACGAAAAATCGGAAAGTTTCTATTTTTGACCGACTTCCAAAAAGGAGGAGGTAATACGTTCGGCTGTATTTTTTTATGTATGTTCAACGATTACTCAGCCGTTTGTGGTCCAATTTTCAAAATTCTTTTTGTGTTGTATAGGGTTTGACTCGAATTTGGTACCATGTCCTGGTGCGCCGTGGAAAGGCAAGAGGGGCGCCGTGAGACGATCCTCCATCATTATCCGAAACCACAAATATTATAAAATAAAATTATAATAATTAATTATTTAAAACATCAGGTCAGATGATAAAATATTTGTTTATTACTATTTACCAGCTTAACCACACAGTGTACGGAGGAGACGAAAAATCGGAAAGTTTCTATTTTTGATCGACTTCCAAAAAGGAGGAGGTAATACGTTCGGCTGTATTTTTAACCGACTTCCAAAAAACGAGGAGGTTATATTATGTTCGGCTGTGGATATTTATTTTTTTTGGAGTTTACTAGTTCGTTAAAACGCTCGTTACTTGTTAGTAGGGGTAAAACCTACTAACAAGTAACGAAAAATCGTGTCACGTTTTTGGTGCTCACCTTTAGTGCGCAACTTTCTAATTTGGCTGTGAGTGTATTAAGACCATAAAGGTAATATACCTATCGGAATATTATATTATATATTTATATATATATATATATATATATATATATATATATATATATATATATATATATATATATATATATATATATATATATATATATATATAATATAATATTCCGATAGGTATATTAACTTTATGATTAAGACGTACATATGGTATGCTGTATAGGCGACTATACCTATCTACTCGTATACTTATTATAAAACAAAGTCGCTTTTTTTTCCCTCATGTCCCTTTGTTCCCTTTAATCTTTAAAACTACGCAACGGAGTTTGATGATTCGTTCAGTGTTAGATAGCCCATTTATCGAGGAAGGCTATAGGCTATATTTTATCACGCTAAGACTAATAGGAGCGAAGAAATAGAGGAAAATGTGGAAAAAACGGGGAAAATTATTTGAAAGGGTTAGCTTGAACGCGCTAATCTCAGGAAATACTGATCCGATTTGAAAAATTATTTCAGTGTTAGATAGCCCATTTATTGAGGAAGGCTATAGGCTATATTTTATCACGCTAAGACTAATAGGAGAATGTGGAATAAAAGGGGGAAATTATTTGAAAGGGCTTATCTCGCGAACTACTGGAGAAATTTTATGTTATTTGGCACAGATAAGAAGTAGACCACGTGAAGGATCATAGGCTATCGATTTTAATTATTTTTTCAATGGCTATATATTTTATACCCGTGCGACGCCGGGGCGGGTCGCTAGTATACTATATGTTATTGGGCTTGTTTGTTTCTATCAGTGTCGAGTATTTATATTGCTATACTCGTACTTAAGGAGTAAACTCCAGTCGTGCGTCGGAGCTGACACACTTTTTTTTTTTTGTATGTTCAACGATTACTCCGCCGTTTGTGAACCGATTTTCGAAATTTTTGTTTTGTTGTATTAGGATTTACTCCAATTTAGTACCATGTTCACAAAAGTGGTGACCTGATGATGGGATCTAGGAGTAATCGAGGGAACTCCTCGAAATTTATATGGAAACATATGGTGATTTTGGTTTTATGTGAAGTGTACTAAGAATATGCTACCAAAAAGTTAAATATTGGGTCAAGGTATACCATGGTTTCGAAGATGCTGAGAGAACTCCTGACTCCTTATAGAACAGAAAGCATATGCTACCACGCAATTCAAATTCATCATCATCATCATCGTCATCATCATCATTACCACGTCGTGTTAAGGTCACCAATGTCTCATGGCACAAAATATATAATAGTACAACTTACAAGGCATAGGTATGGATACAATAATAATAATTATGCACATAACAACACCAATTATTAATATAGGCTGTTTATACACGGCGGTCGGTGCGGCGTCGCCGCGCGCCGCCGCGCGCCGCGCGGCGCGTGCGTAAACATCGTACGTCTATTCAAGTTCTAACCGGAATGTCAGGGCATTTTTTTTTTTTTGAAAGAAGGCAGGTCGCTATAGCCCTGGCGTCACTGCGACCCATGAGGATCTATTGTGACTCCTTCGCACTAGAGAATCATCCCCAACCCAATACTGCTCATAAATTGAACGATATGGTTAGGGTTGGTGCCACGAATTTCCTCTGTGGATGAGTATTCGTGGCGACCAAGGTGCCTTTTCCTGCTCTGTAGTAGAGCAGGACAGTCGAGGAGAAGGTGAATAGGTGTTTCATCCTCCTCCTCACAGAATCTGCAAGTCGTTAAGCTACAAATACCCATTCTGTTTAGGTGTTTGTTGAGCTTGCAGTGCCCAGTTAGGCTTCTGGTAAGGATTCTTAATTGGTTCCTACCCAAGGTGAGCACTAATTCTGATAGTTTCTTGTTGAAGCCAGGAATTAGTGCCTTGGAGTGTTCAAGGCCAGGGGTCTCAGCCCATTGCTTCCTGCATAGTCTGTGGCCCCATTCCTTGAGCACTTGCTTTGTGGTACTGGGAGTTATACCACAGACTGGTTCTGGGCCATATATGAGACTCTCGGCCCCAAGCCTAGCCAGTTCGTCAGCGGTTTCATTGCCGGGGACGTTACTGTAGCCCGGGACCCATACTAGGCGGATGTTGTTGTTCCTTCCCAGCATGTTCAACGTCTCAATGCATTCCAGAACTAATTTGGACGAGACTTCTGCGGCAGTCAGTGCTTTAAGTGCAGCTTGACTATCGGAGAAGATAAACACGTTTTTACTAACTAGGGCCATCTCCAGGCTTTCTAGTGAACAACCGAGGATAGCGAAGACTTCAGCCTGAAACACGGTCGCAAACTCCCCCAAACAGGCGTATTTGCCTTTCGGTGGCTTGCCTCCGTTGAATCCGGCTCCCGCACGGTTGTCTTTCCTTGATCCATCCGTGAACCAAACTATGTCGCTAGGGCGGACATTGATTGGGATTTCTTTCCCAGTCCTCCCTGGAAGGTATAAAAACCTGGTATTGCTTCGAAAAGCTATGCACCTTGATCATGGCATCTGATGGCATGGCCATGACATGTGATTCACTGAGAGACTGTTCCAGCTGTCGAAATGGGGTGGAGGCCCAATTCGTCCTACCCGCCGTCCTGGCTCTGAGAGCCACCTTTTTGGCCTCTATCTGAACAAGCAGAGGAAGCGGAGTTAAGTTGATCAGGGCCTCGAGGGAAGCGGCGGTCAGGGCATGCCGCGCTGCGAGCATTTTGAGTGTCATATGATTTTAAACTTTATCTTCATTAATGTAATACAATATAGTATCGCTTGAGAAAGGCGCAGGCGGCCGCGAGACTTTCCAAGTTTCTCAAGCGATAGTACTATGTATTACAATAATGAAGGTAAAAATTAATATCATAATATTATTATGACACTGAAAATATGCTCGCCGCGCCGCTGGGTGTGATTCGGCTCATCCTTCGATCGCGGATTCTTGGAAATCCATTGTTCTGGCGGCCACATGTGGCCGCTTGGGAGTTGAAGCGTTAAATTGTTAAAAAACCTAGCACGCATAGGGTTGTGTTCACTTAGATTTTTTTAAATGTATTGTTTAAATTTATCTACCTGATATTTGGGCCTTGGGGTATGAGACTATGACTCTTAACAGTCTTAACAAATTGTAATAAGATACGTAGAATAAACGCAGTAATTCGACGCGTAGGGTGGTATGGTCACTACCACCGACGACCACTTATAAACTCGCGCACTATGACGGAGATCATCTTGGGAGGGTTAATTAATATTTCTAAATTCTAATAACAATACGAGATCAATAATTACCACTCAAAATGTTGACAATTCAAATTTCAATGCTCACTGCTCACACCAAGGTCACACATTTCACACAGCCAAAATCTGTTACAACTATATAAAACTCCTACGTACAAGCGATACTGCGATTCAGGAGCACCTCAGCGTCATCTATTGAATACATCGTGTAATTAAAACTATATGAACAACATTCGGAGTTCTGACAAGCGATAGCGCCGACACAGGAGCGCCTCAATGACATCTAGTGAAGACAATATGAAACTATTTTTTATACAATTTAAATTGACACTAATTATAGTTTATCTACTAGGTAACTAAAAAGAGTGAAATTATTATTTTTTAACAAAAAATTAAAACCGACTTCCAAGGTAAAAACAATAATAACATCCTTATAATTTGAATTAAAATGTATTAAATAATTTTTCCTCTCTAAATGTGCCTTTTTCCGAATTCGGCTACACCTCAACTATTTCTGTACTCAACCTTCATAATTTTGAGGTCGGTGCCAGTTCCAAAAGTTTAAAATTTTCTGTCAAAGAAAATATAAAGATTCAGCTAATATATCTGGTACCGACTTCAAAATGATGAAGATTGAGTACAGAAATAGTTGAGGTGTAGCCGAATTCGGAAAAAGGCACATTTAGAGAGGAAAAATTATTTAATACTTTTTAGTTCATATTATAAGGATGTTATTATTGTTTTTACCTTGGAAGTCAGTTTTAATTTTTTGTTAAAAATAATTTTTTATGTATGTTCAACGATTACTCAGCCGTTTGTGGTCCGATTTTCAAAATTCTTTTTGTGTTGTATAGGGTTTGACTCGAATTTGGTACCATGTCCTGGTGCGCCGTGGAAAGGCAAGAGGGGCGCCGTGAGTCGATCCTCCATCATTATCCGACACCACAAATATTATGAAATGAAATTATAATAATTAATTATTTGAAACATCAGGTCAGATGATAAAATATTTGTTTATTACTATTTACCTGCTTAACCACACAGTGTACAGAGGAGACGCAAAATCGGAAAGTTTCTATTTTTGACCGACTTCCAAAAAGGAGGAGGTAATACGTTCGGCTGTATTTTTTTTATGTACGTTCAACGATTACTCAGCCGTTTGTGGTCCGATTTTCAAAATTCTTTTTGTGTTGTATAGGGTTTGACTCGAATTTGGTACCATGTTCATAAAAGTGGTGACTTGATGATGGGATCCATGTGTAATCGAGGGAACTCCTCAAAATTTATATGGAAACCTATGGTGATTTTGGTTTTATTAGAAGTATACTAAGCATTTGCTACCAAAAAGTAAGATTTTGCATCAAGGTATACCATGGTTCCGAAGGTACTGAGAGAACTCCTAACGCCTTACAGGTACACGTTTGGAAGTTTCGGCGTTGTTTTAAGAACAGAAAGCATATAATGCTACTGTACAATTTATATTCTATGGCCCTATTATTAGTACTTTTCATAATAATATTTAAGATTGAGATGAGATTTTTGAGCGTTACTTATGTTGTAAAGGGTTAAACTCAAATTTGGTTCCATGTTCATAAAGTGGTGAGCGGTGACCTGATGATGGGATTCATGGACCATGAGTAATCGAGGGAACTCGTCGAAATTTATATGGAAACATATGGTGATTTTGGTTTTATGAGAAGTATTCTAAGCATAAGCTACCAAAAAGTAAGATTTTGCATCAAGGTGTACAATGGTTCCGAAGGTGCTGAGAGAACTCCTAACTCCTTATATATAGATACATGTTTGGATGTTTTGGCGTTGTTTTAAGAACAGAAAGCATATATATTATGCTATCGTGCAATTCATCATCATCATCACTACCATTACACCATGGCATGCATCAGCACATTATGGCTCTATTATAAGTACTTTTCATAAGATCGAGACGAGATCAGAATATCTATCTGAATCTGACACTTATGTGTTTACCATATTAATATGAATAACTAAAAAGAGTGAAATTATTATTTTTAACAAAAAATTTAAACCGGCTTCCAAGGTAAAAACAATAAGAATAATAACTAAAAAGTATTAAATAAGACTTTCTCTTTAATAGTGCCTTTTCCAGAATTCGTCAAAACCCCAACTATAATATTTCTGTACATAAAGTCTTCATTACTTTGAAGTCGGTACCAGTCCCAAATATTTCAGAACCTGACATTGACTGAAGTCATAATTTAATTAGCTGGTACCGACTTCAAAATAGTGAAGAATTTATACAGTACAGAAATAGTTGGGGTTTTGACGAATTCTGGAAAAGGCACTATTAAAGAGAAAGACTTATTTAATTAATACTTTTTAGTTAATATTCTTATTGTTTTTACCTTGGAAGTCGGTTTAAATTTTTTGTTAAAAATAATCTTCAATTTTGAATAGGCATTTAGTGGAGTGCCTAATAGAGCGTAAAAATCGTACAAACCTCCGATTTCCGTAATAGTGGATGAAAATTGAAAAATGGATGAAAAAAAGGAATGTGTTGAAAGTTGAAAGTTGAAGAAAAGTTGTGCTTTTGATTTTTTAATTATTGTATACCACTTCAGTTACACTCATAAATTTTAAAATTTTGAAGAAAACGTGCATTTCTTTCAGTTCAGTTATGTAGCAAAAATAATAAAATAATTATGTTATCATTTTTTAAATTCAAATCGTTGCTTATATTCCGAAAAAATAAAATAAGTGGAAAAAATAAATAATTTAGATTTAAAAATTAATATTTTTGTAAGGTCAATGTGTCGAAGTCCGGCTGGGAGGTAAGTACGTCTAGTGGCAATAACTTCCATATTTGAACGACTAGTTTCATATATGGCTCAGTGGGTAAAACAATATTGCAAAGTTAGTTTGACCTAAGAAACAGATATGTCGCTACTACCTGTTACGAAAAAAATGATCTCAAAATTTTTTCCCGTTTTGAACTCGCAGTCAGAGTGTAAGTCTCTGCCAAAAAAATAAAAAAAAGTGGAAATACGAAGGAGTTTTTGGAGTTTCTTGGATTACATAAGTAATTTAGTGATCCTTTTACTTATTACTGGTGTTCGATTCGTTAATATCGTTTTAGATTCGTTATTATCACCTGCAACATGTGTCTAACTTAAAATTGCAATAATTGGGAAGTCCGTCTAGTTTTCATAAGGAAAAGCCGTCATATGCCGGTCTTGCCTCGAATCAGATATTGTCAACCTTTTCAAATATACATGTCTTTATTGTTAATTTGCATTTCAACTTAGGACTACTAAATCATAGCATTGCCCAAATTTTACTGCACGAAAAGAGCATACAAGAGGGGCTGATAAAAATTGCAAAAGTTATAAACAATAAAGTAAAAAAAATAAGGGTTTGTTTTTCTTAATATTCCAAAAACCAAAAATTATTTGAAATAATCAAAATTTGAAAAAAGATCCTTTAAGAGCAGGAAATTTCCTTAAAAAATCCTACCTCCCGGACCAACAACCCTTAAAATTTTAATTGAGTGGCGAAATGAAAATGTTTGCAACCACTTAGACTTACGACTTGCCTTAAAATGATATAAAATTAATTTTCTCTGGAATGCGAACCTTATTACCGACACCTTAAACACATATTTCAATGGCCGTTTTGCGGCTTTGCTAGAAACCGTTGCCATGCATTTTACTTCACAAGTTAGGGCTATACTGCTGCTAGACGGACTTACCTCAAACTGTAAGGGAAGTCCGTCTACACGCCGAGTTTTTAAAAAATACCACGTAAGTAAAAAAATACGGCAATTAAGATTATTTTTAGATAATTATAGGTCTAATTAATATATGTATATAGCCTATAATTTCCGATGACCCAAGTTACTTTAAAAAGCGAATCTCAAGTCAATAAATTATGTTAAACTTTGATTTTAGAAAAGTATGCCGGATACTTCGACACATTGACCTTATCTAGATGAGCATGCTGCATGCCTCCGAATATGATTGTTGTGTGCTTCGGCAGTAAGTACCTGATAAATGGCGTTCCTGTTTTTTTTTTTTTAATAGGAAGTTTAAAATTATTTCTTAGGCTTTACAAAGACTTCTGCTTGTTAATGTGTAAATTTTTTTAGCTCTTACTTTATTAACTTTTCCGAAAATGTAGCACAAATTTTTCACGTATATTTCAAAGAAAATCTGTATTTCATTTCTTTTGGTTAGGTTATAACACAATAAAAATTTTTTTTGAAGTGAAAACTTCTTTAGCGGCGTTGAGCACTTTTGAGGGATGGGTAAAAACTGTGAAACTCGCGTCGGATTTTCGTGTTGATCGAAAAACCATACAAAACGCGTAAGACGGTTGAGAGTAGGGTTTTGTGTCGAACTCGAACTCGAACGAAATGTACAGTCGGGGAAATGAGTTGCTTAGCAGAAATGTACAGTCGGGGAAATGAGTTGTTTAGCAGAAATGTACAGTCAGGGAAATGAGTTGCTTAGCAGAAATGTACAGTCGGGGAAAATTGTGCTAAGCAGAAATGTACAGTCGGGGAAATGAGTTGTTTAGCAGAAATGTACAGTCGGGGAAAATTGTGCTAAGCAGAAATGTACAGTCGGGGAAATGAGTTGTTTAGCAGAAATGTACAGTCGGGGAAAATTGTGCTAAGCAGAAATGTACAGTCGGGGAAATGAGTTGTTTAGCAGAAATGTACAGTCGGGGAAATGAGTTCTTTAGCAGACGCGCTGATTAAGGCCGCGTTTCCACCTGCAAGACAACTGTCGCGAGAAGTATCTGACATTCTGTCTGACAGCAGCTTTTTTTCGATTGTCGATATTTTTTAATCGATTGTAAGGGTTTCGATTAATTAATTAAAACGATAGTTTTTTTTTATTTTTTTTTAATCGATTTTCATAAAAAATGGGTTAAAAAAATAATGCACAACGTTAATAATCAAGTTTTCACTTCTGCCGGCACTCCCGGAGTGCAACCCGTCTTTTTTGTTTATTTTTTTTTCGTTGATTACATTTGCTAAAACATACTTCTGATATTTTTTGTATTCAGGTAAGCATTTTCCAAACATAGGTCGTAATTACTCATAGCACCCAATTTTTTTTCTGGCTTTAATGAGGAAGTTTAAATATATTTCAAAAGTTAGAAAAAGCCTTTCGTTTGTCGATTCATTTAACGTTTTAGCTCTTACTTAAATAAATTTTCAACAAATATAGAAAAACAATTTTGTTCTATTTTACACATTTTTGGAGATATTAAAACGTTTTAAAGTACCGGTAAAACATGCCAACTTTGCCACATAGGATAACTTTGCCCTAAGATCCATTCTTAAGCAAATCTTTGATGTACGGAGGTATTTTAATATTATGGCAATATTTGTTTAATTTGGCGGATTATTATTTTTAACAAAAAATTAAAACCGACTTCCAAGGTAAAAACATTAAGTAATAATATGAACTAAAAAGTATTAAATAATTCTTACTCTTTAATAGTGCCTCTTTCAGAATTCGTCTAAATCTCAACTATTTCTGTACGTATACTATAGTCTTCATTATTTGAAGTCGGTACCAGCAAATTTAATCGTGAGCTAATCAGTCAATATCAGAATATAATAATATTATGAAACTTTTGGGACTGGTACCGACTTCAAAGTAATGAAGACTATAGTATGTACAGAAATAGTTGAGATTTAGACGAATTCTGAAAGAGGCACTATTAAAGAGTAAGAATTATTTAATACTTTTTAGTTCATATTATTACTTAATGTTTTTACCTTGGAAGTCGGTTTTAAATTTTTTGTTAAAAATAATAATTTCACTCTTTTTAGTTATTTACCGGTAAACATATAAGCTGTCAGTTGTAGATATATAGGATTTAGGTATGAAACTATCACAACTACTATACTCAGGCAGTTTTCAAAAAAGTTTTTTCCTACGTACCTCATAGATCCCATGATCAAATTGCCAACTTGGTAACCGCAACACCAAGTTTAAATCATTTACTTTGTAACAACATTAATATAATTTTCAAAATCACTCGACAAACTCGAGTCTCGATCGAAAAGACACAAGATGACAGAACATTATCGAAGCAACTTTAACTTCTCAGAAGTAATGTCAAATGTGTGCCTTATGCTCTGGAGAAAAGGTTGAATTTGGTGACATTGGTGACCCTGACGTGGTAATGATGATGATGATGATGATGAATGTAATTTGCATAGTAGCATATGCTTTCAGTTCTTAAAACAGCGCCTAAACTCCCAAACTTGTATTTATAAGGAATCCGGAGTTCTCTTAGTATCTTCGGAACCATAGTATACCTCGGTGCAAAATCTTGCGTTTTGGTAGCATATGCTTGGGATGCTTCTCATAAAACCAAAATCACCATATGTTTCCATATAAATTTTGAGGAGTTCCCTCGATTACTCATGGATCCCATCATCAGGTCACCACTTTTGTGAACATGGTACCAAATTGGAGTGAAACCTAATACAACAAAACAAAAATTTTGAAAATCGGTTCACAAACCGCGGAGTAATCGTTGAACATACAAAAATAAAAAAATAAAAAATTAAAAAAAATATCCACAGCCGAACATAATTATAACCTCCTCGTTTTTTGGAAGTCGGTTAAAAATAGGTTATATGACTGATAACATTGACAATACCCCGTAGTGCTAACTTTATTCAGTAACTTGTTGGAACTTCTGAAAAACGGTACGTATTTTTGCGGGCAAATTGTGGTGCAGATTTGTGAGTAAATTGTGCGTGATGGTGAAACCACAGGTTAGTTTGCTTTTGATATATTATAAAATAATATCTATAGAGTATTATAGTGATAATGTAATTAATCAGGGAATTATATAATAAAACTTATGATGGTGGGCAAATTAACCCAGCAGTGTTCCGATCATCGATTGACAACATTGCCCGGTATCAAAAAATCCTTAGGGTTGTCAAATTGGACATTTTTAAGTACTTTACTAAAAATTGATGTCATTTTTTATTACTGTATGCCTTGCTCAGCCAGCCAAATAATATAATGATGATAATGGGTTTATAAATAAACAGAAGCAATTTAATATTTATAATATACTAGCTGTCCCGGTGAACTTTGTGTCACTTTAAAACCTTCCCTGGACTTCTACAAATATTTGAAGACTATAATCAGCCCAATCCGTTCAGCCGTTTTCGAGTTTTAGCGCGACTAACACATTTGAAAATCCATTTTTATATATAAGATTCCTGATAATAATGTAAAAGATGATTAAGTAATTTTATAGATATGTGGCAGCCCTAGTACTCTTACAGACCAAAATGCAAATTGTATGGAAAAGGAAAAAAATGTAAGGGTAACATTGCCCAGTCAATTTAGTAGGATATTATTCGCGATATCGTTTAAATGTCTATAGTAAACGCCATCTTTTCCAAAATTCTTTCACTGGATTTTGATGCCACCTGCGCAAAGTTCATATTTACGTGAAAAATCAGGGTGGGCAATGTTGGCTACAAGTCCAGGTAACTTTACCCGGCATGAAAATCAATCATAAATAGAATTAAATGAACAGAAGTAATGTTTTTGACATTCCTACACCTGCACATGAAGCCTTGTAGTTGCAGAGGGCAAAAAAAAACTTACACTTCCATACATTTTTTTTACAAGAATTAAAATTATTCGAAAAAAGCTGGCAAAGTTTTTCGCGTTTCGCGTTTCGAGGTACTTAAAACTCATTTCTCTAAAAATTAAATACGCACAATAAGTACGTGTAACACACTTTTCTTTACGACCCTGAAATCCTCCTAAACCCTTTTATCTTGGTTACGACGAGCGTTAATCTCTAAAAACTTTTCAAAAATCTTATAGTTTTATTTAGCTTAGCAAAGCAAACTTTCTTTTTTAAAAATTGTGTTTTTGGCGAATTTTCAATGTAAACAATCGGATAATAGTCATTAATTAATAACAGGATCAAGAAATTTTTTTTTCTTGACTGGTTTTATATGGTGAAGTATTAATTTTTAATTAAGTAAAAAATTTTTGGTAAACTTTGGAAGTTATAGTGTAAAAAAGAAAATGACACCACAAAAACAAAAATCCATTCACTAATATTACAATTTTCGGCGACTCCACTATTAGATATGAGTGCCGATGGATAAACGGCCGGCGGCGGCGCGTCGACTTTTTGTGGTCGGCGGCGGTGGCGCCGTCGGCGGCGTGCCTCAAATGCGACTTTAATCTGTTTTTAGGGTTCCGTACCCAAAGGGTAAAGACGGGACCTATTACTTAGACTTCGATATCTAAATTAAACAATTAAGCGTGGCTCCTATACAAAACCCAATTTTCAGCATATTTTTGCTCTCTATTGGTACGGAATCCTTCGTGCGTGATACAGCGAACATTTTGTTCTTCTAATGACGACGAAAAAGACGCCATTTTGATGCAAGCGTTTATTGCTCCTCTACACAATGGACCATCGCTGGCCCGTCAAAATGTGGCGCATGCGATGGCTATACAATGGTTGCAATGCATCTACACGATGGCCGCGTTCAGTTGTGATCTAAACGTCTTTCAAGATGGACATGTAAGCAGTAGCCATTGCGGCAATGCAAAACGCACATTTAAAAAAATTTTATAACTTCACCAGATAACCTAGTAAAATTCGTAACACTTTCCCTCCTAATATGAACCTTTCCAGAACTTCTACGAATAATTATTTCGAGACTAAAATTGGAATAATGATTTATGGTTAATGATGATAATTATTATGAATGTAATAATAGCATTATAATATGCTTTCCGTTCTTAAAACAACGCCGAAACTCCCAAACTTGTCTTTAAAGAGTCAGAAGTTCTCTCAATACCTTAGAAACATTTGTATACCAGATAGGTACACCTCAGTGCAAAATCTTACTTGTTGTTAGCATATTATTATGCTTAGAATACTTCCCACGAAATTGACGTCACCACATGTTTTCATATAAATTTTGAGGAGTCGCCTCGATTACTTATGGATTCCTTCATGAGGTCACGATTTTTGTGAACATGGTACCAAATTAGGATGATAATATATAAACCAAAAGAAAAATGTTGAAAATTGGTTCACAAACGGCGGAGTAATCATTGAACACAAAACAGACGGACAGACATCGAAGTATCAGTAGGTCCCGTTTTTACCCTTTGGGTACGAAACCCTAAAAACGAACATAGCAGTCATAACACCTCCTTCATTTTGAAAGTCGGGTAAAATTTTAGCCTATGTGTATTCTGATGTATAAGCTATATCATTGTAAAGTTTTATTAAAATCCGTTCAGTAGCTTTTGAGTAAAAGAGTAACAAATATCCATAAATCCATACAAACTTTCGCCGTTATAATATTAAAATATTTAAACTTCAATCATTATGAGAGTTGAGACCACGTACTCGTCATTTTGAACGAAATTCGAAAAATTCTGCGACGTCCTCACTCGTCCGCGTTCGGGCACTGCAGACTGTGCTTTGACCAGGTTGTGGTCACGTCACACGTGTAGATGCGTACCGCCATCGCTAGGCCATTCCCTGTGATGTGCGGCCGAAAAACTGACACCGACGCCATTCCACGAGCATCGCTCGCGCCATCGGCCTCCGACACCACTACGTCCTCCACACGCTGGACCTTCGTGATGGTCCACTATGACGGGCCATCGTGTAGAGGCGCTATTACAATAACAACGAGTTCGTTCGTACTGAATACTGATTCATTGAATCTTATTCCAGATATGAAAATTGTATTCAGTGGAAGACACTGGGAGCTGTGTCACAGTCTTAACTGTCTTAGTATTAAATGATTTACTTATTTCGTATTGAAATTATCTTAAATATGCCTTATTTATAAGCTTTTGAATGTATATGATTTGAAAATCAAAAATTTTCCTCTCGCTCGGCGCGCCGCTGCTTTTTCGCGGCGGCTGTGGCGCGGAGGAATTGGCGGCTGCGGCGGCGCGCCGGCGCGGCGCTCATATCTACATCCAACATCAATATAATATAATTATGTCGCAGTTAAAAGAGGATATCAGGGATTTCACGATATCCCTAGGGATATCACGAACTCCCGGTAGATGTCGAATATTCTTGTTTGTTACGTCTTCTTACTATTAAATATCTAGTGCAGGGGTCACCAAATGGCGGACCGCGGTCCGCATCCGGACCGCCGACCCATTGTGTGCGGACCACCGGCCAAACATTTTCGAAGATGGACTTCGCTTAATGTCAATAGCTTGCACCAATTTCACTCCAAACTTCAGCAACAACTTTAGCAACAAAAATTAACTACTTATCACTTTTCTCATTGTGTCACTATGTAAATAAATACCTTTGTAATTTCAGTAATTATCTTTGTTTAAAAAATATTTTTTATAAAATGTGCGGACCGCGAGGGTCATTTCATTCCTGAAACTGGACCCCGAGAGAAACTAATTGGTGACCCCTGATGTCATTTCACTAAACTAAATCTAGTGAAACGTCAGAAAAGCGGACACCGCCGAATAAAAATCAAGCCACGCATTTCTCTCGCTTGCTCTAGTATACACACGGGTACTTTGATAGGATCATTTAGATGATCATTCAGATGTTAGCATCTGAATCTGACAAGTTACGATGCGTCCACATTTGTATCATTTGCGCGATCAGATCTCCGATCAGATCTCCGTCGCGATCATCGCGCCGTATCAAGTATGCGTGTCATAGTGTGGACGCCTATTAGATCATTCTGCCGATCATGCGAGTATTTGATACGGCATGTATTAGATACGCGGTCAATAGCGATCGGGGCGTATCATTTTGACACGCTTCGATGATACGCGACGGAGATCTGATCGGGGATCTGATCGCGCAAATGATACAAATGTGGACGCACCCTAAGATGTTAGATGATCCATGCGTCGGATGGGCATGTAAAAAGGCGGTCCTGCGCCTGATCTCTCGCCGGTCGTGTCAGTCTCCCGTCCCACCGGGTTATGCGAGTAAAGGAATATAGAGATTGCTCTTGTGTACTGCGCACACACTTGGGCACTATAAAATTACTCTTGGCCTGGTTTCAATGAAACCGGCCACCGTCACCAAAACCAGAGTGGGAGTTATTATTATTATTATCACACGTGTAATGCAACTATATCAGATCTGAGGGGGCATCACCATATCTCTGAATCACACAGTTGAAACCAGCTGAGGGTTCTTCATCAGATACTTCAGACCTTTGATTTTTGACGTCAAATGAAGCGGCCGACCAAGTTGAATATTTTTTGTAAAGGTGGCATGTCGATCTCTAGTTTGGTTAGGCTCTTGTACAGGCACAGGTACTACAGGTACTCCAGCTCTTCGATTATCCTAGTTTTTACGGTTCCGTACCCAAAGGGTTAGTCTGTCTGTCTGTCTCCAGGCTAGACGAGCCGCGCCAGCTCGAGCGACGCATTTGTTTCACTCCCACTAGTGCCCGTGTCACGTGTGGGAACTAGAGCGAGCGAGAGAAATGAGTGGCTCGATTTTTATTCGGCGGTATCCGCGTTTCTGACATTTCACTAGATTAAGTTTAGTGAAATGGCATATCACTAGATATTTTTAGTAAGAAGACGTAACAAACAAGAATATTCGGCATCTACCGGGAGTTCGTGATATCCCTAGGGATATCGTGAAATCCCTGATATCCTCTTTTTCCCTGCGACATATTATATTATTTATAAGTATTGAAAAGCAGTAGTCGTCACTCGTCAATCGTCATATCTGCCTGCACTGCCATGAGAACAATGCTATGCGATTTTTTTTTGTTGAAGTCGACGATGTCAATGGTTGAAGTAATAACTTCCTGCGTTTGGTGGAGTTTTCATCATTCATGGTGACGTGTTTCCCGTCTATAGCATCTGAGCAGCCAGGGAAATTCCAGGAATATCTGAAGCCTTGTGCAATCCTTTTCCATTCGTCGTGGTTAGGAGTTAGGAGTTAGGACTTAGGTACCTAAAACAAAACAAGTTAATGAATAGATGCTAGTTTCTTTGATAGCAATATTAATGAGTTGGTTTAATATACAATATGATTTTCTTCTTGTTTCGATTTTCAAAATTTCAATTTATTGCTTTACAGCTGCAGCAGCAGGATTCTTGTGAAATACTTGATGAAGTTGAATCTTACACATCCCAGCCCGATCCATTAGAAAAAAATAATCCCGACCCTGACGCTACACCTGAACTTGAAGATGAAGAAATAAAATCCCCGATTCCTCGTAAAAGGACAGTACGGGACCTCAGTCGATCGGTCAACACAGTAAAGGAAGTGGCTGAAACAATAAATGCGCGCGCCATGCCAACAGAAATAGAAACAGAGTTTGATATATTCGGGAAAAGTGTAGCTGCACATCTTAAAAGTTTACCAATCCACAAAGCAATAGAAGGACAGATGTTTATCCAAAATTATCTTTGCAATTTACGTCTGGAAGAAATGGGCCACGGAACATCTAACTACGCATATAGCCCGTTACCAAATTTTAAGTACCAGCCTTCACCGTCACCGACTATCACACTGCCACCACGACACTCTCCTTACACCCAACCACAAGAAGACTCTCCTTAAACACAACCACCAGGAGACTCACCGTACAAAAAAAAACCACGAGACTCTCTTGACATACAACCACCACGAGACTCTCCTTACACACAACAACCACGAGACTCTACTTACACACAACCACCAGAAGATCCTCCTTATACACACAACCACCACATTCTTCTACAGACTAGGTACACCAGACCTCTACCAACTAGAGGCAAACGATGAGAATACAGTGACTATGTTCTCAGAAAACAATGAAACTCAAACTGCAATAATTGTAGTAACACAGGTGATCTATATTCTATTGGCTCAGGCAGTATCGAGTACCTCTATTTTATGTTGATTACAATATCATGTTGAATTTGAAAATAAACCTATTTAAAAGATTTTTTTTATTTGACCTTCCTGCATCGCATACTTCGGATAGGTATTATGTTACAAGTTGTCGATCTTGGTACCCTGAATAAGACGTGTAAATTTTATTCCGTTAGCCAAAAAGTATTTAAAATAGCATAGCTGCAATTTCACTTTTGCGGGCAAACAAAGACTTCTCCGGCAAAGCGTCTCAATATAAATCGTACTATGTATCGCAGGGGCTCCCAAACTTTTTCAGCCTGCGGCGCACTTACAAGTCAATATTTTGTCACGGCGCGGGCTCTACCTAGCTATTACAAAAAAATACATAAATAAACACCTTTAATGATTATAGTTAGGTTAAGCAAGTAAATAATAATAAACAAATATGTATTTAATCATCTGCCTGCTTCGTATAATTCATATTAAGTATATAAGTAATTTTATTTTATAATATTTGTGATTATGGATAATGATGGAGGATCGACTCACGGCGCCCCTCTTGTCTTTCCACGGCGCACCAGGGCGCCGCGCCGCGGCGCACAGTTTGGGAACCCCTGATGTATCGCATTTCTCTACGACGCGCGACGGGTACAACTAACAAACTGTAGGTATAACAAGGTAGGTAATATTCCGTTGTATCTTCAGCAGCCAAGTCTTTAAAGAGTTGGTAGCTTGCGCTATGAATGGGTTTCTACTAATCCATTTTCGAAGCCATATTAATTTTCTTGGTCTTGCAAATTCAGCTTCCAATTAAGTGTTCCCGCTTCAGACAGCACAGCGTTTAATACTTCTTAATTTGAGTACTTCCAATATTTGCAAGCGCACTTCTCGATGTTCGTCCATACTCGCTGGTCGACGGCTACAATTATTGAATTTACTAAACAGAGCCACTAAACAAGAATTGGACACTAATAATTTATATTATGACTTCCACCTTCACTCGCACAGCGCACTAAAAGTTAATACGTATGCCATAACATAGCGAAGAGAGATATGTTAGATAGGAATTAGGATAGGACTAGCAGTAGAGGATAATCACCTGATGCAATGTGACCGGTACCGGCATTAAAGGGGGTGATAATGGAATAATGGAATATGGATGTAGATGGTAGAGTCTAGGTAAGTAAGACGCAGAGGATCATACTGAACGAAACCAGAAATAGGATTTATTCATAACGCTAAGCCCGTTTTTATCTAGTTCAATTTTATTGTCATACAGCATACTACTAGGTATCTACTAGGTCCTAACTCTATTATTCGTAAGTCCTAAGTTTATAACTCCAAATAAGTTAACTGAGGTTCCCGTTAGTACCTATCATGTTCGAAAGGATCTAAATTCTAAAGCCAGCTTTATCACATAAGCGTTATTTAATATTAATATTACTTTACAAGCTAACGTAAGTCTAACTTAACTTTTGAGCATTCTCAATTTCAGAATAGAGCCTTAATATACAGGGTGTAACAAAAATAAGTGATAATACTTTAGGGTGTGTACGTGTTCCTTGTAGAGAGTTCACTGTGAAAGTGGCAGTTCTATAGCGATGTTGTTACACCCTCTGCTTATTATTTTTTGAATATCTTTAATGTACAGAATCTTCATTTCTACAGTTTTATTATATGTATAGATGAGCTTAGTTTAGGTTGTCTAGTCTTCCCTATATTTTGTAATTTAGCCCACCCCTTCGTGCTCCAAACTCCAACCCAAAAATCGTCGTTTACTGTAATTTGCAGGGCCCCCGCTACCATATTATGTGCAATGTGTGAAATGCACACGGGCGCTATCCTCTAGGGGCGCCAAATCGCCCTCTTTAGGGGCGCCAAAACCAAGGACCCAAAAATTTGCCTTAAGGGGCGCCAAAATCCTTTTTTCACAGGCGCCAGTAGCTCTTACGGGTTCCCTGGTAATTTGTAACAATTAGGCCCCATTACTCATAATATATCATCTCCCCGTGGAGAGAGCTAGTCGAATGCGATCGGACTGACCGCAGGCGGACCAGGCTTGCAAGAGAAAAAAAAAAAGTACTTAACTCTCATCTGCTGCTACTTTCACAGCGAACTCACTGTGTACAGGGGACCCATACGCATAATTATCACGTTTTGTTACACCGTAACCCGTCCCTGTATAAACGTGGTTCTACATAGCCAATCAAATCGATAATAATACGTATTTATATATTTAATTTAAATATAATAAATAAATAAAAAAATGCGCCATCCCTGGTGGGGATCGAACCCACGACCTTTGGATTAGAAGTCCAACGCGCTATCCTCTGCGCCACAGGGACTGTTGTTGGACAGCCAAAATTATTAATCAGTCTCTGATTGTATAATTTGGTAGAAATAATAGTAATTAAGTATTACGTCACAAATATATTATATTGTGACGTAACAGGAAAGCACTGCGCGAACACAACGCCTATAATTTACGTACCCTTAGATTATGAACTTATGGATTTGAACCTTATTGTTAATGTGATAAGGTTAAAAGTCAAAAGATAAAACTATTTAGCTTTGACGGCAGACTTGTTAAAAAGTGAGTAATAGATTATTCCCAAGTACCAACTACCACGAGTACCAATTCTACCATCTACCTGCCACCTCTACCACCTACCACGCCATATTATTTAGTTTTAAAAGTTACAACTTTTAACCCGACTCCGGTATTAGTTTTATGCTTCACGATCTAGAACCTAGTAAAGAAAAATAGTTGTCATTTGTTGACAAATGACAATTTGTCAAATTTGTAATTTGTGCCAATTATTCTATGGAGTGTAGAAATATTCAAAACAAACAAAATTAAAAAATACAAAAGTGCTAATTTTATATAATATCTTTGTAGCATAGTCAATAGTCATTTAAATAATTTTTATACGATATTTTGTGTATACTATTAACTATAATAACTGTATGTGAATACTAGTAAAATCGTGAATATGGAAAGCGATAACACTGATGAAAGATTAAAACTAAAAGCTTCCGGTAGTACAGAGGAATTTCAAGCATTTATAACTAATTTATTCGAAAAGAATGGTGTTTTAAATGACCTAAGAGCTTATTTACGTGGACATGTATTTACATTTCTACAAAGTGTGCAAAGCGGTAACTTTGATCATAATAATAATTATAATTAATACCTGTTACTTACTTAAACCTAAAGGCTAAAACTTTTTAGTTTAGGTAAGGAGCAGTTATAGTAGTAGCATACTGCATAATATAGTAGTATTAATTAGCATAAACTACCAAGAGCTCCTAATCGGCAAGGCTGTCAAGGCTAAAGTAGCGCATTATTGGATTTTCTAGACTTATTTTGAATTGCTTTAAAGTTTAAACAATGCTTTAAATTGTTGTGTTTTTGCGGCATACTTAGATGCCCCCTGGCCACAGATTAGTTATATGTACCTAGTAACCCTGGCGAAGCTGTTATAATGTTATAATATTATATCATGTAAAGTTTTTATTGTCGAACAAGTATAAATTATATTTGCACAATTACTTTTCAGGAGATATGCCAGAAACAAAAAAACATTTTACACAAAGATTGCAATTTAAATTTCAAGCAATAAATGCTGTAATTGCAGAATATCTCATGAAACAAGTATGTGTACATTTTGAAACTAATATTTAATTTATAATGGAGTAACGTTGTAAGCACTTGCTTATTTTCAGAATTTTGGATACAGTCTTTCTGTCTTTATCTCAGAAATACCTTTAGCTAATATGGCATTTGACTTTGCCAAGAATGTGTATAAAAATTCTATGAGTAACGATAATCTACAGTTTTCCACTGATGACATTTTTCAAATCCTCAATTATCTAGGTAAGTAGTCTTACATGTAAAGGCATTTTCCCCCTTAATTATTTGTTTCTATGTCTATTGGCTTATGTTCTTGTCTGTCCACTCCTTATTCTCAAGATCATACATTTAAACCATTGCAGGGTTGCATAGTGACCAGGTGCAGATGTTAAAAATATTGGAGGATTACCAAAACCATGATGAGCCTCTTTTGATGTGTATTCTCAAGAACCTAACAAGCAATCTAGTTAACAATGTAGATGAAGGTATGAATTAGCTTTTATGTATCAAAAAGTTTATGAAACACATAATATAATATATTTTCTTTATAATTCATATGATTTTTTTGTCAACTGGCCCCAAGCGGCTACCGGCGGCTGAATATCTATTGTGTCTCGATTTCCTGCGATCGAGGTATTACAAGCACTCATGTTTCTTTTATTTTTTTAAATGCAGATAGTCTCAACATTGACTCACATAACAAGAAAAATAAGTGCAAACATTATTTATGTTGTGAGCTGTGTCAAAACTATTTATCTCATAAAAAAGAAAAGTATAAAAAGAGGAAGAAGAATATGGCTGAGGTAATTACTTTTATTAAGTAGTAGTATATTATCATAGTCAGTATTAAACAGTGTAATTGTTTTATGAGTTTGGACTTAGGCTATTTATTATGAACCTTTTTTGAAGTTTCAGAAAGAACTAAAACTACCTTGTAATAATTCTAACGAAAAAGCTATGGACACTAAAATAAAAATGATTGAGGAAAGGCTTATAGAAGAGGTTTACACTCACTTTTAACTTTGTTGTTTTGATTTAAGTTGATATAAAGAAAAGATCTAGACTTACTGAAGTAAAACAATATATTGAATGGTTTACAATAATTGCTTCAAAACTATAAGTAAGTAACAAAATTCTATATTTTTCAGATGTTTGAACAACTGAAAAATGTCTTCGAAGGGGAAATAGAAATATTGAGAGAGGGGGATGAGAAGAAAGTAAAACGTTCGATCGCAAATCACGCCTCACTGATGCAGAAACATAGACTTGAGGTAGGCAAGGAGGTAGAAAGAAGTTTAACCAGTGAAAGTTTAACTAACAGAATTATTATTGCCATCGACGAAATTGATTCCTAGGCAGTTGACAGACCAACGTCATTTGGTCGGTCGGCTGCACAGACATAGATCAACATAGATACCGCATGTCGCTTTATTTGTATGAAAATGAGCGTGTCACTTTTTTCCTACCTACTGTGACGTACCGATATGATATGAAATGTGTCCATTATCTAGGCCAACGTTTCTATTTGAATTTATACAGCTCAATACGGCACTTTTAGGCGTTTTGGCATTTTTTAAATTCCGATTGACGTCCGATTCCGATAGCAGACTAAAGAACAGACTTTCAAAAGACGAGCATTGATCGTCGTTTGGGAACGCGATGTGGTACGCGAAGTACATACACATCATGACCTATCTATCTTGATCTATGTGTGTGGTCGGCTGGGTTTGACGTTAATTAAATGCGACTAAACTACGTAGCCCCCCATCTGCCTAGGAATATCAACTTCTCTGATAGTACATAATATACTACAATGCTATTATTTTAACCCAACTTCGAATCTTATTCGACCAAACGAAACTAAAACAGAAACGAACTGGATCAAACAAGAAATAAAGCTTCATTGATGTTGCATTAAAATAAAATAATTGGGATGCCAGGTTTTGATGAAAGATTGTTATCATTTGCCATGATCTATTTGCAGTCTCATTCGAAATTTCGCGTCTCATTGACCTTTGTATTTTTAATTAATAAGGCATTAATTAAAGACCTTTTACGATGTGATCCCTAATTTTTCTCTTGACAGCTAGAGAAAGAGACGGAAAGTCGAAGGATAGCAATGGAAGCGGAGTTCCGAGAGAGGAAAGACTTTGTTGAAGGTCTGGCCGCCACGCTTAAAGATGCACATGAAAAACTGAAAGACGCCCGACACAAGATGAAGAAAGACGCTGCCGACTTGACTAACAAGGTACCAAGATAATAAGAATCAAATTAAAAAAATATAATTCATCTAAAAGCCTCATTTGGTATCTGAACGTTAAGGGTCTACTGTGAAAACGCTGGCCCCGCCTACACACAACGCTATCCTCGAATCGTGATACAATAATTCCATGAATCGTGCTCTCGGGCAATGTGCTTTAGGCTGCAGCTAATAGTGAACAATATTGCGTAACAACGGTTCCCGCATTATAGCACGAAAGTAAAGGTCGTAAGTCACAAAACTGTTTTTTGATGATTACTTAAAAACTAAATATAATACTAATATTTCCTTTAGCTATTATTTTACAAAGTGTCTGATTGTAGTAGTGCAAGTTATATTTTAATGATAGTAACTCAATAAGTGTAACAGATTTTTGTTGAAATGCCTAAAAAGATTCATAATTTCGAATCTCAATTTCATTTGAGTCAATCGTCTTCCGGGATCGTAATACTTATTAGAAAACACAGCAAAATTGCACAGCCCGCTCTTAATGAGTTATGCGGTATTTTATTAAAGCAAATTTTTCTAGAAATGTTTGCTAAGAAGCTAAAATAATAATTTTTAAAATTACGTCTAAATTAATTTTCAGGAGAACAGCCTGAAATCTCAGCTTCAAAAAGCAGAAGAAACACTCAAAATAAAAGGAGAAGAAATGCAGAAACAAATATCGCATGAACTACAGCTTTTAGATGAACAACAACAAAGTTTAAAGAAAGAAAGAAATGCCATAGACAACGAAAGACAGGAACTAGAAAATCTTAAGAAACTCAGCGAAACTAATTTGAAATTACTTACGACTTTAAACATGAATGAGAGAACTAATTTAGTTCAGCAATATGATTCTTTGAAGAATGAATTAGATGCATTGAAAAAGTACATTGCAATGTCTAATGAAAATAAAGCAAATCAGGATACGCTCTTTAAAATAAACAATGAAACGATTAATGATAATGATGCCAGAGTAAAGGTAAACCATGTTGTCAATGATTTGAAGAAACTGAAAAATGTTAATTTTAGTCAGGTAGGTTGAGAAACGAATTGTAGAGTTTTACGAGTATTTAAGGTGTAATTCCACCGCTGCGCACGGAGAGACTACGCACGTGCGTCAAGCTTCGCTTTGCAAGAACATATATTGCTTCGCTTTGCATGAGTCGGCACTCTCACCACAAAGGAACTGAAATTCACTTTGTGGCGAGAGTGCAGACGCTCCACCCTCAAGGTGTAGGTGGTCTTCTCGCAGGTGTAGCTTACGACGTCTTCGACCGTAGTAATTCGAAGTTTTATCCATCTTCGAGATGGAGGAGTTCTGGCCCGACGGTGTAGTTTTCCGGAGGTTCCGGGGGAGGCTCCCGAACGAAGCGCGCATCACGTCGCCGAAAGAGACTTTACGTGATAAAGTGTAGTGTGATTGTGTGTGTGTGTGAATGTGTAAATAATATATATTAGGATAAAATTGTTAGGCGTGCATCCGTTGTCTGATTGCCATAACACAAGTTTTTACTTAGCATGGGATGAGACGACGTGATGTACGCTACTTAGCTTTTATACTATTGTATATTATTGTATGCTTAATAAAGAATTTGAATATATGTGACTGTGTCCACTGCAACCCACGGACACGCTACATACGAATTGACTCACGTAGCTTGCTAGTTGCTCGAATATGGTGCACACGTAGCTCAACGCTACTGGCCACGCTACGCATGCTGTGCACGGGATACACGGAGGCTAAGAAATTGTAAACTACGTAGTACGTAACAACAATTGTGTACATAGTCGTGAGTAACGTGTTTGTATAGCGTGTGCTGCTGCAGTGGAAACGTTGACCCACGTAGTCAAAGAAATAAATCCGTGCACCGAGTGGCCGTGCACAGCGTGCGCTGCGGTGGATCCGCGCCTTTAGAAAAACTTAAAAATAGATCCGATACTATGATTTACTTTTCAGACTGTTTCAATGTATCACAAATGGTGCCAGGATGTGACTAGTTACAGTAGATGTGATGGAACCTGCTCAGACACACTAAAGCGATTGAGAGAAGAACACGAAAAACTCCAGGAGTTCTCTAAACAGGTATGAAAACCCGCGTGTAGACTCTGCCCTGATACATTTTTATAGAGAAAGAACGATGCGTCAAGTTGGCCGGTATATCCAATAAAAACCACTTGCCTATGAAATGAAACCTTATATCATAAGCTTCAATTTTTATTATGGACAGAACACGGTAAACAACCGGAGGAACAACAAAAAGATATCACACCTGATATCATAGGACTGCCTATGGACTTAAACCACTTCAGTACGAAAGCTATTCTCAAAAAATGTCTTCGCTGACGTCATAGACCGTACTCATAGATTCGTAGACCGTCAACAACAAGGGAGGGATGCTTTAGTTCATCATTATTGTACGACTGTACGTGTTTGACAGGGCGGCGCACAATCGGTGCGTGTGCCCATATTATTTCAATAATATGGTATTTAGACGTTGGTCGCCACGACGTATTTATGCACCCGGCACTATATTTGGAAGACATCATTTTTGACGATGAATGTGTAAATGTCGCAGTCATCTGGTTCAATCTGCGATTCGATTGAATGACTAGCGCATTCATTGAATGACACCATTCAATTTAATGACTCGGCCGAACGTCGATTGAACGATCGTCCCTCAACGTTCAACTAGTTAGCGATTTGTAGCATAGCGTTTTGAAGATAGCGGACATGAAATCAGTCAGGTAATTAATTGAACGTATTTTCTTCCTACTGCGGCGCTACTAGTCACTAAAACAAATATGGCGTCAAACAGCTCGCACAGCTGATAGGACTGTGTTGATATTTTATCGATTACATTTATATTAAAGTGCTTTATTTGTAATAACTAAAATAATAATATGAAAGCGTGGATTTAATTATAACTACCCCGTCAACGGCTACTTGAAAAAAAAATAGCATCTCATTTACGACTTCGCTATATGACTTTTAGTCAAGACGTTAAACGTTACATTCAACGTAAAATGACGAGTTGTCCTTTAGTCATTAAATGAATGCGCTAGTCATTCGATCCAATCGCAGATTAAACCAGATGACTGCGATTCTATGTATAGACATCTAGCGATGTTGTGTCTCGTTTTGCCACGATCGATGGGTTAAAACTTAAAAAATAAAAGTGTTAATTTTGGTAGTATCACCCTAAGGTTAATTACCAAAGTGATAAGCTGACTAAAATACAGCATAGAATATTTTTTTTCGATTGTAGATTCGATTTTTACAAAAAAAAGTAGGAGCCAAAAATATAACTTTCAATGTTCCAGACTGTACATTCCCAGTCCATTCATAACATAAACTGTTTCATTTCAGTAACTTTAGGTTATAACTTATAAGCAATAGGCTAACAGACATTAGAACTTTATTGGCTATGCCGGCCAGGGTCCATACAAAAATGCCCATCATTCTTTATCAAGATGAGCAAGGACAATGATAATATTAGTTGCTTTTGTTTGAATGCTATGCCTGAATAGTGAATATCCTATCTATCAATATTATGTATTATATTGCTTTATGGTCCTATCATTTGGCATAAATATTAGTTAATACGAGGGCTGCTATTTATGTATCCGGAATTAAAAAAAGAAACAAACATATATCATTTAATATGGTTTTATTGCTTTTCAAAATATTCGCCGCGATGATCGACACACTTTTGCATACGCTGGAACCAATTTTCATAGCACTTTTTCCATTCTGATTGAGGTATCTCCAAAACGTGCATTTTAAACGCATCAACAGCCTCTTCGCGGCTCGAAAAACGTTGACCACGTAATTTGTTCTTCGCGTATGGAAATAAAAAGAAATCGTTAGGTGCCAAATCAGGGCTGTACGGCGGAGGACCAGTCAATTCGATCTTTTGACCCTCCAAAAACTGAGTTGTTTCAGCTGAGGTGTGACAGCTAGCATTGACGTGATGTAATATGATTCTGCGTTGTCGGTTGTCCTTTCTTATTTCTTCAAAGACTTCTGGTAAACAAATGGTCGTATACCATTCAAAATTAACCGTTTTACGATTCTCTAATGGCACTGTAGCCACATCCATTAATTGCAAAAAAACAGGCGACCATTTGCTTCAAAGTACTTTTTGCACGAGTAACTTTTGTTGGTTTCGGCTCATCTTGGAACACCCACACCGTTGACTGTTGTTTAGTTTCGGGGTCATATGCATAGATCCAAGATTCATCACCTGTGTAGATATTATAAACGGCTTTTGACGTACCACGGTTGTATTTTTTTATCATTTTTTTGCACCAATCGACACGAGCCCGTTTTTGATCGATTGTCAAGTTGTGCGGAATCCAACGCGAACATATTTTTTTTACAGCCAAATGTTCGTGTAATATCTTATGTATTCTCGTCATACTTATGCCTAAGGACGCCTCTATCTCGCGATATGTAACATGACGATCACGCATTATTAGTTCCCGCACAGCATCTATATTTTGTGGGCTGCTTTTGGCTGTTTTTGGGCGACCTTCTTTATTTTCATTCGTGAGCATAGACCGCCCACGATTAAACTCACTGTACCAGTGATAAACAGTGGTTTTTGATGGTGCTTCATCTCCAAAAGTTGCGGTGAGTTGAATAAAGCACTGTTGTTGATGTAGCCCACGCCGAAAATCGTAGTAAATCATTGCACGAAAATGTTCACGCGTTAAATCCATGGCAAATGAAGACACGCAATTTTCAAAATGACGCCACAATGGAAAAATAATTGACAGTCACATGAAACAAAATGTATTCTTCAACCAAAGAGTTCTATTTTCAAATGTTGTAATTACTTTTTAAATATTGTTCTTGTAAGTGGCCAGTTCCGGATACATAAATAGCAGCCCTCGTACCTTCATATTGAAGTGCAAACTTCTTTAGCGGCTTTGAGCACTTTTGTGGGATGGGTAAAAACTGTGAAACTCGCGTCAGATTCTCATGCTGATCGATAAACCAAGGAAAAAACGTAGGACGGTTGGAGAGTAGTATATATATAGTCGATATTTTTTAATCGATTGTAAGGGTTACGATTAATTAAAAAAATCGATTTTTTAAAAATCGATTTTCATAAAAAATGGGTTAAAAATTTAATCGATTGTAAGGGTTTCGATTAATTAATTAATACGATTGTTTTTTTTTTTTTTTTTTAATCGATTTTCATAAAAAATGGGTTAAAAAAAATAATGCACAACGTTAATAATCAAGTTTTCACTTCTGCCGCTTTTTTTTTACAGCAAAGCTCACACATTGAACTGCTGTCGATCAGCCTGCGTCAGATAAATCAGACGGCGAGCACCGCATCCACGAACTCTGTGCCGCTACAAACGTAAGGCTCTATAATAACTATAAAATAGGTAGTTACAGTTGCGGAGCATGTAGAAATACTGATAGGCCTGGAGATAGTGACACAAAATTCTTGGTCATTTGTGCCAGTATGGCGGTTTTACAGGGCAATTACGTAAAGGCAAAAAGGAAAATGATGGTCATAGCGCTCGCACTGGCAGCCCAAACGCGTGGGCGTTAATCGAACGTGTCGGATAAATAACGAGTGTCGAACGATTTGTTCCACAAAAATGCTTGTATTTTCAGATAGTCGAAAAAAAATAAGTAGGCGAAAGCGTAATGCCATACTTGTCGGGTGCGGCTTACAGCCCGCCATACCGACGCGAATACGTTAATTTTAATAAAAAAATTGAACCATTTGTACCAGGCTAATTTTTGCATAGCTAATCATCGTCGAGTAGCCATTCACGAAAATCACCTTGCCATACTTTTCCGACAGCTCCCAATGGCCGCCATACCACTGCAAAGGTGTAAGTTTTTTTTTCGCCTAACGATTTGTACCAGTATGACATTTAAATTTTTGGAAAGTATTTGACAAAATATGACCGTTATTATTTTTCCCATACTTCTAGTAGGGGGAAAAAGTGCTGCCATACTTGAAATACTTATTTATTTGACACGTTTTAAAAATACGACTATAAAATACGTGAAATCATTTTTTACATCATGGCATCATTGTATTCTCGTCATTTGACAATTGTACCAAAAAAAATTAATACAGATTATAACCATGGGCCGGGATGACTATCGGACTTGAGCAAAAAGTGATAAAAATTGGACGATTTGTACCAGTATGGCATTTGGATTTTTGGAAATTATACGATACAATTTGACCATTATTATATATTTTGCCATACTTGTAGTAGAGGGAAAAAGTGGCGCCATACTTGAAAAACCGTTTGAAATTACGAATAAAATCTTAGGATTTTGAAATAATATTGTTCATATTCGCCGCCTCCCACAGGTATGGCATTATCAGACTCCTATTTATGATCATACAGGGAACTGTTAAAAAAAGTTTCAAGGTGGAACAAATCGTTTGGCGAAAAAAAAAACCTTACACCTTTGCAGTGGTATGGCGGCCATTGGGAGCTGTCGGAAAAGTATGGCAAGGTGATTTTCGTGAATGGTTACTCGACGATGATTAGCTATGCAAAAATTAGCCTGGTACAAATTGTTCAATTTTTTTATTAAAATTAACGTATTCGCGTCGGTATGGCGGGCCGTAAGCCGCACCCGACAAGTATGGCATTACGCTTTCGCCTACTTATTTTTCTTCGACTATCTGAAAATACAAGCATTTTTGTGGAACAAATCGTTCGACACTCGTTATTTATCCGACACGTTCGATTAACGCCCACGCGTTTGGGCTGCCAGTGCGAGCGCTATGACCATCATTTTCCTTTTTGCCTTTACGTAATTATACCCCTGTAAAACCGCCATACTGGCACAAATGAAAAAGAATTTTGTGTCACTATCTCCAGGCCTATGAGACATCCTTCATCGCATAGAGGAAAATAATACACGGGGCATAGAGAGCCCGCTCGCAGAATTTTGTCAAAACTCTAATGTGAATTGATGGCTACTTTGCGCCATCTGATATTAACTTCCGCAAACTTTTGGACATATAAATATAAATTCTGCATACATATTATTATTATTATATATATAAATATATATACCTATGCAGTTTCAGCTTCTTACTATTTTACTTGTATTAAAGTTGATAAAGTTGACTTATCAACTTGAATACAAGTAAAATAGTAAGTATCTGAAACTTAATAACTCTATTAATGACTTTATCAACTTGAACAGAATTGTAAATTAATAGTACCTAAGGAAGCATAAAGTCAGAAAGTTTTATAATGAAACATACATAAATTAAAACAAATTTCAGTTTACAGTTTATTTATTCATAAGTAATTAAACGGTACATAATATGCTTACTTATATATTACATGAACACATAATGTTGACAATTATTATTGTATGGAATTATAGAAAACACCGAAATCCTAATGATATATTAGAATATATCTTCAAAAAATTCGTACACTGCACTCAACTCAACGTGGATCAGCGGATTAATTTCACAAAAACCATTACAAAATCCGTTTTTAAAAACAAAACTACAATAATAATAATTTAACAAGGACAAACGAGGACATTTGCCATATTTGTCAAATGTTTCTGACAATATTATGACAAAACATTGATTTAAATATTCATAATAAATACTCTTTGGACATTACCAACGAGGATGTATTATACGAACCCTTTAATACCGCATTCAGACCCATAGTACACGGCGTATTTTAAACGCGCAGAAGACGCGCAGATTACGCGCGTACACGCGATTCAAACGAGATTCGATCGCAACTTTGTAACTTATGCACACGGGGCGATCGTGAAACGCGCCTCTACTGCGCGTATACGTGCACCGGTGCAGATACAGCGATACAGATGCGTTGTAGTCGCTCGTCTCTTTCGGTTTGATCAGAGACTCCTCTTGTTCAGTTGTACAATAGTTGGGTTGAGACAACATTGCGGCATGCGGTATAAAAAAGACATGGCTTAAAGGTTATGTTACTAGGCCATAAAATCTTATTAAAAAAAAAGGGGATGTATAGTCTACGACAATACTTAATATTCTGTGGTCTACGATGATACGATGCCATCTGTGATACCACAAAGCAACTAGTTGGCAATTAATTTCTGGCATAAGATTACATGTGTCGATTAAAAACCACAGATTAAAACCTAAATTCACAGATTATGCTAAATAAATTTGCCAATGTATGGAAATGTCCTACCCCTGCTTCATCGCTATTTGCCACTTCACTCGCGCACGAATATTTTCCTTTTGTGCTTTTATCGCTGCAGGAACTAATTAGATAATAATAATTATATTCGTTGCATACGAGACTAGTAAAGCCATTAGCCAAAAATCGACGCACGAATGTAAAGCCATATTTTAGGACCATCAAATTAAAACATTAAATCCTTTCTCTCTGTTAGCTACCACATTCGAGAATTTTCGCAGAGGAAATTGTTGTTCGTCTTATCAAAATGAAGCTTCTCACGTAAAATTAGCTTGATAGAAATTAAAAAATATATTTTAGGGAACCTGTACTATAGCTAATTATATTTTATCGTTTTAGGCCGGCAATTAATATAGAAAGCCAGGATGGAACATTAAAAAATAGCACTCCAAAAACATTAAGGGAAACTAGAGATCTATTGAAAAAGTAAGCATGACCTATCATAAATTAAATAATGTTAAAAGTTTTTTCCTATAACCTATAATCGTTATTAACAATCTTTGATTTTACATTTTCAGAAAACACAAAGAATTGATAGCGAAAAGAGATACAAGTTCAAATAAAATGATCAGAGAAGCAAAATTACGTTTAAAGAAACTTGAAATCGAAGCAGAAGCGGTCGAGAAGTCTTATTTGAAATTTAGACAAAGAAGAGCTCAAGAAAATCGACTGCTTTTTAATCAAGAAAATTATGTAGTTACATCTAAAATGGGTAAGGATTAATTTCAGATATCAAAATGTATTATAAGTATCTAATCTTTGGTTTTTTGTGTTCTGTTTTATTAAAACAATGTTATTTTTTATTTAGATACCAAAGAGACCAAACATGTCCAAAAAGAAAAGCAAAGATATCCTGAAGAAAACAAGATTGATTGTAATCATTCATATGAAAAAATACATCAACAAACTAATTTGGATTTTGATAAATACTTACGTAAATACCACGATGAGGACAAACGTACGGCATTAAACACGAGATTAAAATATAATGTTGATGAACTTAAGTACAAAAGAAACATTATGGAAGATAAAGAGCGAAGAGGAGAATCGCATAGCTTGAACTATTTGGAGACCCCACTAATGGAATTTAGAAAATTGTACCAGTCTAGTACTAACAGAAGTGTACGTGAAAAACAAAATAAAATAGACTCATATTGTGTTCAAATCGTAGAATTAGATCTTTCTAACACTAATACGCCGAAACAGAACAACAGTAGAGAAGTAGAAAATACGCTTGATGAATGTCTTGTTGTCGAACCAAATACACTAATTGAGATTGAAGTTTCTGGTGAAAAACAAACTACTGAATTGAAAGTACTTAACCCTACTAAAGTATCTGAATACGACGCAAACAGCTCAGCAGTTATAGAAAACGCTCTTAAAAGTTTTAGTGACAACGTTATTGAGGAGTCTAAAGAAGATTCAATTATTGTAAGTACGAAAATATCTTCAAGTAATAATGTTGGAATGAAAGTTGATACGAAAGAACCCATTTTAAATGAAAAGATAGTTGAAATAACTAGGGACCTGGAAGAGGTAATCAGTGGAGAATCTAATAAAATTTTAAATGAGTCTGATTTTATAAATGACTTAGTTGAAGAGCCTCAAAATGAAAGTACCAGAGAAAATGTGGATTTAAATGGAATTTTAAAAGAAAGTAGTACAAACATTAAAAATGAAGATTCCGTAGTATCTAACACTTCGAAAGATCTGAGTGACCTTAAAACAAGGGCTAGCGATAATATTTCAGTAAATCAATCAGTAAAATCATCAGAAAATGTTCAAAAGCACGATGCAAATGCTGAAACTGAAAATATTGATCACGCAAATCCCTTAACTGAAGTTGATAACCAAATAAATATACCCCCTTTACAAGAGACAGATATTGATATAAATGAAAATCGAAGCAATTATATTTCTGTAAAAGATAACATAAACACAAATAAAACAGAAGAAAGCAATTCTGTTCCCCCGGAAGAAACCCGAGACATGAATAATTCAGTGGAACTAAATAAAGAAAAGTCAGAGGAAATAGAAAAGCAGTCAGGTGAATATGAAGACGACTTTTCCATTCCCGATATTGATAATAGTTTATCAGAAAACAATACTAATTCTCCTATATCCATACTAAAATCATCTGAAGAAGAGAACTTTTGGGATTAAATGAGCAAAAATACAATTCACAACTTGTCATAATTTATTTTCAGGCGAATTAAAATATATAAAACATACTATTTATATACATCAATTTATTTATTGTTATCAATATAAAAGTACAAACTTGAACATAATACGCTAGTGTAACTTCCCATTTAACAACGACACAAAACACAAAATAAAATTTAATATTATGTGAACAGTAAATGCTTATGCGGAAACTTTATTGTCAACGTCTGAACAAAGAGATTGATCAGAGGAAAAACTAAACGAAACACTTGACTAATACTATTTGACAAACAATATTATTATTAATAGTAATGAGATTTATTTAGAAATGTCAAATACTTATTCAGATATAATGGATCGATAAAATTTTATGAAAAATAAACTATCCTAGATGTAAGACCTGGTTAATAAACGTTAATCTAAAACTTAAAAATAAAATAATAGACAATATTTTTTCGAAATAAGGCAGTAATAACATGAAAATGATAAGTAAAAATAGTAATTGTATCTCAGATATACACTGAAACAAAAGATGAGAACAGTCGTGTAAAATACAAGGTTAAGATGACAAGTTTATATCAATTATTATAACTACAAAGTTTTATGTAAAGCATTGTGCAAACAAATTATAAATTCTAAAGCTAAAATTTTTTCTTTGCATTATTGTTAGAATTATGTGAAAAAAATAGAATGTTTGAGAATGAAGACAAATCTAATAAAATAGATGTAAACATTTAGCTGCTTGCATTCCTGTAATAATGTTAATATTAAAAATAAAATTTACTTTTTTTTACTATTGTTTATGTTTTTCTATTAATATCAACTACGGCTGTTGTTTTGTTATCCATACTAATATTATAAATGCGAAAGTGTGTCTGTCTGTCTGTCTGTTACCTCTTCACGCCCCAACCGCTGAACCGATTTTGCTGAAATTTGGTATGGAAATACTTTGAGTCCCGGGAAAGGACATAGGATACTTTTTATCCCGGAAAAATGTACGGTTCCTGCGCGATAAACGAGTTTTGGCGCAACGGAGTTGCGGGCATCATCTAGTTTAAAATAATGATGAGAGAATTTACAAGAAGCACGTTAGATTTACATATTATTATGTTAACAATTATAATTATTATGCCAATATTAAAATCACAGTTTGACTAACTCATTTATGTTTATAAAAATATGCCTTTATCTCGCCTCGGAGATTAAAGGGTAGCTTGTAAATCAATGTTTGGCCTCACACGACAAGTTTTCGCCACCTAGAATCCAAAACTGACATTGTGTTCTACGTGTTTGGTCGCTAGTGCTGACTTTGGCGAGTTGGGTCCTGTAATACGTAGCCAGTTCGACACCTGTAAACAAAAATCTATTTTAATCCTACTGATAATTAAAATAAGAATGTTTGGTTAAAGTTTTACTGGCAAAATGTTAAGTTATGCGTCTTTTACGCAAGCTCCTCTAGTAACGAAGGGGAATTTTTCCTTGTTCAATAATTGTACACACCGATGTTTAATAAAAACATAATACCTATACAATATCTTTATATATAAAAATGAATCCATATTCGCGTGGTCACGGCATCACGCGTGAACGGCTGGCCCGATTTTGCTCAAATTTGGCATAGAGATACTTTGAGTCCCGAAGACCAACCTTGGATACATTTTGTCCCGGAAAAATGTACGGTTACTGCACAATAAACTTTTATGATTTTCGCCTAAACTTTTCAGTCTATCTTGATGAAATTTGGTATGGAGATTATTACTTTGATTCTCGGGAAAGGACAAGGGATACTTTTTGTCCCGTAAAATGTATGGTTCTCGCACAATAAACTTTTATGATTTTCGCCTAAACTATTTAATTTAATTTGATGGGCATGGAGATACTAATTTTAATCTATTTTTTCTTAATTATACCAACTCGAATTAAATAATCATCGTTTAGACAGGACAACGTCTGTCGGGTCAGCTAGTATATATTATAAAACAGTCGCTTTTTTTCCCTCATGTCCCTTTGTTCCCTTTAATCTTTAAAACTACGCAACTGATTTTGATGATTCTTTCAGTGTTAGATAGCCCATTTATCGAGGAAGGCTATATTTTATCACGCTAAGCCTAATAGGAGCGAAGAAATAGAGGAAAATGTGGAAAAAACGGGGAAAATTATTTGAAAGGGCTAACTACGCGCTAATCTCAGGAACTACTGGTCCGATTTGAAAAATTCTTTCAGTGTTAGATAGCCCATTTATTGAGGAAGGCTATAAGCTATATTTTATCACGCTAAGACTTATAGGAGAATGTGGAAAAAAACGGGGGAAATTATTTGAAAGGGCTTATCTCGCGAGCTACTGAAGTAATTTTTATGTTATTTGGCACAGATAAGAAGTAGACCACGTGAAGGATTTTAATCATTTTTTCAGTGGCTATGTATTTTATACCCGTGCGACGCCGGGGCGGGTCGCTAGTTATATTATATGATAATATTATGACAAGCTTCAAGAAGACACTTTGCGACATGGTGCAACGGCGCAAAGACGCTGTGGCATACTGTGTGTTATTCGGTTTCGACGACGCAACACACCGCAATGCAGCAAATCGGTACGATCTCGTCAATCCATACTAATATTATAAACGCGAAAGTGTGTCTGTCTATTACCACTTCACGCCAAAACCGCTGAACCGATTTTGCAGAAATTTGGTATGGAGATACTTTAAGAGTCCCTGGAAGAGACATAGGATACTTTTTTCCCCGAAAAAAAAGCACGGTTCCCACGCGATAAACGACTTTTGGCGCAACGGAGTTGCGGGCGTTATTTAGTCTTACATAAACTTTACACACAAATCGTACCTGTAAGGGCAGATCTCTCGAATTATCTTCTCTCGCCTCCCTGGTAGGTGTACTACATCTTATGGCCCGCAGTCGCAGGCGGCCGCGCGGGCTGTGCGGGCTCATGCTGACACCGGGGCTATGTGGACTGAGCAGGTTGCTGACGGGGCTTTGGAAGACACTGTCGTCCGCACCCCATCTTACACTGCACCGGCTATCCTCCGTGTTCTTAGCTGGTTGCCAGCTGAAATAGCATACTTGTATGTCAGTTAATGAGTATATTGAAGAAAATAGGATAGTGCGATGGACAATTTTCGGCGTATAAAATGCCTGCCTTTTTGTTACCTTAACGTTAAAACCACTGAACCAATTTTAATAAAACTTAGTGAGAGCATTTCTCAAATAGTAGTAGAGAGTATGTGATAGTGTAAATGCAAGCAAAGATAAAAAATAGCGCCATGAAGTTGTGGACGATATCTAGTGACTAGACTATCTAGTCTAGTCACTAGATATCGTCCCTATCGTCGTATTGACTAGCATCTGCTAGTCAATAGGGATGATGACAAGGTCAAAGATTAGCGAATTTTGTTAATAAAATAAAGAAATCACGGTAAAAAATAAGTGTTCCCAAAATTTCAGGTTGATAGCCTTAGTATTTTTTGTTATGCGCCTTCAAAGTTGGATATCAGTCTGGGTTTGCGCCCGTCACGTTCGGACGCGCTCCGTGTTACGATCTCTGTAACGCCAACATTCGTTTCGTATTTACGAGTTTTTTTTGTTTCCGAGTTTAAATATTCTGGATTATGATTATTTCGGTTATAATTATTTATAATTATCAAATCAAAAGTGAACTTAAGTGAATAGTTTTGTTTCATAACAAACTTTCGTATTATTACTTTTTTCGATCTACCCGCATTGTGTTGTAATTATTATGAGTGAACCTGAGGAAGAAGGAGTGATGGAGCCTGCACTCAATGAGATGTCTGCGGAGGCTGTTAACATAATCGTACTGGAATCTGGAGAATATGAAGGAGAGGTAGACTTAGAGTGGGATGATGCAGGTATGTCCGTAGGTCATAATAATCTTGACGACATTGGAAGTGAAGCGATGTTGCAGCCAGGCAACAAAAGGCGACTAGCAGGCAGTTCTCCAGAACCGCTAGCTGATGATGGCTTTACACTGGTCACGAGATATAAGCGCAGGAACCTGCAGAGAACCCCTCCATCTGCATCACCTAATCCGCCAGTTAATTTACGTAATAATTTTGGAGTTTTTGTAACCGCCAAGACCGATTCCCTACCGAAGCAGTTAGCGTTTGCAAAACTATTGGCTAAATATAATATTCAGGGCATAGAGACCATCAAATATAAAAGTCCTTACAAACTTTTCATTAAATTTAAAACCGAGCTAGATACAAACAATTTTCTAAATAATAAAATTACGCAGGATCATGAGTGGGTTTGTAGAAATATTAACGAGTTGCATTACTGTTATGGCGTGGTCCGGGATATTGACATTGATATACAGGGTGTAAAAAGACCACTTCCGATAACTTTGGGGTATTATTATACTACATTTTCTGATTACAAAATTGTATTTTTTTTTTAATTTTTTTTTTTCAAAAAAATTTTTTTTTTATATATTTTTTATAATAAATAACCTTTAGACAAAACCATAAACCATTTACAAAAAATATTTAAAATATTTTTTTTACTTTTATTTTTTTTATCCCGATACGTAATCTAAAAGACGCGAGTCATTGATATCAAATGTAGCGCGCTTAATAACATAAGGTCGTAAACGACCATACTGTACGGTCGCGGCAGTTTTTAACCTTATGCTCTTTCCAACCTATCAAGAACCATGACATTCAACTCTCTCAAGTAACTCAGAACTTTGACCTATGATCTCTTACCTAGGCTAATTTAATCCTTCGATCGCGGATTCTTGGAAATGCTATTGTATTTTAGAGTTGTCTCGATCACCGGTACTCGTATGGGCCTTAATGGGTTAAAACTTTAATTCTAACTCATGTACAAAACTGTAAGTAACTTTCTGAGCATGAGTAACAACTTATTTATCGATTAGTTAAAAAGTTATTCGTAAGGAACAAAACCGATTTTGTGTGATATGCGAATGCGGATCTCAGGAGTCAGGCTTACTATCCAAATTACAGACGATGCATGAAAACTTCCGTACGTAAAACTATGGTAATAAACTTACGTGTAAAATGTTAAGTTCTTAAAGTGTTCTTATTTCTCTAGACTCTATGCATTTTGTAAGTATTCTTTAGCACTAAGCAATAATACCACCAACAACAACACGTTTCTTACACGAAATCTAACACAACACAAAGTTTAAACAAAAAAATAATAACACATTTTCCGTGTTATGCAGAACGATGATTGTGGATGGACAGTACCTAGATCTGCAATTATCGCTTTTTATCTACTACAGACGATACAGTATGAAAAAACTAGCAATTAATTACTTACGTGAAAAATGTTGAATTCTGATTTTTGAATGTGCTCTCTATGCATTTTGAAAATAGTCCATATCACCAATCAATAACACCACCAATAACAACACATCTCTTTTTACACGATATCTTACACGACACGTCTTATTTTTTTAACGCAAACAAATAAGAAATAATAGTTAATTAATTTACATTTTACACATTTAATTATCACAATAATACGTTTTAAAAAGATCGTAATACGCTTATTAACTAAACATAACTCAACGGACAACCTTCAACCTCAAGATGTAAATTGGAACTAAAGTCTAATTATGCGAAAATCGTCTTTAAAAACATGTATCGACTTTCGGTAAATTCAAAGATACCGACGGGACGACCAGACCGCTTGGCGGCAACGTCAAAGCGCCGCCGCACGCGCCGCCGGCCGCTCTGTAGGTGTACGACGCACGTGTCGCTAATCCATTTCAAGGACAATCTAAGTGTTGTACCCTATAAATTCAATACGATGTAGTCGATATTTAAATTACCATTAAATAATAAAAATTATAACTATTATTTAGTAGGTCTACTATTCTCATTTTTTAAATTAACTCTATTAAGAGGTTATAAATTCAGAAAGTTTTTATCGGGATACATAGTCAAGTTGCATTCGATAATTTCGATACCGACATTACCGTGATAAAGTGATTGATAAGCCATGGCACGCGTTATGCGCGTCTACGTACGCAATGAAAATACTTTAATAATACCTAATAAATAACTTTTAATTATTGTCGCTATTCTTAACATTGAGTAGGTATTTGCTTATTTTTAGTTTGACTACAAATCAAAACGTACTCGTATGTAAAACAATACGATTTATCGATAAAAATTAGCGATAACTCAAAATATGCACAGGGATACATCCCTATTATTTTACAAAGTTTTTTATTCAATTTTGTTCAGTCGGCTGTAAACACGCGCCGCGCTGTGTACTGTGACGTTTTTGTTTAATTTTTTTAATTTTATGGATGTTTGTAATTAATATTTTTTCTATGTTTGTAATTAATAACGGGCCGTGACATGATACGTGTCCGATGAATGTGCGATGAAATGTGAATGAACTTTTAATACTCGTAAACCTTTATGGAACGGGGGTGAACATCGCGTCGTCGTCGATAGACGATAGTGCGGTTTAAACAGTGCAGTAAAAAGTGTTTAAAGAATTGGAATGTCTCCTGTTTACTTTTGTTTCGTGTTGAAAAACTCTGCAATCTACATTGAGTTAGATGGAGCACAGCTCGAACTGCATTTCATAAAAGCAGACAGCTGATCACAGGTCAGTGAACATGTTATCAAGTATTTTTTCCATAGATAGGTGTAAGTAACTGTGTATTGTATTTTTACAACCTGATTCGGATGTGAATTATGAATTCTTTTCCTTTTTGGCCGGAAGTAAAAACTGAGTATTTTTGAGTAATAAACTAATAACCTAAGAAACGGTAATTAATAAATTCTAACATTATGTTATCTAATAATTATTACAATATTGGTGGTTTATTCACTACCTACGGGCACACCACGATCAGCTGTTTTGTCTAGCGCAGGGCCGCGCGCGCGGGACTCGGCGCGGGCCGGCCGGCGCGTGGGGGCTGACTCGGCCCGGGGCTCCACTGGCGTGCGATACTATCGCGCATTTACATCAGCGTTATACATTGCGTGTTGAAAATTTTTACTATTTTAAAAACTGGCGATTTAAAGAAAATTACTTGCACCAATGGATATATCTCATGCCCTATAATAACCCCACGAAGTCATCGGAAGCGGTCTTTTGACACCCTGTAGAAGATAAGGAATTGAAAGAGATTTTCGAATGTGACACAAAGATTTTATCCATTAAGAGGTTGTTACGGAAAGATTCGGATGGTAAGTGGATAAAGTCTGAAACCGTTCGAGTAGGGTTCGAAGGTTCAAATCTTCCAGAACTTATAAAAGCTTACGGGTGTCGAATGGCCGTAGATTCTTACATGTATCCTGTGACTCAATGCTCTAAATGTTGGCGATACGGTCACGTCAATCAGATTTGTCCTTCTAAGACCCCAATTTGTCCTAAGTGTAGCGGGAAACATGAAAACTGCGAAACGAAAAGTTATAGATGTGTTAACTGCAAAGGGAATCACTTATCTTTTATGAAATCTGTATGCCCTGTATTTGTGAAAGAAAGAAATATTCGGATTTATATGGGAAATCATATGTGCTCTTATAGGTTTGCATTAAATAAAATGAAGGAAAAGACACTGGAAAATACTTCGAGCAGATTGGAACCCGAGATGCCTTTTGTTAAACCTATTCTTTCCCACGTCAGGACCGACGGTGCTTCGGTCCCAACTTACAGAGATGTTACTGTTGGTAATTATGAAGCCATTGAAACTTTACAAGAAAGTGATGATGACAATATGGAATTAGATGAATGTGTTTCTTCGGTGCCAAATCAAGAGTCATCTACCACATCTGAATTCAAGAAAAAGAACAAAAATAAATTGAAGAAAAAAAGTCTAGAAATCAGACGCGATAAAGAGGACGTTTTTCCTAATTTGGTGATAACTAGCGCTGAAATCCATGCTGAAAATAAGCAAGACGAAAAGTCTAGCTCTAGTACTAATCGTAAAGAAAGGAAGCGTTTACTAGAAAGGATTTTAGATAAAATAAGAGAGGTTTTTGTAGCAGAAGGAAGTTTCAAAGATAAGTTTAAAATGTTGTTTGAATTTTTCTGGTCCGAAGTGGTAGATCTCGTACAAGAATACTTGAATTTTGAGACGGTGCTTAAGTCGTGGGAAGAAACAATAATGGCCAGTAATATCAATTCTTTACACAGCAGTATCAACATTTTTCAATGG
The DNA here is from genome assembly GCA_963422495.1 of Polyommatus iphigenia. Classification (NCBI taxonomy): domain Eukaryota; kingdom Metazoa; phylum Arthropoda; class Insecta; order Lepidoptera; family Lycaenidae; genus Polyommatus; species Polyommatus iphigenia. The sequence goes on along the minus strand of OY730181.1, from coordinate 36,036,059 downwards.
AATGCTAATAGTTTAAAACATAAAGCCAGTAGTTTCGAACTTTTGATGTCACAAGACAAAATACATATGGCCTTTGTTAGTGAAACGTGGCTTTCATCTAGTGTCAGCTTGAAATTTTCTGGTTATAATATTGTGAGAGCAGACAGAGAAGATTCATATGGCGGTTTGTGTGCCATAATACATAAATCTATAAAATTCTCTGAACGAGCTACGAATATTCCTAACTCTGATATCCAGATTATCAATATTGACATTTTTAACGTACCTACATGAAAGCACGTGATTGCTGTGTATTGTCCGCCTTCAATTTCTACAAGTCAACAGGATTGGGATGCTATTTTCAATATATTCAAAACAGGCTGTCTTATAATCGGCGATTTCAATGCGCATCACACTCTGTGGTCCTGCAAGTCTGATAGAAGAGGTGAAGCTGTTATAAAGCTATGTTTGAAAATGATTTTATATGTCTTAATGACGGTGCGCCTACTAGAGTGAAGTGGGTTAACGGTAACCTTCAAAAAACCTCGCCTGATATATCATTTGCAGCCACAGACATTGCTGTCAATATGGGTTGGCAAGTATCAAATGAATCCTTAGGCAGTGATCATCTAGTGCTAAAGTTAAGTTGTGGTTTTTATAGAACAAACAGACACATTAAGAAAAAGAAATTATAAAGCAGCTAGTTGGGAAGAATACACTAAAGAAGCTACAACAATGTTTAATCATGAAGAAGTGAATGATGTCCAAAAGAGTTATGATAGTTTTACAAATCAAATTAAATATTTAGCTGATAAGCACATCCCTTGGATCAAAATTTGTCAAGACCCCATATCAAACTTCAAACCCAAACATTACTGGAATAAGGAGCTTTCAAAGGCCATTGCTGAAAGGCGTCTTGCATTGGCGCAGTTACGGCGTAACCCTACACCTTCTAATTTGCTTCTATGGAAAAACAAAGTATCCCAAGCCGAAATACTTATAAGAAAAGAAAAATCTAAGTCGTGGAGAGAATTTTGTTCCAGTATCAACCACGAAACATCAGCACCCGTTATATGGAGAAAGATGCGATGGATCAAAGGCAACACTGGACGCAGAGATACTGTAGATCCTCTTAATGCTGAAAAGCTACTGCATTCCTTGACTCCTGATTATGTTGCTAAGAAGGAGCCAACTTTGCCAGAAAGACAACCTTCCATTATAGAATCACCCATCACTCTCGCGGAGCTTCGTAATTGTTTAAAAAAGAAAGATACCTCTCCAGGAATGGATCATATATCATATACTATGATCTATTATCTTCCAAATAATGCTAAGTGTATGCTTTTAAAAATTTTCAATTTAATAATGTTGTCAAGTAATGTACCTGATCAGTGGAGAGACATACAAATAGTCCCTATTCTTAAACCGGGAAGGGATCCCACTCTTGCCTCCTCATTACGTCCTATCTCATTAATGTCTTGTCAGTGTAAGATATTCCATTTGATTTTATTAAGAAGATTGGAGTGGTTTATTGAAAGCCAGGGCCTCCTTCCCGGCGCGTCGACTGGTTTTAGACGTGGACAATCTTGTGTTGATAACCTAGCTTTACTTACATCTCATATACAATTAGGTTTTGCCAGAAGAGAGCCAACAATCGCTTGCTTCATAGACATTGAGAATGCCTACAACAATGTAAATATAACTGCATTAATTCATATCTTGCAGGAAATTGGAATCGGTAATTTTATTTGTAAGTATTTGTTTAATTTTTTGTCTAATCGTCGTTGTACAATTGTTTTAGATGATCTTAGTAAAGTAGTAGCATTATTAATCAGATGTACAAACCAGGGACTAGCTCAAGGGGACCCCCTCTCTCCTTGTTTATTTAATATTGCAACCAGATGTATTTCTAGAATTATTGTAAATAACAATGTTTGTAACTCCCAATACGCTGATGATTTCGTGTTATACAAAACAGTTGTAAATGGTAATACTGTAGAAGCAGTTAACTCTCTTAGGTTAGCTATAAAGGCCGTGATTAATTATTTGAATAGTATTGGTCTACAATTATCTGTATCTAAATCTAATATTTGTGTATTTAATAGAACTAGAAGACGTTTTAATATTGATATTGAGATTAACGGCTCATCTCTTAACGTGGTGGATAAAGTAAAATACTTAGGTTTGTGGTTGGACTCGTCCTTAAGATGGAGTCTTCATGTAAATGATTTGTGTGCTAAAAACTATAAATGTTTGAACGTCTTAAAAGTTTTATCGGGTAGGTCGTGGGGAGTTCACCCTCAATATATTCGCCGTCTTTATATTTCTCTTGTAAGGAGCCGACTGGACTATGCTAGTTTTATATATGGTAGTTGTGCTAAAACACAGCGCGTTGAGCGAAAAAACAGAGCGTTGAGAATATGTGGATCTTTTATACGTAGCACTCCGGTGTTTGTTATGCAGAGTGAACTCTCCATTCCTCCCTTGTATATACGTAGGTACGTGTTGGCGAGTAGATTCTTTCTTAAATTTAAGTCTAGACTAGGCAATGATTTGTTATATTCTTTAGATCAGTTAAATTTAGTACGCAACTATTTTAGCAATACTAATTATCCAATTCTAGCACAAATTAACTCTGAATGGAGTAATATTAATGTATATGAAAGTGAAAAGTTAGAGGCGTATTCTTTAAACACATGGGTGTCTTCAATAGATGTCGAAGAACTCATTGTCGATAAAGTTGGCGATATGGCTCCAAAACGGAGCTTTTCTGATTGTGAACTTAAAAATTATTTTTTGCAATTTATATCTGATAATTATTCTGATTGTTATAAATTATATACGGATGGCTCTAAATGTACTCAAGGTGTTGGAGCTGCCTTCTTCGATCCCCAATTAAACGTTTCACAGAAGTTTAAATTACATAGAGATAATAATATAATGACTGCTGAACTTCTAGCTATTAAAGAATCACTAACATATGTTAATAACTTGGATAACAATAAGAGTATAGTAATTTTATCAGACTCGAGAAGTGCTCTCCAACACCTTCGTCGGTGTGCCACGAAGCAACGTGGCTCTCCGATAGCCTTCGAAGCTTTGGATTTACTCCGGCATATTTCTGGAAAAGTTTTAATTAAACTACAATGGGTTCCAGCCCATGTCGGTTTAACTGGAAACGAAACTGTGGATGCGCTTGCTAAGAGTGCAGTTATGGATGGTCCCGTGGTCTGTTCTAAACCTTTTGTAAATGAGCTTCGTCATCACATTAAGGAGAAGGCGCTCGAGAAATGGGAATACCATTTTGGCGAGGAATTACAAAGAGGTGTTGGAGTTTGGTACGGAACCATCCAGAATAAACCAGTATGGGAGCCTTGGCTTATTTCGTGTAATTTATCGAGAAAGTTGTTGGTGTCAGCCTTTAGATTACGATCTGGGCACATTCCAGCAAACAAATTTTGCCACTTGGTTGGAATTAAGCCTTCGCCCAATTGCGATGTGTGCGATAAGCCCGAAGACCTGTATCATGTTTTGCTGGAGTGTGCTCGGACTGCAGAGCTAAGATCAAGGCTCCTAGGAGACTCTGGTTTCTTGCACAATGGACGGATCAATAGTGCACTTTCGGAGCCGTTGTCCCCAGAGGCAATAAAATTGTATAGTTATTTGGATCTGTCCCTTATGTAGGGGACACTGTGTTCACCTATGAGGCTGACATTAACACTGAGTGTTAAAAGCCTCTTTAAAATAAAAAGATAAAAAAAAAAAAAAGTTGGATATTCAAGTCGATTTTTTTTTCAATAAAATTTCTTAATATTTGTATACCATTCGATAACTTATGCAATTAAAAACAACTTTTGTTATGAAACCACTTTCATAAACGCAATATTTAATATACCTATCGAACAAAGTTCTCTCCCGATGCGTACAAACTACGAAAGAGTGGCGTCATAATTTTGTTGCACTTTGTATGGAGCGTTTCGGGCAGGTCTATTTTATGAGATGTTTGAATTGTCATAATATCTTGGTGAATTTTTAAGCTATCAGAGTCATTCTTTCAGCGATGTTTCTATTTTTTAAGGGTCTTTAAATTACCAATAAGAAAAAAAAATAGTCGTCATGCCTATTATAAAATATATTATGTTTATTAATTACCTTTCTCTCTCTTCGTCCGTGTACAGCGCCACAGTGTGCTTCCAGCGAAAAACATTTGGATACGCCTCCGAAGTTAAAGATACATCCTTCACTGCTTCATACACAAGTCGATCTATTTTGGTCGGTTCTTCACTGAAATTGTACAAAATAATTTTCTTAATGTTGAACTTTATTATTTTATGATTCTTCCATAAAAGTATACAAAATGAGAAGCAACTTGCAAAAAGTTTAAATATGTATTTTTATGAGTGAGGGGGATTATGCATAAAAGCACTAATTCATCATCAATTTGGCAGGTAGTAGTTTTTTATAGCCTATAGGGTGTTGACTTCCGACTCAGTTACTTCTTATAAAACGTCTAATCAGCCTGTACTCGTCCACAGCTTGACACCTCTCTCAATTAACGCTAATGGTCAATTCAGACCGCAACGCGACGCGTGGATGCATTTCTAAATTTATATGGATTTGACAGATTTCATTGCGTGGGACGTCTTGCAAATCTGTTAAAATCCATATAGAAATGCACCGCGAGCGACCGCGACCGACAAAAATTCAAATAAATGCCACTTTATGACATAGGGCACAGGCTATCCGCTCGGCTAAAGGTTTCATTTTACTCTACCCGACTAACTTTTACGCCACAAGCGGCGGCAGCATGAGTCGCACACACATGCCAATAGAAAATGATAAGTACCTATATTCTACGTCATATGCTCCGTACTCACATACGGTTTCGCTCGACAGTTTTACTCCAAGTCGAAGGAAATGACATATTTGACATATTTAATTCTATCGAGCCCGGCTCGAAGCGAGCCTTCGAGCCGTCAGTTTTGCGGTCCACACAGTAACCGTATGTGAGTACGGAGCAATAAAGTGGCATTTTATTTGATGTTTTGTCGGTCGCGGCTAGCCGCGTAAAAAATCGGAAAGTCACTTTAAGACGTCCGAGCCTCTGCTACTCGCATTCAACATGTTTATAAAACGTATTTACCCGTAAATAAAGGGTTCTGCTAGGGCCTGGTCGCTGGCGTCCGACATCCGGTCGTCCGGCGCGTCGTCCTCGTCCGCCGTCACGTACGACCCCTCCGACTCCGACCCGGACTCGTCGTCCGATATCTGAAACGATATCATAAATAATAAAGTAACGACTTTCTTGTATTGTGGCTACTAACGCCGATTATTACTTGCCTTCACTGTTAAAAATAACATTTATAAAGTGTAACTCAATAATAAATAGTTCTAAAACCCGTTTATAGGACTTGCAATTTGCAAATAATGAAGTAATAAACAATTGCAATTTAAAGTAAGAAAGACGGTGAAACTCTGACGTCAAGAGAGACTGAAGAGACTAATCCTTTTGTGGGAAAGAGATAGAAAATATTTTTGTTCACTAACAATTTAAAAAGGTATTAACTTATTGACTATTTCTACTATGTTACTAAGCAACATTCATCTTATAATTTAAAATACTAATTTAGCTTCAAAATATTAAAGCATTATTTATTTACCTCAGCCTCAACAACTTGGCACTTGGTGACGTCTACAGTAAACGCAGTAGCTCCGTCCCCTCCCGGCGAGTTCACACTAAAGCAACTTTCAGCTACTTTATTCTCCAATCTGCCATCACCTACAATAGAATTAAAAACTTTATATAATCATAATTTAGAGCCTTAATAATATTAAAATTAAGCAAAATCTTTACTGTCACAAAATATAAATAGCATAGCATATTTTTTGTGTTTGTCGTGACATAAGCTGCTGATCCGATTTGGATGGAACATCTAAATTCTAGTATAATAATAAAGCATTACCTATATCTTCATTGTAGGACAGCCGTCGAATAAAACTCTCACTCTGCGGACTGCTCGACAGGCGGCTCTTACGGAAAGAAGCGTTCTTCTTGCTGTTTCTATCGAACGCGTCCACTTTCCAGTCGCACCGACACTTGGACGTCTTATTCCATATTTCAGCGCAATCAGTTTCCGACATCGCCGGGCCTTTGGTCGAGTCAGCCTCCGTAATCTCCTCAGAAATAAAACTAGCGAGACAACGGACGTGCGAGTCTATCACGTGGTTCAACCGTAATCTGTTGTTCCGACACGAGAACGGTTTCCTCTCATCGTCCGAGCTGAAAATGTCATCATTCGGACAACGAAGCTTCAGGAGGAATCCGACTAAATTGTCTATATCATCCATCTCTTGAGTCCGCTGTTTCAACGTATAAACGACGAGCTGAGCTAGCCTCGAATGTATTAAAGCGAAATCTATCGCTTGGAACCTCTCGTCGTTCATATAAGTATAGATGGTGTGCTGCAAATTCTTACACTCAGACTTTAGCGAGTCACCGACTACCTCAGGCTCAGCGGTTAGGGAGAATATGAGAGCGTTCGCTATTCTTTTCGCGAAGACCTGGCACGTGCGGTCTATGCACAGGATCTGACTGACCGTATGGTTGATAGGTGGAGTGGTGTCACCGTTAGTTCGTTGCGGCCGAGGTATAGGTTTGGCCGGCTCCATTTTTCTGACTCTCGTGTGTCTGTCCGTTATTCTACACGTCTTTAACGCTACGCACAACTCAGACATAGGACTCAAAGCCTCGTTTCCCTGCTCCTGAGTGACGTTGAGACTTATGCCCGACATGGACAACTCCTCCGGAGAATGAGATTGGTTCACGCTGTCGTTGTATACAAACGAACACGCGTTTTCGTATTTCGTCTTGAGATAGTTCTCCAATAGAGTCAGTCCTTCTGCGCTCCGCAAATCGGTAAATGTGTCCAGAAAAGGCCAGTATTCTTTCCAACCTATTTTCATCTGTTCAGCTAAGTTTCTGAAAAGGAAAGGCAAAAATGTATACACACATTTTCAATGACGAAAATCTACATTGTTAATTTCAGATATTGAATGCTGAACTGGTTTTAATTACGTTCATATACAGCTACTAAATTCCGTACATGTTTACATTGATACAAGACGGAATACAGCGCTGCAGCCTGCAACCCAGTGCGCTGCGCGACGCGTCACGCGACACAAAACGTCGGAAACGTGAAGTGTCGCGTCGTTTCGCTGCAGCGTAATATCGCCTAGTCTGATCTCGCCTTTAATATTTTGAGGTAACGTCACTACGATTTTGAAACTCGTGATGTGACCATAAAGTTAATATACCTAGCTGAATAAAGCAACAATCTCGAGCTGTCAAACGAAACCGAAATTGATTTACATCTGCGACCTGCGTGTTAAAATATGTGTACGTATACACTTACACAAGCATATTTCTAAGAGATTAAATTGTCAGCGTGCCGATAAGTGCCGACTGGACGTCAAACAGATGAAAAAAAGAGTTCTGGTGTCATGCATCACATGTCTCTTTTTACCACGCAGTGTTACTGATAGTGACATCAAGCGGGATGTTTTTTCTATTCCGCCTCAGGCCTTTGTTTCTCTATTCCGCTAAGTATATTAACTTTATGGGTGTGATGGATATCTAAATTATTATCAAAGATTATCTTCATGTAGTAAGCAACAATTACCGTCCCACAGTCTCCAGTCCCTTAGTCATCTCTCTCAGTCGGAATGGTCGTGCGGCGCGCGGCGGCGTCCGCCACCGCTGGCGGAACGTGCACGCGTCGCCCGCACGCATCGGCCCGGCGAACGCGCGGATCTCGACACGGGGCGACAGCGGGTCCGTGTTCAATTCCTATGGGATAACAGCCTGTTATTAATCACAGGGCTGGTTTTACCACTACCAGCGCCCTGGGCGAGATTTCTTCGGCGTCCAGGGTGCTGGTAGTGCTAAAAAAAGGCGGCACCCCTTTTGTTTGCGTTCGGCGCCCCCTTTTTATTCGGCACCCTGGGCGGTCGCCCAAGTCGGTCGGTCGGAAGTAAGTTCAATAGCAATTAATGGTAATTTAGGTTTATTTGTAATCATATTTGTAATATTGTTTGTAAAAAACTGTTTTGCCTTAATAAATAAATAAAAATAATAAAATAATAATAATTAAGGAACCCTAATGAATCAAACCAGCTGACTTCGCGCTCCTGCAACTTTCCCATCAACGGTGGCCAGCAACTTCTGCGAATCCCGTACAGTCCATTCTTTTAGGTCCCTATTGTTTTAATCCCAGAAGCATTCTTTTCATTTACAAAATTGTCACTTCATAATCCCACTTCGATTAGGACAGTCGCTTTTAGAATAATTAATTTTAAAATTGTAATAATTAATTTTAAATAAATAATTAAACATTTTTTGTTTTTTTTTTAAGTCCTCAGACTGTCGCAAACGTAATTAAATACCAAACATCTGCTAGCTTTCTCAAATTTCATTCCCATGCTCATCTGTTCCTAAATATTCTTATTCATTCTTCTGACAATGTATTGAAATCGTAAAACAATACTTTATTACTTTTAAGAAAAACAGCTTACTCTTTACAAATCCTTTAGGGAACACAACAATTACTTATTTTAACTAATAAAGTTAACCTAATGATCAAAGGAACCGTACCGTACTGGCGATTTCACTCTAACAATATCTTGGAAATACGCTACTTAACTTCCTAAGGGCCGATTCACACCGGATCGGCAGCGGCGCCTCGAGCGCTTTTAGAAGTTTTCAAGCGATACTAGTAGGTATAAGTATGAAAATAAAGTTTAAAATTATTTCACACTAAAAGTGCTCTTCGCGCCGCTGCCGGCCGCTGCCGATCGCACCTCTGCCGACCGCTGCCGGCCGCTGCCGGCCGCTGCCGATCCGGTGTGAATCGGCCCTAAGTGTTCGCTGCGGCCCTCGTCATCGTTGTGTCCACACAGTATCGTACAAAGGTGTAGGACGCTATACTGTATGAGTGTATGGTATTTTCCTTGGTGCATGTGTACGCAATACGAATTATAATAGCAACCGGTAACGTGTCACCATCTTTTTGTCGAGTATTTGACTTTTCTGCTACAAAAGTATGTAAGTATGTACTTAAGTATGTACTTACCATACCAGTAAGTAAACCATGTGGTTTGACGACCTCTGTGGCTCAGTTGGTGGGCTGTTGGTAGCTCAAGCCGGGGGTCGCGGGTTCGAATCCCGCCGACGGAACAAAAAATTTTCAAATTTCCTGGGTCGTGGATGTGTATTAAATATGTGTATCATATAATAAAAATCTTAAATATATGTATAGTATAAAAGTATTAAATATATTTCCGTTGTCTGGTACCTGTAACACAAGTCCTTCAGGTACTTAGCACGGGGCCAGACTGACGTGGTGTAAAGCGTCCATAGATATTATTATTATTGAAGTGAAAACTTCTTTAGCGGCGTTGAGCACTTGTGGGATGGGTAAAAACTGTGAAACTCGCGATAGATTTTCGTGTTGATCGAAAAACCATACAAAACGCGTAAGACGGTTGGAGAGTAGTGTTTTGTGTCGAACTCGAACTCGAACTCAATTTGAAACTTGATCGAAACTTGATCGAAACCTTGATCGAAACTTGATCGAAACTTGATCGAAACTTTATCGAAACTTGATCGAAACCTTGATCGAAACTTGATCGAAACTTGATCGAAACTTGATCGAAACTTGATCGAAACCTTGATCGAAACTTGATCGAAACTTGATCGAAACCTTGATCGAAACCTTGATCGAAATTTGATCGAAACTTAATTGAAATTTGATCGAAACTTGATCGAAACTTGATCGAAACCTTGATCGAAACCTGATCGAAACTTGATCGAAACCTTGATCGAAACTTGATCGAAATTTGATCGAAACTTGATCGAAACTTGATCGAAACTTGATCGAAACTTGATCGAAATTTGATCGAAACTTGATCGAAACCTTGATCGAAACCTTGATCGAAACTTGATCGAAACCTTGATCGAAACCTTGATCGAAACTTGATCGAAACTTGATCGAAACTTGTTCAAAACTTGATCGAAACCTTGATCGAAACTTGATCGAAACAACTTGATTGACGATTTTTTTAAAATCGATTTTCATAAAAAATGGGTTAAAAAAATGCACAACGTTAATAATCAAGTTTTCACTTCTGCCGGCACTCCCGGAGTGCAACCAGTTTTTTTTTATTATTTAATAATTTTCAGGAGAAATACGATTGTCGAGAACAATAAAGACAATTATTATAGACAGATTAGAATACAGTAAAGACAATGGAAATAAAATCTAAGCAAAAATAATGATATTAACTTTAATATTGACAAAACAAAACCATTCATCATGTCTTGTTTCATTCGAGCAACAATAGTTAATTTCGAAACAAAATTAACGACAATCGTAAAAACAAAAATAGCAATTACGTCAATTCTTTTGTATTTTTCATTCTATTTAGTACAATTCCAGTCACAAATCTACCTTTATTGGGACTTTACTGAGTGCTTTTACATAAAAACCTAATCAACTAATACACTAATTAGTATGACCTAGTAAATTAGGCAGACGCACGCAACGCACATTATTGCCATACCGATTGCTTTCGATGCGTAGTTATTTTATTCAGTTTGAAACTTTCTAGTTTGATTTAATTTTAGGTATAGCCTATAGGTTTTTCTCTTACATAGAAAAACATGTTTAGCTGTGATGTGATCTGTCTCTGTAATCGTCCACTGCAATTCTACTTAACTATGGCAAACACCAAAACTTAAGAATAAACACAGCTCTATTTATCTTTATGTTTTATATGTAATCAGATATTATTTTCTATTTAAAACATAGCGAGAGCCATGCTTCGGCACGAATGGGCCGGCTAGACCGGAGAAATACCACGTTCTCACAGAAAAACAGCGTGAAACAGCGCTTGCGCTGTGTTTCGCCGAGTGAGTGAGTTTACCGGAGACCCAATCCCCTACCCTATTCCCTTCCCTACCCTCCCCTATTCCCTTCCCTTCCCTCCCCTATTCCCTTCCCTTCCCATCCCTACCCTCCCCTATTACACTATTCCCTCTTAAAAGGCCGGCAACGCACCTGCGGCTCTTCTGATGCTGCGAGTGTCCATGGGCGACGTAAGTTGCTTTCCATCAGGTGACCCGTTTGCTCGTTTGCCCCCTTATTACATTTTAAAAAAATAGTCTTTAATAGTCACCAAGAGAGAAACGACTTTTATGATATATTTAAAGAAGACTTACAGGTGGGTCTGCAGGTGTAAACGGCTGTCCTATTGTAGGGGGAGAGCTGGCATCCTCGCTGTGCAGAACTGGCACGTAAAACCGCTCTTCTAACAGTGCACAGATTCTCTCCGCAGCCTCCTTATTGTTGGCACGAGTGCAGACCACCTATGCAAATTAGCAAATTAGAAAAATTGCTTAAATTTTTAACATTGTATCTACTTCTATGTATGTACCATCGAGGAAATTGATTCCCAGGCAGTTGACGGACCTACGTCGTGTGGTCGGCTTATAGCTATGTCCACATTATGCAATTTCATCTTCAATTTTCGTCATCTTCTTTTTATTCAACTTTCGTTTGGCATATTCAATAATTGGATGCGTCAAAATCCACCCGCGTTAAAAGAAAGGTGTCAGCGAGCGCTGCGATTTCAACGCGCGTCACGGGCATGCCTCACGTAACACGTTCGCTGTTGACTGCGCTATAACGCATGCCCTTGATGAACAAAAAAAAGGCCCAGTGTGGACAAAGCTTATGTCAATTCAATGTTAACTGTGATCGGTCGGATGGGTTTGACATAACGCGACCAAATTACTTAGGTCCGCCACCTGCTTAGGAATTAACTTCTCTGATAGTACATAGGAACATACTCTGTTCATAGCAACATGTCGAGTAAAAAATATTTTTTTACTGTATATTTAAAAGGACTTTTACATAATATTACTGATCAGTGATGATGAGATTAGGTTAAAATGGCAAAGTGATTGAGTACTATGTAGTTATGTGTTGTTAATTCACACAGAAATACGGATTTTGCACGGAAATATAAAGTATCTCCAAACATAATTTCATCTAAAATTGTTGAGCGTAACAGACAGACACTCGCGTTTTAAATATTAGTATAGGTCACTTACATCTTTTGGCGTACTTCCATCTCTGTTCTGTGCATTACGATTGCATTGAGGAAACGAAGTCAACACATCGACTGCCTGTTCCGCTCCGAATTTCGCAGCGAAATGTAGGGGAGTTTCGTTGGCGACTTTATCTGGAGTGTTCAGATAACGGTCTACTAATATTCCTGCAAACTCCTAAATACACAAACAAATCTTAATATTTCAAATTTTCATTCACAGAATGTAGTAAGTATTACAATAAAGTTATAAAAGTTGTCTACAATACAGTAAAATAAATAAATTACAAACAAAAATACAAATTGCTAGGTATACTGTAATAATTATCCTGTAAAAAAACTTTTTATTTTATTTGACTTGTGAAAAAATTAACTATACTCTAAAGGTACAATTCCGTGCATCGCGATCGATCGCGGTCGCGCACGACCTACGACTGTCGTCGGCCGCTCGCGACCATAGTCAGCGTATGAAAATGTATGGCACTGCTTCCGAGGCCCGCGACTGACGCGCGCGGCCTACGACTGTCGTAAGCCGCACGCGACCGTGCCATATAACTTTGACACGGTCGCGCGGGGCCTACGACTGTCGTCGGTCGCGCGCGACAGTCGTAGGTCGTGCGCGACCGCGATCGATCGCGATGCACGGAATTGTACTTTTAGGTCCACTTGCGCAGATCCAGGTTAAAGTTATAACTGGGTTAAATAGTGTGTTATCTCTTACATTAGACTATATATATTTTACGAAAGAGATAACATTTAATCCGGGGTTAACTTTAGCCCAGATCTGCGCAAGTGGGCCAAGCTATACCGAAATGGCAGCGGCGAGGCGAGCGCTTTCAGTGTCATATGATTTTAAACTATATTTTCATTATTTGGTACATAGTATCGCTTGAGAAGCCTACGGGCGCCCGTGGCCGCTCGTGGCCGCTCTTGAACGCTGGCGGCCGCCGGCGGCTGCGATTTCTCAAGCGATACTATGTATTACAATAATGAAGATAAAGTTTAAAATCATATGAAAGTGCTCGCCTCGTCGCTGCCATTCCAGTGTGTCGCGGCCCTTAATGTTTTACTTAAAACAATATTTAAAGTTCTTACTTTGCAAGCCTCAGAATCAGTATCAGCACCATAGAGTAACTGAACAAAGCTTGGGTCCCCCACTGTTGTCAATATTAAGTTACACATCTCTGCATTCATGGCTCGAGCCGCCACATGTAGAGCATTGAATCTAGCACCTTCCTGTAAAAAAGCATAATAATACCTCATATTATGACAAGATGTAGGCCTGCTGTTGCACCAAAATATGTTTAATGCGCAGAAACAATCATTTTTAGGGATTAAGACTGACTTATTTTGTCTCACCAAAAAATTAAAATTGGCTAAGTGGTTTAGTGTGAAAATGTAACATTTTTTTTCTGTTGACAGACTAAGAAATAATTATAATTACATAATCCAACATAACACAAAAATAACAAGTTTATGTTTATTTGTTTTCATTGTTTTAAGATTTAATGCTTCAACTCCCAAGCGGCCACATGCGGCCGCAATAACAATAGATAAGCTATTGTGTTTGGTTTTTCCACGATCGAGGTATTAAAAGACAATACCAATTTCAATGTAATTAAACACATATACTTATAGAAGTCTAGTAACCTTACAGACAATAGCTACTTTGTAACTTTGCTTTACTAAGACTTGCATTACTTAGTGCAACAAAAATCTTGAGCTAAGTGGGTTTCATAAGTTCAGAATGCATATCATTTATATGACGAATAGTTTTGTTTTGTTTAAAAATGTACAGTAGACTCGTGTTAATCCAACAAATATTTTGCATGGCCGTATCGGATTAGGGTACTCCATACATTTTTATTTTTTACACATTACAATACTTTAAAATCATAATGCTAAGGTTTTATCTGAACTACAAATTATTTTCCTAAAGCTAGGTACTTATCAGCAAGCTGTAATTGTATAACCGTTGCATGCATTGTAACAAAAAAAAATATGTACCATCGAGGTAACTGATTCCTAGGCAGTTGACAGACCTACGTCATGTGGTCGGCTTTGTCAATTCAATGTTAGCTGTGATCGGTCGGATGGGTTTGACTTAACGCGACCAAATTACTTAGGTCTGCCATCCCTAGGGACCAACTTCTCTGATAGTACCTTAATACAGATCGGGGTGTAGGTCGACCTCCAACTAGGTGGGACAACGATCTCCGTTTAGTTGCGGGTCCATGTTGGATGCGAGTAGCAGGAGATTGGTCATCTTGGCATTCATTGAGAGAGGCCTATGTCCAGCAGTGGACGAATATAAGCTGATATGATGATGATGATGATGACGGTAGGTCTACCAGGATTGGATGGCAAATTTTGATAGCAGATTTTCAAAAAATTTCCTTGATCATTGGACAAAATTTTTATATTTGCATGTTTCACACAGAATCAGCCGCCATAAGGAAAAAAAAGGATCAAAATAATTTATTCCAACTCCGGGTATTGCTAGAGTCAATTTCTTTTCTCACTTTTTGCCATCAGATTCTGGTAGACCTATATCTAAATTAACCAGTAATAGGCATGTCGGATTACAAGGGGCGCCGGATTAGCAGGGGTCTACTGAATTATCTTTTTCATAAGAAAATCCAGAGTCACAATTCAAATTGCTATTTTTAAATACCTGTAAAATGGTGGGACTATTGCCACTACTGATCAGATACCGTGGGTTGTCCCAAATTCGGTCCCGAACTACGGCAAGGCCGCCCTTCTCAATTGCCTTTCTGAGGGCCACCATGTCCTGCGGTGATGGAGCTTTAAATGGATATGGCTTTTCTCCTAAACCTGAAAAAATACAAATATCTTTACCAAATTGGATAAAAAAGTTTTGTCGTCTCTATAAACACAGTGTTAATAAAACAACTGCTAAAAGTATTGTTTTTCCTACATAAGACTTATTTCTTAAAATTACATAATTTACATTATACAGGTAAGTACATTGACAGTTTACAAATAAAATTAGTAAAATTATAACATATTAAATGTTATAATTTAACTAATTTTTTTTGCTTCGATTATGGGAATCACAGACACAATAGATATTCAATTGTTATGCGGCGCCGGGGGCTGCTTGGGGCTTGATGGGTTAAGGAAAATAAAGAAAGTTTACCATTTCCACAACCATCCCATGTTTCAGATTCAGCGCCTCTTAAAGCAAAGGACACAGCTTCCTGGTGACTTTTAAATGCTTTAAATCTAGCTAATTTGTATCTCCGCACCAACTCTAGAGCTTGTGATTTATTTTCATACACATGTAATGCTTCTAAAACAATTAGAAAATAGTTTAGTAGTATTTTTATCATCAACAAAATTTCGAACAACATACATTTCTAGATAAATATATAATAATAAACAAAAGTACTCAAGAGGCTATTGCACCTTGTTCTGACCCAAATCGATAAGAAAAATATAGATAAATTAGATGTATGAAAAACTAAAAATAAATTGTACCTTCATCCGGCCCCTTCTTGATTTCACACGGTATGTAAACTCCATAATATGTTGTAGGAGATTCCGTCGATGTAGGACTATCGGGTGAGTTTGGTTTTTTACCGAGAGAATCTAAACGCAATAATCTACTAAGCAAACTTATCGCCCCATTCTTTTTATCGCTAGGAGATAGATTAATTTCATCTTTGATGCCGCCGACGTCTTTATTACAGTCAGGAATAGTCACGGCCTTCGACATTTCGTTTCGAAACTGAAAATAATAAACAAAAAACACTGTTTTGATTGTGACGCAAACTATAATACCGTTTATTTTCAAAACTTGCTTTTACCTTTAATCAGTATGTCATAAACTCATTTTCAAAGGCTCAAATTTGCGAGCAACATTTCGTTAAACACTTTAGGAGAATAAATGCACATGGGTTTTATTGTAGATTCGTATTTGAAATTAAAATGCAATCCAAGACTTGATGAAAATAATCGTACGATGCGATGACGCGGTTGACGTATTTGAGTTTTGACATTTGGCCATCTTTTCGTTTTTCTGACATTTTATCTTTTTATTGTTTGAAAATAAATAATTTGCAAAAGCCAAAGCATAGGGTAAACATGACTATTGACTAGTGAATAGTGATTGGACAGTGCTAGTCATTGGACAGAGCACTAAAAGTTAAAAGTTATAACACAATATTTATGGTTGCTTTATATACTACATGTTTTTCTTTGAAATCAGGCGTTCTATTACTTTAAAAACAGGCAGTTTTTAAAGTAACCACAACCTTAATAAATATTGTGTTTTCAGTTTTTGTGCTTTGTCCAATGACTGGTACTGTCCAATCACTAGTCATTTACCCTATTTAAAAAAACCTTTCATCTATTAATTTATACATTGACTGAAATCATAAATAGACCAGTGGTACTCAACCTTTTCTTCATACGGGCCACAAACACATTTTAGTCTAGGTTTCGCGGGCCGCAACCAATAATATAGGTAGGGTTAAAAAACAACATTCTTCAAAATCTGCGATTTTAAAAGTGGAAAAATGTTAGCAGGCCGCTGGTTAAGTATAGATATTGTGTTGAAGAATCAAGAAATATTAACAACAATATTATACATACACAGCAAGAATTAATATTGAATATAACATCTTAAATATATAAAAATGGATTTTCAAATGTGTTAGTCGCGCTAAAACTCGAAAACGGCTGAACTGATTGGGCTGATATTACTCATAAAATATTCGTAGAAGTCCAGGGAAAGTTTAAAAGTGACACGAAGTTCACCGGGACAGCTAGTAACAGATAAATATCAGTAAATAAAAGAAAAAACATTTCCTTGAAGCATTTATTTGTTATAATAATTAAATGTTTCTGCAGTAAAATTTTTGTTTCTTTTACGTTGCTTTCTTTTTCTTGCTTTTGTTTACTAAAGGTATAGCATTAAAGGCATTCTGTATAGATATAGCATATAAGTTTGAATTAATCTTTTTCAAGTTTTCAAGTTCTTTTTTTATTTCCACTTCCTGGTGTTTAAAATCATTTTCAAGTTCCTTAGACGAAGTATTAGTGTGAATAACATTAGTTTTAAATTGTGGCCAGAAGTCATTTGCTTTATTCATTAATATCTCAATTGGGTTAACCTCATCCAAGTTAGTTTCTAAAGCCCTCTCCAAACTATGTAATATAATAGACGGTGAAAATTCTTGCTTGTAAATTGTGTCAACATTCAGGGTGAAAAAGGCATTCATGACTGGCCCTTTATGTTTTATATGGCGTACAGGTTGTCTGCTTTTGATGTGCCACAAAATTGCTTGCTCATCTTGAGATCCCGATAATAATATTTCACCACTGAGAGATACCGATAAACAGTTAACAGCTTTGGAATGACCAGAAAATTTAGCACTGTCATCATTATTAATGAGTATGTCTCTATTTCTTGGTGAATTTGTTAAGCTAAACTGATGTATTTTTCCTTCTGTGGTTCCCACAAAAATGGAAAGTTCTAATACATCAAAACATACTGACGATAAAGGCTCATCATAAATAATATTCAAAAGTATTTCAGCAGAAGAAAGATCGTAAACTTTACATGTTCTGTCACTAGATACAGTGACCAGTCTTCCGTGCATTCCTGTTTTACTTAAACATAAATCTGTCACTGGCAAAGAGTGGTCTGAAAAAATATAGACTGGGTCGTGTTGTCCTGCTGTCGCTTGTGTAAGTAATTCCACCTCGGGATTTGCTGCTACATGGGCCAGGGACCAGACCATTACCATTCCATCTTCTGCAGCTGATACAATGAAACATCCATCAGAAGTAAATTTCAGTAGATTAACTTTCTGATAGTGACGATTTATTATTGTTAGAAGGTTTCCAGATGAAATTTGCCACAGGTATATTTTCTCTTCTATACCGGCAATGCAATACACACCGTCAGGAGAAACTGCAAATGCTGTCGCTTTACCGGGAAGAATAAAGCGAATTCCTTGGACAGTTTGATGTGAATTCAAGGGCCACACGTGGAGTACAGGTTTCGTTCTTTCAATTGATGCTAAATAGTCTTTTCCGATTAAACACAAGGTTCGAGATTCAGCAGTGCCTCCGCCCTTGTATGTCATCAAATTAGTTCCAGTATGGGGATCCCAAATACAACTTGTCCATAAAGTATTGTTACAGTCACTAGTGATTATAACTTCAAGAAGATTAAACATGATTTTAGCGACTAAAACACCATGTGAGCTTTAAAAATAACCAAATTAATCAGGATTTAAATGTCAAAACAATGCGGACCACAGATTATTATTATATATTTGTAGAATGCGGACTGCGGTTCCAGGTTGACAGTTGACTTTGAAGTTTGACAGTTGACTGAGTTTGACGCATTGGGATAATATACACTAGGAGAGAGCCCTAAGCTGCGTATCGACTATGCGTTTCAAGAGATCGAACATTGGCGCACGCTCCTGTCGCGCGAAATGGATACCACTTTGGAACGCGCGCTAATGTGTTCGTTGGAGCGCGCGAACACGGAGCGGTGCGTTCCATCGGGTGTCGGTTTTTTACCGCGCATCAGTCGTGGCGCGCGCGCCAATTGAGACGGACAAGTTGTATTTTTTTATGTTTATTGCGCTCCAAGCTCCCAATATTGACTGCTAGCTTGTATATTAGTCTCCAGTGGCAAGAAATAAGTTATTGTCAGCCTTTCAGTCACTGTAATAGCTTCGCAAAACTCGCGCGAAACGCTTCTCAAGTAAAAAATCTTCTATCGACATTTTTTTCATTGTGTCTTCTACCACTTCAAACTGCATATCTCTAATAAGCGACACTCCATACTGCATTCTTTTACGGTACAGCTCTTTTATCCACCAATGCACTTTTCGTTTCTCCTTTTTCTTCTTTATAATACTGTGAATAATTACGAAAACTGCTGCTGCCCGTACCCTGCTGGCTTCCATGATGAACGGTCAAACACTGGAACGATTGCCGCGCGCGCCAGGCGCGCCTAGTTGATATACTTCAAATGTTTGGAACGCGTTTCGCGGAACGCACTCTCGGCGCGGTCATTCATGGCGCGCGCGCCAGGAGCGCGAAGTCGATACGCAGCTTTATATCGGTGTATAAGCGTCAAAAGCGTGTAATGTTATGTCCTACTTACTCGGACATAACAAAGGAGTCGGTCTGCATATTTCATGGAATAAAAGTGTTAATAAAGGTTTTTAGTGAACATTTTATGTTAGATATTGTTGAGTTTTGTGGTTCCGCTAAATAATAAACCATAAGAATGGCCAAAGAATGCCTCAAACACGTGGATTTAACATTAAATACGTAAGTTTTGAACAACGTTTTTTGGGCTTTTCAATCGGTATTTTTGTAAGCTAAAAAGATAATTGATAAGTTTAATAATCCTTTATCCGTGCTACTCGTATATAAGGCATTAGTGCTAAATTAATAATTTGTCTACGAAAATTGCACAGCTTTTTACGTGTGTTTACGGATTCTCATTACTTGAACTATAGTTTATCGATATCATGATTTAAATGACTTTCTTTTCTGTATAATAATGTGCTTCGAAATTATCGACAAATAGAAATATTCAAGAAAATAAACGCACACTACTTGTATGAAAATAAGCACAAAATGGCCACGCGATGACGGGCTAAGGTTACATCTATATATATCCTTAACCGATTCGTGGCCAATGACGCATATACGCGTCATGAAGAAACCTTTAGGGAGGCCAATGACGCATATACGCGTCATTTGAAAATTTTTGTAATACAAATTTTTATGTAATTTAAATAAAAACAACTATTATTTTATATAAAAACTAGCACCTTAGAGATACAAATAGCTGTGGCCACTAGTTTTTTTTTTTAATATTAAGTTGTCAGAGGTTGTCAACCATGTGGATTAATAATTTTCTTATTTTTTTAATTTGATTGTCAAACAGTTTTCATTTTAGTAACTAGATGGCGTATATGTAGACAACTTTCATTGAGACCATCTTAATTGTCACAAAATAGGGCAAAAGAATGTAAACTTGATACATTTAAATTTGATAAAGACGCGAGACGCAATAATATTCCAATGAATATAGTTGGGGAGGGGAAGAGGGGATTTCGGGATAAGCTCGAGCGTGTCAGATTAAGCTTGTATAGGCTTCAGACATGTGTCCAGTTATCATGATATAGAAATCAGATTTCTCACGTGGTGGGTTAAAAAAATTTTTTTTTGAATATTGAAATGTCATCGGATCTGTCAGATTAAGATAGGGGATGTTTAGTATACCCCAAAGAAGCTTCCATATAAAGCACTGACGATTCAAAGGTAAGGTAAGCCTGTAGGAACATTTTAAAATATAAAAAAATAAAGCTTCATAATTTCCTAACCAGCGTTGCCAGATTTTTTTTGTACCAAGTCGGGACTTTGGAACTTTTTGAGTGAAAACGCGGGATTCTTCAGTCAAAAGCGGGAAAAGGTAAAAAAATCGGCCAAGTGCGAGTTGAACTCGCGCACGAAGGGTTCCGCACCATTATAGAGCACTAATAGGTAAAAAATGTGTTTTTTTTATTATTTTTATCCCAGTTTTTTTTTTAATTTTGATATACCAGTTTTGAGAGTCAAATATAATTGGAGATCTGCTACGTTTTTCTGAAAAAACAAATAAGTAGGTATTAGAAATAAAAACTGTCAGCAATAATCTGGTAGTACTCGTAGAAGTGATATTCGTGTTGTAATATGTTTGACTCTATTTATTTTAATAAAAACATACAAATAATTTGCTTGTTTTAAAAGGTTTAGTATCCCTAAAGTAAGCGCTGAACATTTCAGCCAGGCCAATGACGCGCCAACGCGTCATTCGATTGATGTTAGGGCCTGCGTAAAATATTTATGAAAAAGAGGGTGGCAACGAATCGGTTAATCTGTGGTTTGACGTACAGAATACAGGCTATGTTCCTAAATGTACTGCGACTACTGCACAGTGCTAGATCGCAGTATACTAAAATGACGTCACACTCTGCAGTGGTCGCAGTACATTTCGGAACATAGCCACAGATACATCGTACAAAATACTTCTTTTTTCCTTTCATTCTAAAGATGGTTAAAAGCACTTTATGCGCTTAATTTGACTTAGAAGTTTTAATTAGGATCCTAAAAAGAAGACAAATTAGAAGCTTCTTATTCCACTTGTCCTAATTTAGTAACTAAATCAGTTGTGAGTTGTGACCACGCGGCGATTTTGGCCAGACGTATTCTTAATGGCTCCAGTTCTGTCAAAGCCACAAAAAATTGGTCTTCTCATCTAAGGCTTGGCTTGGCTGTTGGCTCAATGAAAATAAAAATAAATAAATGGCAAAAAAGATGGTTGAAATAATTTTTGCTCCACGGAAAATTATCAAACATGAACTTTCTGAACTACTTGGAAGTTGGAACCAGCAGACTTTAGAAATTACCTACGAATGGATTCCAGATCGTTTATCATAATACCGTAAACTACCAGTCATTGGACAGCTAAAGATTTTTTTATAGAAAAAGCTGTAAAATATTAAATACTTCACATGAAATAGAAATTTAAATTATATTTGTGTTCATAAATTATCTAACTTAAGATATGCAAACATAAAAATGCGATGGTTTTTCAGTTTATATTAATTTTTTGGTAAAAACTGAATGATAGGTAAAACACAGTCATGGGACAGAATTACAGTTATAGTTGGGACACCCAAAACCAGTAGTTGGACAAGCAAAGTTTGATTGAAATTTGGTTAAAATTGGTATTGTAAGTAGGAAATATTATAAATAATTGTTGTTTTTTTTACATATATTTTTATTATTTATTGCAAAATGACTTAAAAAATTTAAAATTCTTACCAATATACTATTATAAGTTATAACATATCCATACTAATATTATAACTTTATAAGTATTAAAGTCTGTTCGTCTGTCTGTCTGTCAATTACTTCTTCACGCTCAAACCACTGAATGGATTTTGCAAAAATTTGGTATGGAGACACTTTGAGTCCCGGGAAAGGCAAAATAGTACTTTTAGTCCCGGGAAAATGTACGGTATCCACCTGATAAACGGACTTTGACGCAATGGAGTTACTGCCGCCATCTATTAATATTACAGATGTGAAAGAATGTCTTATGTCCGTCTCTTTATCTGTATGTCTGTATATTACGTTGTTCAGGTAAACTCAAATATTTAGAGATTTCAGATTAGGACAATCTAGCCAATCGGCATACTCAGACAATATTTCAATATGGAGCACAAAGCAGAACAGCTCATCTGCCTGTCGCTGTGGCCGTACTCTACTTTCAGGAGAAAGTTGGGCTTGTCTTGCCATGCACGTAATGATTGTGTGCTAACAATAATATCTTTTTGGCAATTTTTTACGGAGAAATGTACGGTTTCTGTGAAATTACTAATTTACGCGGGCGAAGCCGCGCGGAACATCTAGTTCCTCTATAAAAATGAAATAGTACATTACGCACCTAGGGCAGGAAAATAATGGTGCTCCCACACCGCCGTTAGAAAATGTTTGTAAACATTTTCTAACATAAACATTTACTAACAAATGTTGTCAATTGTTACATTTTGTCAGAAACTGTTACATGTTATAAGTGCTCCTACACTAATAGAAAATGTTAACTAGTGTTTGCTAACATTTTATAACATTTAAATCTGGTATTGGCTCACCGCATACCCCGTCGTCCTTTATAAAAGGTTTACTAGCAAAAGGTAACACAATATGTTTTATTTTGTTATAATTTGTTTTGCTATAATTTGTTAACTTACGTCTACTAAACTTTATCTAACATGAAAACATTTTTAACATTTGTGACTAAATGTTTGCTAACAAATGTTTACTAACGTTACTAAACATTTTCTAACTGCGGTGTGGGAGCACCATAAGAAATGTCGGCTTCGCCTCGGCCAACAATTACATGTGATCTGAGGCTTTCTTATTTACTGCCCGTGGTGCGTATACTATTTTTCTCATCGACGCGACGGAGGCGGAAAACGTTGACGTTTTCCGTCCGGAGGTGAGAAAAAAAATTAACACGTTGTTTAAATATCTGCCCTTGTGCAACGCACCGTAGGCCGTAGCATTTTACAAAGCCCCAAAAACATACAACTAACGGCAACAAGTAGGTTCTTGAAGTATTCAGAAGTCACACTTCATTGAAATATTCAGAAGACACAAGTCAGCTGCAAATTAACTTTCGTATTGAATAATACTCTCATCTTTCGAATATTATAATATTATATCAAGTAGATCAGTATTATTTCATCTAATAACGTCCAATAACTATTTTTCAGCACTTTTACAATACCAGTAGTAGGACAGGCCAAAAAAACCTTTAATTAATGAGGTAAAAGGTTATTAAGAATGTACAAAAATACTTAATAGATTGTTATTTATACAATTAACACGTTTATAATAACATACACAATGTGTATCATAAAAAATATTATTAAAAACTTTGGCATGTTTCTTAATTTTTTCTTTTCATTTGCAAAACCAAGGCGCACGTGATGACCATGGCGACAAAAAGATGTTTTATTTTGGTTACACTGCAACCTGATAAAAATACTCTATTTTTATTGTAGCATGAATGCCCCTCAATATTAATTCCTTTATTATTTACATCGTATAAAAACCACAAACTTTTATTTTTACGATCAAAGTGTAAAGCTAGGGTGTAAAGTGTCCCTCTACTGAAAAATTCTAATGACTCGTATTTTACCCTATTAATAGCTATTAATAGATTAATCTTGTAACATCTTTAAAATTAAAAAAAAATATTCAAATTAATTTTTTTTTTGTATTTTTAATAGAATATAGAAGTTTAAGGGCCCCCGAGACGATCAAACGGTTTGATTCAAACCTTACGTGTTTGATGCAACCGTTTGATGTCGGTTTGAATGGTTTGTCAAACGACACTGCGCAGTTTGGTTCAATACGCGCTGTGGAGTACCCGTCTTGTGACGAATAAATATTATTTTTTAAAAGATAAAACTGACTTAAAATTTGTACGAAATTGAGAATTAAATTCCCTATCTCAAAAACTACTAAACCTATTTTGATGAAACTTGCAGAAGTCTCCCAAGTTAAACAATACCTATATAGTACAACAAAAAATATTTAAATCGGACTTGTAGTTCCGGAGATATGTGAACACAAACATAAAACATACATGATACACTTTTGAAATTTTGCACATTTGTTCAGATGCTGATATAGACTAACATAATATATACGAAAACTGGGCAGTTCTGAAAATATTACATACATACGCGTCGAATTGATAACCTCTTTTTTTTTTAATGAAATAAGGGGGCAAACGAGCAAACGGGTCACCTGATGGAAAGCAAATTCCGTCGCCCATGGACACTCGCAGCGTCAGAAGAGCTGCGGGTGCGTTGCCGGCCTTTTAAGAGGGAATAGGGGAGGGTAGGGAAGGGAATAGGGTAGGGGATTGGGCCTCCGGTAAACTCACTCACTTGGCGAAACACAGCGCAAGCGCTGTTTCACGCCGGTTTTCTGTGAGAACGTGGTATTTCTCCGGTCGAGCTGGCCCATTCGCGCCGAAGCATGGCTCTCCCACGTATACTTTATTTATTTAGTCGGTTAAAAATAATGTACTCCAAAGAATGGTACAAAGTTTGTTCAAACGCATCGGAACACGATCAAACGGCGCATCAAACACAACAAAAATATGGAATTTCATCAAACGAGCTTTAAACACGTATATGTTTGACAAACCGTTCAAACTAGCTTTGTAAACGATCAAAATGGTTTGAGTCAAACCAAAATTTACGTGTTTGAATCAAACCGTTTGTCCGTCTCGGGGGCCCTTAAGAGATCTTTGCAGTCCGCCGCGCCGTGAATGGACGCTTTTATGTGGTACGCCGTACGGTGCTATAATGTTAAAAAATAAACAGAACCATAAATAATTCCGAGGCTGTGATTGGTCCACTGGTCTTCTTGTCCCAACAACTTTTGACGTTTCGGCTAAAAAGATTCTTGAGAGATTCAGGAAATATAAAAAATCTTGATTTATAGTATTTTTATACCCAAAATAAGTCTCTTTTATTACATCGTTTATAAAGTTATTCATCATGTTCAAAAAGTAAGTACACGTTTCGTTGCTATTTTATTGTAAAATTTAAAAGAAATATTAGAGGTTATGTTCTATTGATGTCAATTTATATTGACGTCACGTAATTGACCAATAGAAAGAAAAGGCGGATATGACGTGGTCAGCATAGACAGTAGACTATAGAGTATAGATATGTAGAACAGAGAAGTAGTGATGGACATTCGTGTTTTACTGAGATTTAAAGTGGTAAAATCGATATTCAGGGTAAATATTTTATTTAAACTGTACTCGGCGAAACATGGCAGTAGCGGTCATTGATGCCCTGTCAAAAATTTGTCATTTTCTATACAAAGCCGCGATTGACAACATCTGACACTTCGTTGTCAATCGCGATTCACGGTTTATATGGAAAATGACAAGTTTTTGACAGGGAGTCAATGACCGCTACCGCCATGTTTCGCCGAGTACCTACAGCAAAGTTACTAGCTATCCCGGCAAACGTTATTTTGCCATAATATACAGGGTGCAATTAGAGATGTGCCGAGTGGCAAATTCCCCACTGCCGGCAATATTCCCAATGTTGCCATTGCCAGCAAATTTCCATTTTGCCGGGAAAATAGGCAATGTTGCCGATCCATTTATATAGCTTTATTATAAAATAATTCAGATTATTTTGTCAACAAAATAAAATACTTAATGATCAAAGCAACCTAATTTATTTTTGGAACGAAGTTCCTTATCGCTCATTTTTTCAGTGTAAATTTGAAAGCTAGACAACGATATTTGACCTTGATTTGACCTCTACACTTTTTTATTAGTACCTACATGTTAGGGGCAGATGGCGTTGATAGTAAGTATTCCTGTGAGTCAACTAGATGGCGTTTTTTTAATTTAATATAGTAAAAGTCTCGTTAGTTTGTTAATAATTATATGTATCTCAAGAACCGGTATAGCTAGACTTCTGAAATTTTCATAGATTGTGTATATCTGTTGCCGCTATAACAACAAATACTGAAAAGAAAATAAAATTAATAATTAAGGGGGACTCCCATACAACAAACGTGATTTTTTCGGCCTTTTTCGCTCTATATCAATAATGGCAAGAGGTAGGGACTTGAATTTTTCACACATTTTTTTGTTGTTTGTGTACTTGTGTACACTTTAATATTTAATAATAATATTAAAATAAAATAAAAATTTAAGGGGTCTCCCAAACAAAAAACACAACTTAAGCCTATTTTTGATATGTATCGGTACGGAACCCTTCGTGCGCGAGTCCGACTCGCACTTAGCCGATTTTTTCCCTAGGGCAAGTAATGTAAGTAACATATATTTTGAAAATATCTATTATTACAGGCAATTTTGTCAGCGATATTCCCGGCAATTTTCTGGCAATTTTCCGGCAACATTGGCAGTTTGTATCAAGGATATGTATTTTTTAAATATTTCTAGATACATTTATTTTATGAGTTTTCTAGACCTATCTGTCCAATATTGCTAATATTTAGCCAATGTTCCCCAAAATTTCCACTTCGGGAAATCTTGCCGGCAGCGTTGCCGGCAATATTCCCACCTTCGGCAATATCGGCACATCCGTAGGTGCAATTAAACCTTCCTGCCAAATTTTAATATATTGATCCTTGTTAAAAATAAAAATACACGTATTTTGTCTTTTATAATCACTCAGTACTAAAATGTTGAGGAATAGCTTCCGAAAGTTATCCTAAAAAACACTACAAATAATGGACACGACGCGTCGCCCGCACGTGACGTGCCCCCGCGCGCGCGCCTCCCCCCGCGTTACCCCCGCTTACACTCACCGCCGCGAGTGACCGTTCTGCAATGATTTTAAATGGGATAAAATATGTCAGTAAAAAAAAATTACACCCAATTTTTCTTGGTTAAATGGACTCTCCTAATAATACCTAAGCCCTGGAAAAAATTTGGCAGCAAGGTTTAATTGCATCCTGTATAGTATTTCGCCCATATTATTTTATTGAAGTGACTAAATAAGTATGTCACCATGTCAACGTCCATCGCTATCCCGTCGCACAAACAATGGTCGCCGTCAGTCTCGAGTTGTAATAATTTACTATTATGTATTTTTTCAACAAATGCACTTACTATCTACTATATAAAAAGTAGATGTTGTCCGATTCTCAAGCCTAGCCGATATGCCCGCTAAGATTCACGAAAATCGGTCGAGCCGTTTCAGAGGAGTTCAATTACGCACACCGTGACACGAGAATTTTATTAGATCTAATTTGTCATTCGATACAAATCTTGGGCTATTGCACTTTAAATCCGATTTAGAGTTTTACTTTGAAGAATGAAGTAAAACTTAACATAATTTTAGTTTTCAATTTTAACTCTAGGCTTAAGGGCTTATTCCACCTTACTAAATTTAGACTTCTACATTGATTCAGTAACTAAATTTAGTCACGTGAAATAGCATTTAGAAAGTTAGGATCCTAATTAGCGCACAGCGCACTAAATTGGACGCGCGCTTCTAATCAGGGCCGGGCGAGCGAAGCGAGCCCTAGTATATCCCAAAACCTTAACATTTTGTGGTACACGTCTGTATGGAAAAACTATCACGCCTATTGATTTGTGCTTTAACATAGTAATTTTTATTTACATATAATATGTAGAGGTGTTATCATCAGTCAGTCAAGGTTTTTTATATGTAGAATGTAGATGTGTTAATATATTTAGTCAAGGTGTGACGACGCGACCCCTCACAAAACTCGGCTTTTAGCTAGTTAGTCTTCTTTTTAGGATCCTAATTAGGACGTTTAAAAGTAAGGTGGAATAAGCCCTTCACGCTAATCTATGTGGCGGTCTTCTTTGTCTTTTTAGGGTTCCGTAACCACAATGTAAAAACACTAAAACTTCGCTGTCTGTCCATTTATCCGGTACTTCCGTCACCAGGCTGTATCTCAAGAACCGCGAAATCATGTATTTCTTCTGCCACTATAACAGAAAAAAACTAAATTGAATAAATGTTGGGGGCTGAAAACAACAAACGCGATTTTATCGTTTAAATGTCAATAAACATTGCAACAAGTAGACAAAGGGTTAGGGTCTTAAACGCCAATAACATTGACTAGGATCTAGGAAGCGTGACCGAACAAAATATAAAAAAAACGGAGTTCATTACATGGGAATCCCGCTTATTTGAATATATTTGCCGCATATATTTGAATTTTTAAATTAATTATTAATGTAAAACGAAGATTTTCATAAGCCACTTCATAAACTTACGCCTTTATCTAACATTACTTTGAACTCCTCTGAAACGGCTCGACCGATTTTCGTGAATCTTAGCGAGCATATCGGCTATAGTCCGCGCGGAACTAGTTGGCCGCTCTGCCCATATACTCACATACCGGCCGGTATGTGAGTATATGGGCAGAGCGGCCAACTAGTTCCGCGCGGGCTATAGGGTTGAGAATCGGACAACATCTACTTTTTATATTGATAAATGATAAGTGCATTTGTTGAATAAATACATAATAGTACACAGAGTTACAACTCGAGACTGACGGCGAGTGTCGGCGACCATTCAGCCTAGAGTCTAGACCAGAGGTTCCCAAACATTTTGCTGGATCCGGTGGACCCTACGCAGCGGGGTGGTAAAAAGGTATACGCAATTTCTATTTTCTTGTTTTCTAGCTATTTAACACAAAAAATACACACTTTTACTTATGTTGTTATATCGTAGTAGAATCAATTTAACATCAAAGCTAACCATGATTATTATTCTATTGATATAATCAAAATTTTAATTTCTATAATGGTAAACCTGACATAAAAGTTATAATTGTTATAATTGTAATGGGAGGGATATACTTGGTGAATTGACAGCAAATTATATCAATATTTGGCTTGAGTTAAGTTAATTATAACCGTAAATCTCCTCGCTATGTAATATTTAATCTGCTAATATAATATTGTCTGCCTATCTTCATAGGAGAAGCCATGTCGGGTCACCAAATTTCATAGACCCCCGTTAACGACTCGTGGACCCCCATTTTTGTTCCACGCAAGCGTAGACCCCTGTCGGGCTCCCGTGGACCCCTGGGGGTCCACCTGGACCACTTTGGGAATCAATGGTCTAGGGACTGATTATTTGGAATAAAATTGAACTTAAAATTCTGTTGCAAATAACATTATGAAGTCTAATATGATATTGCGAACAATGCTGACGTATTACTTATAAATATCGATTAATTTATAAGAATTTAATATCAATAAACCACAAAGTTAATTATCTAGGGCTCCCGTGGACCCCGTGGACCCCTGGGGGTCCACCTGGACCACTTTGGGAATCAATGGTCTAGTCCATTGTTTGTGCGACGTGTAGCGATGGGCGTTGCCATGGTGACACATTTATTAAGTTATTAACCATCAAGCCCCATAAGGACACCGGTGACCGCGATAATAATAGAATAACTAAAGATTTCCAAGAATCCGCGATCGAAGGATTTAATCACTTCAATAAAATATAATATGGGCGATCGGCCAAATACTTTATATGGCTAAACAACGTTTGCCGGGACAGCTAGTTTATTATAAAATTGCAATTATTGAGGAATTTAATATTTTATAATATTTCCTTCCTATTGCATTGTTATTTACATACCTACTATACTCATCGAGTTCATCCCCGTAATCGATTGGGGTATTTAGTCGATGCACCTTTTACATTGACACAAGTACAACACTACTTCAGTCATTCAAAAGCGTAGACAACTTTGAGCGAGAGAGATTCGAATTTCGTAAAAACGTAGCTGAATAAATTCTCTTTGCTATTTCTGAAATCACATTCATATGCGCAATAGTTTTTATCGTGTACACTTGTTTAGAATAATGTTATAAATCTTAAAATGTTACTGTAAGTTACATTTTGTCGCGTCCTCCAGGATATTTCCTTTTTAATGGAGATTTTTCAACATTATGATTTGTGACCACCATTACTGTGAAGTGTGAAGAAACAAAAGACGTACCTAGTGATTTCTATTTCGTGACGTAACTGAATAATATATTCGGCTCTCGAAATCCAAATTCGCTGATGTTTTTCAATATCGAGTAAACGACAAAGGCGTAAAGATGTGGGAAGTGGATTCTGACACGGGGTCCCAAAGTGTATCTTCGGACGGAATTCGACGACGGCAAGTATGGGATCCCGAGGCCGAGAGTCTAGCTTCACCTATAGACGAACTCGATGAAGTACTAGCGGAGGAGGAGGAAGGATGTCCACTACCATCGACTCCGGAAGATCAACATCTTCTCGACGCCGAGATGGCAGAAGTGCTCAAAGCTGGCGTTCTATCCGATGAAATCGATCTAGGCGCTCTCGCCCATAACGCCGCGGAACAAGCTGAGGAGTTCGTGCGTAAAGTTTGGGAGGCTTCGTGGAACGTCTGTCATTTTAGACATCTGCCGCGGTGGTTGCAAGACAACGATTACCTCCACAAGGGTCATAGACCACCCCTACCTTCGTTCAGTGCCTGCTTTGCGTCTATTTTCCGTATTCACACTGAAACTGGCAACATATGGAGCCATTTGCTGGGATGTATTGCATTCATAGGAGTGGCTATTTATTTCCTGTCTCGCCCGTCAATTGAAATTCAAATGCAAGAGAAGATGATCTTTGGTGTATTTTTTGTTGGTGCTATCATCTGCCTCGGATTTTCCTTCGCGTACCACACCTTGTATTGTCACTCCGAAATGGTTGGAAAACTGTTTTCCAAACTAGACTACTGTGGCATAGCTCTACTGATAATGGGGTCCTTTGTTCCTTGGTTATATTACAGCTTTTATTGCCACTACAGACCCAAAATTATATATCTTTCTGTGGTAATCGTGCTCGGTATACTGTCAATAATTGTTTCTCTGTGGGATAAGTTTTCTGAACCGCGACTGAGACCACTTCGAGCTGGAGTTTTCATGGGCTTTGGTCTGTCTGGTGTAGTGCCGGCTATACACTATGGCATCACCGAAGGATGGTTCAGTCAGGTCAGCAAGGCTTCTCTCGGTTGGCTGGTTCTGATGGGCTTACTTTATATTTTAGGAGCAATGTTTTATGCTCTCAGAGTTCCTGAACGTTGGTTCCCAGGAAAGTGTGATATTTGGTTCCAGTCACATCAAATATTTCATGTTCTTGTTATTGTTGCTGCTTTTGTGCATTACCATGGTATAAGTGAACTGGCTTCCTATAGAGTGACTGTCGGAGAGTGTTCTATGCCACCTTCATCTATTGCATTCTAGCCTCACCTGACACCAAAAGTGATAGTAGACCATAGAAAATATAGACTAATAATGTCTTCTTACAGTTTTGCACATAGAATTTGTTTTTAAATTTATAATTGTATGTTTTTTACTTTTTCACTGAGGCTGTTTTACTGTACATGCATAAACAAAAGTAATTTATTTTAATAGTTTAACAACTATCCAATAAGTAGTTTTGTAGAAACTCTTCACTGGTTCACTATTTTTTTTAATTTTTATAAATATCTATAATTTCATAATATTTTCTTTGATGTTTTTGTTTTTATTACTTTTGGGTCAAAAATATTTCTTGCTTATTATTTAATAGAAAATTATGGGTTTGAACAGGACTAGGGAATGCAATCCCGCAAGAAAATTTCAATCCCGGTATTTGCGGGATTGAACCATCACAATCCAGCTGGATCCCGGTATTTGCGGGATCCCGCTGGGTGGATTTAAACTTTTAAAATAAATCGGTATAATGACTTTACTTGATAGACCCCGTTTTATTCTTATGGCCTGTTTCACCGCTTCCTGATAAGGTGCCCGATAGGGTTATTTGACAGATTTTCCATACTCCATCTGTCAAATTAAGTGGTGGATAGCCTTATCAGGAAGCGGTGAAACAGGCCCTTAGAATCTCAAATAAAACAAACTTTGTCAGACACTTTTTTCAAGGGTTTAATTATTAACACCTCCATACTTCAGACTTTATAAAAAAATCATAAAATGAAAGAAAAACTAATATTTTTTTTGGAAATGGCTTTGTAATAATAATAGTTAAAAAAAAACAAAAAAAAAATCGCTTATTTATGTCCATCTTTTATCGATTTTTTTTAAATATAGGTAAAAATTGTGCCCAAAGATTCCGAAACGGTTCCTGATATTCGACACAAGGTAGTTAGCAGCTGGAAATGCTCGCTCAGCATCCACGCTGGTTAGTTCAATTGTCATTTAAAGTGAATTATAGGTGAATTGAAGCTAAATTGTTAAGCGGGCTGCCTGTACCCAGTTCACGCACCCCCGCGCGCAAAGTTACGCATATGAATCACATTTCTTTGTAATCCCGCCAGTCCCGCGAGATCCCACAAGATTTTCCACCGGGATTAGTCCCGCATAATGCATGTGGGATCCCGGTATTTCTGGATCCCGGTATCCCGGTATTGCATTCCCTAAACAGGACTAATGGTATATTCTTGGAATTCCTGTTTCAAGCCATTTCTAAGTTACTACTTATTGTTTATGATAATTATAATTCATTTATATGATAATTGGTGGAAGTAAGTACTATTAAAGTAACTGTAATTTAGTTAAGAGATACTTTAGTCTTGCACTGATAAAAATAAACCATACAGTCCATAGAGTTTTTTACCATAGGTTATGGATTTTATATGAAAAAATAAAACTTTTTGGAATGTACTTAATTTACAGTTATATTTGTTGACCACATAAAGGGGTGATTATTGACTAAAGTATCACAATAACAGCCACAAGCCTTAAGCACATAATTTTCAAGATTCACATAATTTAAATTTTATTATTTATCAAGCATTTGTGAAGAGTGTGGTAAAATGTTTTGTCGACAGTTGCACTGCTTAAGAGGTTTGAGCTGAAAATGTAGTTATAATACATAGTATTATTTTTGTATCTATTAGTTTAATATTTAACACATTTAAATTAGAATCTCATATTTCATGTAAGAATTTGATATTCCAGTAAATAGATTCGAACATATTTTTCTAGGTTTTTTTTTGCCAGATTAATAATTTTTCTTTATTTATTGTTTTTATTACATTCCATCATCATTAATATCATTGTCGTCAATCAAAATTATAACAACTGTTCAAAATATGATTAATTAAGGTGTTGAGGTAGTTTTCAATTAAAATAATATGTGGTCTGTATTAGTTATAATAAAGTATATTCTAAATTGTTATAAGTGTTCAAATATAATTAAAAGATTTTATGGTATGAAAAAAGTGGAGTTATAATATACAGTCAAGTGTGGTCAAGTACTTCTTGATATTGTATTGCATAAGAAGTATGTTTATTGTTTAATCATTTGGTTTTAAAAATTAGAGCAAGTAAACTGATATTGCCAGTAATGCATATTAGAAATAATCGTAAATATCATTAACACTGACATTAACTGTCAACTAAATTAGTTTCCTTAAATATTATGTTACATTTGTTTACAAGAAAATAATAAAAAAACCCATCAGAGCCAGTTTGTATGTGACTGATAATAAAGACAATATTTTTCATAAATTTATATAATCTTGTAAATATACAAAGAGGCTATAATTTCCATACAAAAATTAATCTTATAGATTGGCTTGGCCGATGGCCCACATATTTGTTTCAAAAGTCTTTTGTGATGTTTAAACACAACACAAAATTGTTGTCTATATTATATAACCACTTTTTGTTATTATTGCTTAACTTGTTTGTTCAACTATTCTTTGTTAATCTTTATTTGAATATGCATTAAAGAATGATATGATAGATTTTGTTTTACTTATAAATAATTACCTACAGGTACCTAATTGTAATTATACCAAATTTGAACTTAAAAATGTTAATTTTAAAATGAGAAACAAAAGAATTACATCTCGTTATTTGACTATCGTAAATAAATAATAATAATAATTAATAATTATAATGATAACGGGACTCAGTATAAGTATCTCCACACCAAATTTCAACAAAATCGGTTCAGTGGTTTGGGCGGCAAAGAGGTTACAGACAGACAGACACTTTCGCATATTATAATATAACTTATTAGTATGTAAAACTCTCAGCATCCATGCTAATATTTTAAATTGGAATGGGTAGGTGTCCGTCTGGTCCAAAGTCCAAACTGCTGAATATAACAATAATATGCAGTTATAAATTATAAAACTTCCTTGTTATTTACATAAATGCTTACATTTTTTGTCAATCGTAGTGATTTATTTGGACAGAAATATCGTATTGATTTGCTCGCAAGGATTTGGTGATCATTTACTTACTATATTTGGTGATCATTTACTATATTTGGCGTTCGATTACAATCTACGTCTAGATTACGTCACCTAAGAGTTACGGGGTTGTCAATTCATCCCCTAAATTATAATGGTTTAGGCACAGTTTAGGTGTCACTTAAGGCCGTCCCCCAAACAAACGACCTTGCCTTGGCCATACATTTGCCGCGTTAACGAGATCGCACCAAAACCCTATTTTTTTTTACTTACCTATCTTTGTTCAAAATTGACCTAAATAAAATTTAAAACGGGGAATATATTGTCGATATAATTGTCGATCTATAAATATAATTTGTAAATAATAAGGAGATGCTGAATGTATGCTTGAATTGGGTATTTAAAAAAATATTGTTTTTAATGTATTTGTAAAACCTTAATATTAATAATATTGATATATTTTAATGCAAAAATCTTAAAAAATGTTTTTTCAATTAATTATAATTTATAAACTAAAGTCACGTGACTTATAAACGCGCACAATGTATTATAATTTCAATAGTATACGGCAATATTTACCTTATTTCGTTGATGCTTAAGGTCAAAATTGTTTGCGCTAACTATAATGCCAATCTACGTAGCTAAACTTTTGGTAAATCCACAACTGATGCTCCTATGACTCGAATTGAGAAATGTCGTAAGTGCAACGGGCACTTGTTTATTGTTAAACAAACTCTTAAGTATTGAAGGTGTGTTTTAGTTTTCAGTTTTAATAAATTTAAGGCTTATTTGGGTTTAGACTTTAGAAGTACGCGCCCTATCAAAACATCCGCTTGTGGTATGTCAGTTCTACTGTTTTTAGTGTTCTGTGGTGAAAAATTACATTGTGACGTCACACGCGCTAGGGTTAGTGCGGGAGCTGCTGTCGGCGTGTCTTCGGTATTTTTATTTTGAAATAACTTTTGAATTATTGCGAAAAAAATAATAAAAGAAAATTGTTTTGTTATAAAACTTATATATGATCTTTCCATTTATCACAAAAAAAAAATTGTTGAAATACTCAATTTTAATAAATTGGCTTTACTTTTGAAGCTGATATCATGAGTATAATAAACGAAAATAGAAATTTTAAAACGTGGAAAGGAATGTTGAGATACTGAAGGTTATTGCTGTATTTTTATAATAACTCTGTAGCTTTCAAATTATGAGTTTACTAGTTGTTGCCCGCGACTTCGTCCGCGTGGACTTCAGTTTTAAATAGCGCGCGATGTCAACAAAATTGGTGTCAAAAGCTTTTATAAAAAAAACCCTGGTAACCCTTAAATCAAAACACCCACAGCTGTGCAGTGTGCACATAATATTTAATTTTTTTTAATTAATCTTTATTTATGCCAAATTTTAAAGCTTATTTAGCCCTCCAATTACACAGCTTTATCCATAAACTATTTATCATTGATAGGTTTAAGGTTACGTCACTGCATAGATAAAGTACTGAGTTATTTAATGACGTAAAAAAGAAATAACAATCGAAAAAATCGATGCGGGATGATACCACCTCTTATAGAAAGACGTTTGAGCAAGCGTCAGGGCGATGTAGGAGACGCACGGCGCCATCTATTATGAATTTTTGGAACTAACTTAATTTGAACAAATTTACGCATTTTCACCCCCTTACAACCCCTTTGTCCAGTTAAAAAGTAGCATATGTCCTTTCTCAGGCTTAAGACTATCTGTGTACAAACTTTCATTACAATCGGTTCAGTAGTTTTGGCGTGAAAGCGAGACAGACAGACAGACAGAGATACTTTCGCATTTATAATATTATACAGATAAGGCTCTAAATATGGTAAATTACGGATTCTCCGTAGGG
The DNA here is from genome assembly GCA_963422495.1 of Polyommatus iphigenia. NCBI lineage: Eukaryota > Metazoa > Arthropoda > Insecta > Lepidoptera > Lycaenidae > Polyommatus > Polyommatus iphigenia. The sequence goes on along the minus strand of OY730181.1, from coordinate 35,999,704 downwards.
AAGGCCCTTAAACGTCGGTGAAAAAAAACTGACGTTAGGTGCCCCTTATATTGACACCTAAATTTTAGGTGATGTTGGTGAAAACGGGCATTATTCTTCTAAAGAAGCCTTTATGTAATATTATAATATCATTTAATATTATGTATGGTATTCTTGACTAGTTTATCTATTGATTTAAGTGGACCTTGACATTTGGCAAGGTGACTCAAGGGCAGGTAAAATGAGCTTTGCATTGATAATAGGTGCAATATTATATATTACTTATATTAATTAGTATTACATATTATGTATCATTTTATTGCACACATAATATTAACCTCCCTTACTCTGTCTATTTCTGAAAACTTTCATCTACATAATATAATCACTCAGCACAAAAAATCTTTATTAAAAATCTTATAAGGGTGCTTTCACAAAAATAGGGCAACTTTTTAGGGTATTTTGTCTTCATCATATTTTATTTGTTATTAAATTCCCTGGTAGTGTACTTGATAGGTAATCAATTAATTGTGTCTTATCTAAAAGGGCCAGTCACTTTATGCCTTATTTTAGGAAAATTTTAGAGTTTTGCTAATTAAAGCGCTTATTCCACTTATCCTAGCTAGGAAGTCCTAGCTAGGATCCTAGCTTTCTAAATGTTATTCCACTTGACTAGATTTTTTCCGATTTAGGATCCTAGCTAGGATCCTAGCTTCTAAATGTTATTCAACTTGACAAAAATTTTTAGGATCCTAGCTAGGACTTCCTAGCTAGGATAAGTGGAATAAGCGCAGTGCCGTAAATAGCCTTTTTTGCGCCCTGTGCGAGCTTCTATAACTGCGCCCTTGTTTTTTAGGGTTCCGTAGTCAACAAGGAACCCTTATAGTTTCAGTCTGTCCGTTCGTCTGTCCGTCTGTCTGTCTGTCTGTCTGTCTGTCCGCGGATTTGCTCAGAGACTATAGGACCTGCAAAGCTGTAATTTGGCATGAATGCACATATTATTAGTGATGCCGACAAAATGGTACATGAAATCTTAATAAAATATTCATCAAGCGGGGATGATTTTTTTTTGCGTCCACTCAATCGTGTGGGGTGTCGTTGGATAGGTTTTTTAAAAATATTACGAGTATTCATAGATCATTTTCCGATTTAGGGATCCGTTTGTGAAATATTAAGTTTTAACCCATCAAGCCCCATAAGGACACCGCGGCATCGGTGACCGCGACAACAATAGAATAACAATTATAGATTTCCAAGAATCCGCGATCGAAGGATTAAAGTGGAAATAATCATTAGAGTCCAGTGTCCCCCCTTCTACCAGCTAAACGGTTGTTTCTGGAAATGTGGAAAAATTCAAGGGAGTAGGAAATCTGCTGAATTTAAAAGGAAAACTATCACGGCTAAGAAGACTTTATAAGTTACATATTGAGTAATAGTCGATCAACTAAAAAAATGTATTCGGCGAAGACGTATAAAGGAACTTTTCGTTCAAATTCCTTTGAGATGATGCCAACGCGTTGTGGTCATAGTAAAACGGCCACGACGCGTTCTGAAACCAGAAAGTTACTCAGGAGTTATTTTATAGTGCCCAAGTGTGTGCGCAATACACAAGAGCACTCTGGTTTCAATGAAACAAAGCTAGTTACGCTGGAGTAATTTTATAGTCCCTAAGTGTGTGCGCAAATCAAATCATATCAAAATCAAAATATTTTTTATTCAGATTAATTTTTTTACAAAAATATTTCCGAACGTCGATACTAAGGAGTAAGGTGGCACCACCGGTTCCGGAACTAACCCGGCGAGAAGAACCGGCGTAAGAAACTCGCAATACACAAGAGCACTCTGGTTTCAATGAAACGAGGCCAGTTACGCAGGAATTATTTTATAGTGCCCAAGTGTGTGCGCAATACACAAAAGCACTCTGGTTTCAATGAAACCAGGCCAGTTACGCAGAAGTAATTTTATAGTGCCCAAGTGTGTGGGCGTGTAAAAAGTTAGTAACATACAATATCATTGGTAAAAAGTCGGTCTTGCACCAGATCTCTCGCCAGTCATGTCGGTCTCCCGCTCCATTGGGTTATGACTTATGAGAGTAAAGAATAGTGCTCTTATGTATTGCGCACTTTAACACTTTAACACTTGGGCACTATAAAATTACTCCTGCTTAACTGGCCTGGTTTAATTGAAACCAGAGTGCTTTTGTGTATTGCGCACACACTTGGGCACTATAAAATTACTCCTGCTTAACTGGCCTGGTTTCATTGAAACCAGAGTGCTCTTGTGTATTGCGCACACACTTGGGCACTATAAAATTACTCCTGTGTAACTGGCCTCGTTTCATTGAAACCAGAGTGCTCTTGTGTATTGCGAGTTTCTTACGTCGGTTCTTCTCGCTGGGTTAGTTCCGGAACCGGTGGTAGGCACCTTACTCCTTAGTATCGACGTTCGGAAATATTTTTGTAAAAAAATTACTCTGAATATTTTTCTATTTTGATTTTGATATGATTTGATTTGCGCACACACTTGGGGACTATAAAATTACTCCAGCGTATCTAGCTTTGTTTCATTGAAACCAGAGTGCTCTTGTGTATTGCGCACACACTTGGGCACTATAAAAATAACTCCTCAGTAACAGTAATAAACGGCCACGACGCGTTCTGAAACCAGGCCAGTTAGGCTAATCGTGCTATTCCAGCGGAATGACAGCGAAGATTTCGAGCATGGTGATTGGTCAATTCGGGCACCGCTCCTCTCCGCTCCGCGTCAGTGGAAACACGGCCTAACTGGCCTGGTTTCAGAACGCGTCGTGACGTTTTCATTAGGGCCACAACACGAATTCGCGTCGTGGCTGTTTTTAAATGTTCAGAGCGCGTCATGGCTTTTCTGAATTACCAGAAGGCGTCGTGGCCGTTTCGCTATGACCACAACGCGTTGTGAGTCATTTATTCGCTCACTGAGCGTTTTCGGTCTTTGAGCGTAACATAATATACATTCATTGACCATACAAACATTTTAAAAAACTAGCGGTACCTACTACGGAACCCTATATTGCGCGTGGCCTGACGGCTGACACGCACTTGGTCGGTTTTTTTCAGATATTATAGGTACCCAGAGCAACGCTTCTAGGGCCTCAGGCCTCCCTGGTCTGGCCATTCTTGCGCCCCCCCAGAGTCTGCGCCCTGTGCCTTGGCACCGGTGGCACCGCCCTATTTACGGCACTGAATAAGCGCTTTAGGCATCTAGGGACTGACAACTTTAAACCCCTAATGCGCGAGTCTAACTCGCACTTAGCCGATTTTATATTATTTTAGGACTACTGAGTCGAAACTTCTTATATGATACTAGATATTCCGCGCAGCTTCGCCCGCGTAAATTAGATATTTCACAGACAAATTAGTCCACAAAAAACAGCCACTTATCTGAGCCAAATAACAGAAAAATTACTCTAGTCGTTCGTGAGATAAGCCCTTTCAAATAATTTCCCCCGTTTTTTCCACATTTTTCTCTATTTCTTCGTTCCTATTACTCTTATCGTAATAAAATATGGCTTATAACCTTCCTCAATAAATGGGCTATCTAACACTGAAAGAATTTTTCGAATCGGATCGGTAGTTCCTGAGATTAGCGCGTTCAAATAAGTCGTTTCAAATAATTATCCCCGTTTTTTCCACATTTTCCTCTATTTATTCTCTCCTATTAGTTTTAGCATGATAAAATATAGCCTATAGCCTTCCTTGATAAATGGGCTATCTAACACTGAAATAATTTTTCAAATCGGATCAGTGGTTCCTGAGATTAGCGCGTTTAAATAAGTCCTTTCAAACAATTTACCCCCGTTTTTTCCACATTTTCCTCTATTTCTTCGCTCCTGTTAGTCTTAGCGTGATAAAATATAGCCTATAATAGCCTTCCTCGATAAATGGACTAACACTGAAATAATTTTTCAAATCGGATCAGTAGTTCCGGTGATTAGCGCATTCAAACAAACAAACAAATAAACTAACTAACAAACTCTTCCGCTTTATAATATTAGTATAGATATAAAGAGTGGAACTGTATCACCAAAGTATATATTTTTCAACAATAATAATTGGGCCAGACAAAAGCTGTTTGAAATTTGACTGCTCTTGATGAGTTTTAGCTTTTGATATATTTTCAATAATTGTTTTTCTTAAGTCTTTTATATTTTTTCAGTTGAGAAGGCTTAAACAATATAATATGTATTTCGTTATAGCACTGATGTTTTCATACTAAACGTCAGTCCGAGAGCCTTTAGCAGCTAGGGCCTGATGGTCTAGGGCAGAGGTTCCCAAACTTTTTTTTCTCATAGACCACTTTAAACATTTTGCTGGATCGAGTGAACCCCCTACACCTACCCCCCCCCCCCCCCCCCAAGTTTAAGGCCAGTCTAAAAAGCGACGTATTCATCCAACAGTTGGACGTTTACTTTTTTGTATTGTAGTAGCTACACACTTTTACTTATTTCTAAATCTCCTCGCTCTGCAGGATCCCTGCTACTATATGTGCAATGTGTGCAATGCACACGGGCGCCATCCTCTAGGGGCGCCAAATCGCCATCTTTAGGGGCGCCAAAACCAAGGACCCAAAAAATTCGCCTAAAGGGGCACCAAAATCCTTTTTTTGCACACAGGCGCCAGTAGCCTTTACGGGGGCCCTGTCGCTCTGTAATAATAGGAGAGGTACTGCTATTTTTTGCTAAGTCATTTCATACCGACCAAATTTTTGTCCAGCGGTAGCTTACTATTTATCAATCAATATAATCAGCGTCAGTCGCCGCACCCGTGGTGGAATGTTAACTGAGAGTATTTCAAAGTTGTAAAAAAAATAGTTGCGAAAAGTGATTTTATACCGAATGAAACTTTGATGGATGATTATTGAGGTCATGTTTAACCAAAAAATCACCGTCAGTTTTAATCAACTACATTTTCTTTGTAGTTGGCAACATTAGTAAAAAATTTGAATAAAGTAGTTAACAATTTAATAAACTTCCATGGGCATTAAAATTGCAATCGGAAAATGTTGGTAGAAAATTATTATTGGTGCTGTTTATTAAATGAAAAATCCTGGGTTTGATGAAATTATAAAAATTGACGCTTTTATTAACGGCACCGCCGGAAAACTCTTCAAAAAAGAATAATATTTTAATATTAAGTGACTTTTGATTGTGTATATTTTGTGCATATTCCGGCCATTTTTCGTGCATATTTGCATGCATATTTCGGCACTTTGATCGTGCATATAATCCGATGTCTAGTTATAACCAATATAGCCCTACTTCGCGCTCAATGTATCCTAATTCCTGAGCGTCGCGTAGACGACATTTCCACCTGCAAACATTCAGCTGACGACGATTTTCGTTTGAATTAACCATAAAATTGTATCACATAGCAATTTTAAGTAATTAATTCGATAGTCAATATTTGTGAAGAAGAATGATATAAATTTTACTTTAAAAGCGCCATCTGCTGTTATATATTAAAACTAAAACGACACCTACCGAACCTAAACGTGTATAATCTAGATATGAACCTTTATTGGGTGCGAATTGGGATCTTTTTAATGTCAATTCAATACGATTCCCAACAACAACTTTGAGATACTCTCAATTTTTATTCCACCCATACTGAAGTAGCTGACGATCAAAACTCTTATGTATTAATAGAATAGTATTATTGTTACGATTTTCGCTCGGCATGAAATGACTTTTCAAAATGAGCGCGACCTCCCCTACTACAATATTTAATCTGCTAATATTATAATATTGTCTGCCTATATTCATAGGAGAAGTCAAGTCGGGTCACCTAATTTTTATAGACCCCTGTTAACGACTCGTGGACCCCCATTTTTCTTCCACGCAAGCGTAGACCCCTTGTTGGGATCCCATGGACCCCTGGGGGACACCTGGACCACTTTGGGAATCAATGGTCTAGAGACTGATTATTTGGAATAAAATTGAACTTAAAATTCTGTTGCAAATAACATTATGAAGTCTAATATGATATTGCGAACAATGCTGACGTATTACTTATAAATATCGATTAATTTATAAGAATTTAATATCAATAAACCACAAAGTTACTTATCTAGGGATTGAACAAATGACTGGAATTACCACATGGTGGCCCACGAACTTTCATTTTTGCACTGATTTTTAAAGTGACCGCCGCAGAGCGAGTATTGTCAGAGAATAACCACCAATAATATTCAACGTATATTCTAATGAAGTCGCGAAATTTTAAAATTCGTAAGTGGCTAGGGCCTGGCGAATAAAGTTGAGGACATAATTAGCTGCGAGTACTTAAACATTCTAAATTAATAAAAAGTTAGTTATAGTTATTTATATATATATATATATATATATATATATATATGTGAGTATTTCGTAGTTAAAATAAACAATAATTATTTTTTCTCGAATGAGTTTAGTGTCCTCAACTTTATTCGCCAGTGCTCTTTTATATATATATATATATATATATATATATATATATATATATATATATATATATATATATATATATATATATAAAAGAGCACTCTGGTTGTTACGCAGGAGCTATTTTATAGTGCCCAAGTGTGTGCGGAAGACCGACATGACTGGCCGCTGGCGAGAGATCAGGTGCAGGACCGACTTTTACACGCGCACACACGTGGGCACTATAAAATAACTTCTGCGTAACTGGCCTGGTTTCATTGAAACCAGAGTGCTCTTGCGTATTGCGCACACACTTGGGCACTATAAAATTACTCCTGCGTAACGTGCTCTTGTGTATTGCGCACACACTTGGGCACTATAAAATTACCCCCGCGTAACTGGCCTAGTTTCATTGAAACCAGAGTGCTTTTGTGAATTGCGCACACACTTGGACGCTATAAAATTACTCCTGCGTAACACGGCCTGGTTTCAGAACGCGTCGTGGCCGTTTTCATTAGGGCCACAACACGAATTCGCGTCGTTGCTGTTTTTAAATACTCAGAACGCGTCATGGCTTTACTAGATTACCAAAACGCATTGTGGTCGAATAGCACGTCAGCCACGACACGAATTTCGCTTTGTGGTATTTCTGTGATTACCAGAACGCGTCGTGGCCGTTTTCACTATTACTACAACGCGTTGTGAGCCATTTTTTCGCTCACTGAGCGTTTTCGGTCTTTGAGCGTAACATATAATATATAAAATAGTACTTTTTTTTAATATGGATTCCTAAAGACAAAATTTCGGAGAACGGACACGCCCAGGGCCTGACATTTGGGACATATAAAACAGATTTTAAATATATATAACAACTTTTAACATAATTTGGGGGATAAATTAAACACATTGTAAACTATTATTTAGCAATTGTGGTATTAAATAATTAGTATTGATTTTAACTGAAATGTGCTGCGGAAACGTAGTTTCCCTATTTTTGTGAAACCACCCTTATGGCGCATTTTCACTGGTCGATAGGGCCCGCATGCGGGGTGCGGGAGATTTCTGAAATGCATGCCACGACCAATCAAATTGCGCCATTAGTTGTCAATTAGTTGTCATAGACCTCCGTATGCTATATACCGCACGAGTTAACACACCGGCAAAATTAGAGGAACATAACAAAATTTTATTTTTTTTTTGAAAATTATTCGCTGTTTTTTATATATTTATTTATTAATTTAATAATTGATGATTAAAAAATAAAACTTATATAAATTTAGGGCATAAAAACGTGTAAAATAGAAAAAATCTGCAAAAATAAAAAAGAAAATCTTTGAAATTTCAGTAGTAAGTTTTTAAGTTCTGCATTTTTACTTAAGAAATGCCATGTTAAAAGCGTGAATGCCTTCTATAGATCTCAAGAGAGTCTGGATACGCCATTCCATGCTTGCATTTTGATTGTCAATCTTTTCCTGTGGGATATTCTTCTACTCCTCCAGTAGCGCCAACTCGAGCTCCTGAACACATTTTGGAGCTGGAGTTTTAACTCGTACCGTTCACCCATTGATGTGCCACACGTCCTCAATCGGATCCACATCCGTAGACCGTGCTGACCTCTCCAACTGGGCTACGTCAGCATCATTTAAGTAATAATGCCCGATTTTTTTACTCTATGGACGCGCGTAAAATTGAAGTTGTAGCCTAAAACTGTGTAAAAGGCACAATATGCAGTTCTAGGATGACTGTGCTATAGTCCTGTACTGTCAAAGTACCATCATTAACAATCATCAGCTCTGTGCGGGCTCCAAATCATATTGTCACCCCAAACCATTACGAAGCCTGCATGATAGGCCACTGTTTCCGTTAAGTTTTATGGCCTATAGTGTTCCTTACGATTTATCCACATTGTTAACTGTTAACAAAATTTACATAGAATTTGCTCCCATCACTGTGCAGCACACGATTTCACTCACTTGTCAAATTTAGATGTTCACGCGCAAATCTTAGCCTGGCTCTTTGCTGTCTTGTCTCAAGTTTTGGTGCCCTTGCTCATTGCTGACATCTTTGAGTTTAATTTAACTTCTTTGAGTCTTCTTCTTACTGTACAATCACTTACACGTAAATCTCGAACCTGTTCCGACAGGTTTCGTCTCTGCAAAGCAGTTTGAGGTTGATTTCTTAAGGCTTGTACGGCGTTGTACCCTTACAAAACGGTCATCCTGAACCATTACCACCCGATATCTGCCTTGTTCTCGTCTCCGAACGTAAGATCCAGTCTCTCTGTAGCGTTGAAAGTTACGATGGACTACGAAAGCCGACACACCTAAGGCCTGGCTGACCGAACGGTAGGTGTGACCTTTCTCTATCGTGGTTACAGCTCTAGCTGTCGTAGATGCTGGAAAATCACTAATTTTGTATCTAAGCAATGTGTTCTTCCAAAAACCAAAGAATCAAATGAGCTGGCATACCTTGCACCCCGCTAAAAACGCCATTCTTATCAGAAACACTTACAACGTTAATAATCGAAAAACACTTAGTAGGGCATAATTGCAATAAAAATCCGTCAACCTGCCAGTTTTGTTCAATATTTTATTTCATAAATGAGCTTAGAAACTATAAAAAAGGATTTCACACAGCCCGACCCCCTTGAATTCAAGTTGTGGCCCTTTTTACCTATGTTCCGCTAATTTTGCCAGTGTGTGTAACTAACTACACAGTAGTACAAACAGTAGTAATAGGTAGGCAATTTTATTGTGTTTGCAGCATTGACTTATATAATATTACTATAGTCTCCACTCGGGCTAGCTTGTCGCTAGCGGTCATTGACTCCCTGTCAAAAACTTGTCATTTTCCGTATAAACCGCGATTGACAATGAAGTGTCAGATATTGTCAATCGTGGTTTTATATGGAAAATGACAAATTTGACAGGAAGTCAATGACCGCCATGGAATTAATATATACTACGTATAACTAGTATAATATATTAATTCCATGATGACCGCTAGCGACAAGCTAGCCCGAGTGGAGTATAGCGTAGTTTGCAGTCTGAATTTCAATGACATATTATTTCTATCAGTGTATACAGTATAATATTATACCATTTTTTTTTATCGCAGGGGAAACCCATCATGGGTGCCCCGGGTTGGGTACCCCGGGGGTATGTGAGACTCCTACTCACTAAAACCACCTGCGGTTCGCCTTCAGCCGTATAAGGAGGGATATCCCGGATCTAACAAACACGGGACTCCCTCCACGACCGGCCGGTCTACCTGAGACCGGACTTCCACCAAAAGTAAGGGAACGCTTAGGCAAACTAAAGCGTTCCCCTCGGCGCGCGGTACCGGGACTGGCTAAGCCGGGGAGGTTCCCATCCTCTCCCGGAGCCCCGTTAGGCGAGAGTTAGGAGGTTCGCATAGCGTCGCCTCCGCACTCCCGTCCTACGCCGGCGGAGCGGCAGAGAGATGGGATCGTTCTCTCTGTCCCGCTCCGTGGCCTCTTTCTGCGATATAACAATTTCGCAGAAAGAGACCGCCGCCTGCCAGGCCTCATCGCTCTCGAACATGCAGCGCACCATGCTCGGGAGCGAGAGCACCCCGAGCATTATATTATACCTATCTAGTATCTAGTAAAGTTATATAATATTTATTTATTTATTGTAAAACAAAGTCCCTGGCCACGTCTGTCTGTCTATCTGTTAGCGGTAAACACTAATCCCACCAAAAACATAAAATATGTAAAAATGGAAAGCCAAGTTCCATACAAACATTATTCTTGTCTATGGACTTCGCCGTAAAAAGGATGGAGATCTAAATGAGTGCCAAGTTCCATGGAAAATCGAAATATGTATGTATAGGAACCAAATAACATTATGAACAAATAACAGAGTTTATTTCTTTGCTTTATTGAATATCTATAACAATTAATGTTATTTATATAATGTGAGATCTTAAACTAGATTAGATCTAACTTGGCCAGTTTTCATTACATCAGTCATTTCATAAAGTTATTGAACATTTTAATTCTAATGAAAACTAGCCAAGTAGAATCTAATCTAGTTTAAGATCTCAAATTATTTAAATAACATTAATTGTTATAGATATTCAATAAAGCAAAGAAATAGACTCTATTATTTGTTCATAATGTTATTTGGTTCCTATACATACATATTTCGATTTTCCATGGAACTTGGCACTCATTTAGATCTCCATCCTTTTTACGGCGAAGTCCATAGACAAGAATACTGTTTGTATGGAACTTGACTTTCCATTTTTACATATTTTATGTTTTTGGTGGGATATCATTACTTTTTGTAAAGAAAACTTTCCGAGCAAGGGTAGACAGTAGAAATCTTAATCTTTCCAGTTCAAACATACATAATGTTCGACTATATTCAATCGCAACCTTAAGGTGTTGTTTCACCACTTCCCGATGAGTATCGGATACGCTATCCGCAATTTATCTGGCAGATACTTCCCTAAGCCTTGTTGAGTATCAGATGAATAAAACAAAGAAAATTCAAGCGAATGGAAAAGCAGCTACCATCAGGAGGCATTAGAATAATACGGTATAACATAAGTGTATTTCCAACCATTAACTATAGGGTACAGCTTATTGTGCGGAAGTAAAGTAGCTATTATTATAGCTGTCTAACAAACAGACAGACAGACGGACGGACGGACAGACGTACAGACAGACGGACAGACGTATTAAAAGAATTCTATGTCTATTCCCGGGACTCAAACTATATCTCCATACCAAATTTAAGAACAATCGGTACAAGCAATTTGGGCGTGAAGAGGTAACAGACAGACAGACATACTTCATAAAGTCACCTTCTATTAATTTCCTAAAGTTTTTTCACTTCACAAGTAAATATTTACGGGGAGCTCCCATACAATAAATGTGATTTTTTGGCCTTTTTTGCTCTAGTAGATACTTGAAAATTTCACAAAATCTTTAATTATATTTTTATTTTCATAATTTATAATAAAAGTAAAATAAAATAAATATTTAAGGGGGGTCTCCACACAAAAAACACAAATTTTGCCTAGTTTCGCTCTGTCCGACTCGCACTTGACCGATTTTTTTTGTTTTCTGATTTTTCCCTACGCTTTCACACAATTACCGAGCTGGATTCCAAATTTCAGCCTTCTAGGTCATCTGGAAGTGGGTTAGAATTTTGATCTATAGGTCAGTCAGTCAGTCAGTCAGTGATAAAAATGTAGATTTTCGGACATTTATATCTTAATAACCGTTTGAGCTGTGCTTATGAAATTTAGAAAATGTAGTTATCTCGCAAGTCTCATTATATGAGCCAAATTTGAAACATTTATGTGAAATAGTTTCAGAATTATGAGAGGGTCAAAAGTACCTGCAAATGGTTCGTGTAATATTACACACGGTGCTGCTCGCCATTCTGTTATGCTGGAACTTGGCTTGACACGTACACGCTACGATACATACAAATCGTTCGACACTCGTTATTTATTCGACACGTTCGATTAACGCCCACGCGTTTGGGCTGCCAGTGCGAGCGCTATGACCATCATTTTCCTTTTTGCCTTTACGTAATTGCCCTGTAAAACCGCCATACTGGCACAAATCACCAAGAATTTTGTGTCACTATCTCCAGGCCTATAAAGCTTTAAACGTGACCAAATTACTTAGGTCCGCCATCTGCCTAGAAATGAATTTCTCTGATTGTTCTATTGTAATTTTAGACTATTAATATATATACTAGTACTTATTTGGATTAGCGCGCTCAAACAAACAAACAAACTCTTCCGCTTTATAATTATATTAGTATGGATATTATACATAAATCTAAGTGATAATACTTTAGGGTGTGTGTGTTGTGTGTGTTCTAACTCTATGTGTTCCTTACATAGAGTTCACTGTGAAAGTGGCAGCGCTGAAAGATCAATTTTTTTTTACTTGTATGGAGAAACTCGTTACACTGGGGCGCTTGCCCATACAAAAGTGAAAAAAATTTTGCTCATTCAGCGCTGCTACTTTCACAGTAAACTCACTATAAGGAACTCGTACACATCCTAAAGTATTATCACTTAGTTTTGTTACACCTTGTATAGTACATATTATATCTTAAATATTGGTGTCAAGTATTTCTTTTTGGCAAACTATTGGGTATCAAAGTATTTTTTGGTGATCGTTATTTTTATTCCCATATTTAATTAAGTAGTAATAATAATTATTATAAACATGCAGTCTTTTTAGACCGGGAGATGGTGACACAAAATTCTTGGTAATTTGTATCAGGCTGGCGGTTCTACAGAGGTCTAATTACGTAAAGGCAAAAAGGAAAATGATGGTCATATTGCTCGCACTGGCGGCCCAAACGCGTGGGCGTTAATCGAACGCGTCGGATAAATAACGAGTGTCGAACGATTTGTTCCACAAAAATGCTTGTATTTTCAGATAGTCGAAAAAAAAATAAGTAGGCGGTAGCGTAATAGTTTTTATCCCGGAAAAATGTACGGTTCCCGCGCGAAAAACGAATTTTGGCGCAACGGAGTTGCGGGTGTCATCTAGTAAAAAATATAAATCCGGCACTTCCCCGGCTTCGTACGCGTTCCTACAGCCTACTAATTACTAAGCAATAACATTATAATATAGGTAGGTACTTAAACCTTCCGAAAGAATCATTTTATCGATTGGTGAAAACCGCATTAAAATCCGTGTACTTACCTACTAGTTAGTGTTTACCGCTAACAGATAGACAGACGTGGCCAGGGACTTTGTTTTACAATAAATAAATAAATAAATATTATGTAGTTACTAAATAGGTATTATACACTGATAGAAATAATATGTCATAACGGGTATGCGCGATTACACTTTCTGCGCAGACTTATTATTTGAAAGGGCTTATCTCGCGAACTACTGGAGCAATTTTTATGTTATTTGGGCTTTGGCACAGATAAGAAGTAGACCGCGTGAAGGATCATAGGCGACGCCGGGGCGGGTCGCTAGTTATTCTATAAAGTATAAACTTTACAATAGCCTGAAATGCAACCTTGCAGCAGCGTTGCACATTTAGGCCGGATTTCTCAATTCTTTATTTTGCATCACTACAGCTACCGTGTAAGTTGTTATGTTTAGCAGTCTACAGTCGTACCAACCTTTAAACACGCGATTACCTCGAAGAAAATTAAATGTTTATTAGCCGATTTATCCGACTTAAAAAAGGAGGTTATTAATTCGACCCGTATGTACCTATGTACTAAATATGTAGGTAATGGGGTGATGGGTAAAAACTAAAAGTAATATTTTCAGAACTGTCTTCTCGACGTATGTTAGTCATAAATCATAATCGTCTGAACTCTTTCACAATGTGCCAAACATTGTGATTTGTGTTTTTATGTTTGTGTTCGCAGATCTCCGGAATTCTACAAGTCCAATGTAATTCTTTGTTGTACTGTGCAGTGTATTGTTCTTAGGGTACACTGCAAGTTTCATGAAAATCGGTTCTGCAGTTTTTGAGATTAGAGTAGATAGAGAATTTTAATTCTCAGTTTCGCACAATCTTGAAGTCGGTTTTATCTTTTCAATACTATTAAGTTAGGTACCTATTATTTTCGTAATTTCTTACTAACAAGTTAATGTAATGACCACAGATTAAGGTATAATATGTAATGAGTTAATGACTATTTAATGAGTAATGACTAATGAATTTTAATCATCAATTGAATAAAACAGCGAAAACACGATGTAAATAATATATAGGCGGACCGCGGAAAGTTAATTTTGCTTTCAACAATAAAATTTATTCAGTGACGTATCTATGTGGGAATTAAAATGAGGCGCGGCCTAGGGCGACATTAGGCGGGTCTACAGTCCACACCAAGCGAGCCGCCTCGGGCGAGGCCCGCGCGCGGCAAACGGGCGAGGCATGCTCGCCGAGGGCGAGGCGGCGTAGTTTACAAAATAAATTGTAGTTCACGTTATTGTTACTTACCTAATTAGAAATAAGTACTTACTAATTACGTATTTAGTAAACCATTACCGTACATTTGTTTTAAAAGTTGATTCGGTAATCAGGACCGTCTCTAGCAAATGTGGCGCCCGTGTGCAAATATTACCCTAGCGCCCCCTAGCTAGCGCGCGGTCTAAATGAAATGGGTACAGAGTGTACAAGTACAGTTTGTCCGGCCGCTTAAGGGTGAGGACCAGTGCCGGTCCTAGTCAAATTTTCAGGTGGTACTAGTACCAAAAGTGGGCAGTAAAAAAAATCGGCCAAGTGCGAGTCGGACTCGCGTCTTAATAAATTTCAATTAATTCATGAAGCCCCAAGCGGCCACATCCGGCCGCGATAACAATGAAAAAGCTATTGTGTCTCGTTTTGCCACGACTGATGGGTTAATACTTTTTTTTAAGACCAGACACCTCAAATTTTGAGGTGGTCTGATCTGGTATGGGTCTGTTCTTGGCCTTCTTCTGTGGAACATCGGCTACCATTGCAACCTGCGAGCGGCCCATCTCCGGCCTATCCAGACGACACATACATGGTGGCCCACGGATACAATATGTTTGAGGAGACAATACGCCTGGCGAGAGTGGGTGAGTCTCAGGTTGTGGCGCTTATGAAGCGTTGGGGCTGCGAGTCGCAGTCGAAAAGACGTAGGCCATGTTTTTCTTTGGGCCCCGGAAGCACCGCCCCCGTGGAAGCACCACTGCGCATCGCAGAGATGTGGAGGAGCGTGTGCCGATTGGCACTGAAATGCAGTACTTGGGTTTAGTCCTGGATTCTGAATGGATCTTTAGATCCCTCATTTTCGTCGATTGGCACTAAAACTGAAGAAAATGGCCATGGCTCTGTATCGCCTTCTGCCAAAATCTGTGGTCTAGGGCCTACCTGCAGACGGCTTTATACAGGGGTCCTGCAGTCTTATTTGGACGAAACACATAGGTGCCCGGAATAGACAGCTGCTCAGAAGCCCGCAGCATGTTTTAGCGCTGCGGATACTACACTGCTATCGAACCGTTAGCTGGCAAAGCGAGGGTCCCCTCCGTGGGATCTGGAAAGCGGAGGCTCGCGTGTTGTCGGAGAGTGTGTCAACACACAGCCGAGTTTAAAAAGCGAGGAGAGCGGGTGCTATCAGACCGTGGTAACGCAATGGCGCCACCAGGCGCATGTCATAACAATACGCACCTGGCAACACCAAATGGCGCCCCCAACTGCCGCCTGCTGAACTGTGGAAGCGATCCAGTCGATACTACAACAGTGGATGGCACATTCAAGGGGCACCTTAACCTTCGGTCATTACCTGGACCATACGGACAGGAGGAAACCATCCTCTATGTGTCACCACAGCCTGAGAAAGACGATACGGCACAGCATTCGCTCATTGAACGCTCTGCTTGGGCTGAGCAACGGGCTGAGTTTTGCGTTCCCATGAAAAGGAGGCACGGAGGGCGTAGGCTGCACGGCGCCCGGTGCGATAGCAAGGGCGCCGTCAAGAGTACATTTGCTTGTGTAATTCGACGAATAAAAGAAAAGCTCCAGATGCTATACAAAATGTATGCAAACTGGAGTTCTTTTTACGTTGGTCATTAGAGCGCAGCAGCCGGCCAACGCGGGCGCGCGCCGAGTGGGGCTCCGTTGCGAGCGGCGCTCGGCGCCCCTAGGACCGCGGCGCCCGTGTGCAACACTCACCCTGCACCGGGAAAGACGCCCCTGTCGGTATTAATAATAATCGTTAAGTTTGTCTATGTGCTAAAGCTATGTAAAAAATATTTTAGAGCATTGTTAGTTACTGGTACAAAAGTAAGAATATTTTAGGTCCTATCACCTATGATTTATATGAATTATGATACAATTAGTAAAAATAAGAATTTATGTTTTTGGTATATTGCCAAATTAACAAATATTTCGATGCGGAAATGAGTTATTCATGTTTGCTACTGTGCCGAAAAAAATACAGGGGTCAGGGTTCCCTAGAACATTTTTTTAAATTACTACATATTAAGCAAATTTTTTGTGAGTAGCTTCATTTTGATAAGACGAACAACATTTTTATCTGCGAAAAATCTCGAAAGTGGTAGCTAACAGAGATAGAAAGGATTTCATACTTTGCATATTTTGATTTGATGGTCCTAAAATATGGATTGTTCTATTTGTACTTACAATATAAATTAAGTAATAATTCGTCTATGGTAATGCATAAAATTAATATACCTAATAGTCATGCAAGAGAGTCTGTAGCCTAATGGGTAGGTGCAGGTTCGATCCCGGGTGGAAGCGTGTATCTACCAATGAGACATTTTCTAATCTATGTAATCTAATACATGATACGGACACTCATACGGTGAAGAAAAACATCGTGAGGAAACCCACACAATGCACATAGTTGGTCCCAGAGTCCCAGACGTATTGACTAGTTCTTTCCTCTGGACTAGGCCGACTATGTTGCGAGAATGCCGTATGTGCTTGGGGGCAGGGCCCCCGTTACAAGGAGGGGCGCCAAATCGCCATCTTTAGGGGCGCCAAAACCAAGGACACAAAAAATTTGCCTAGAGGGGCGCCAAAATCCTTTTTTTGCACACGGGCGTCAGTAGCCCTTACTGTGCTTGGGCAATTATACGGTCATTTAAAAATCTTGTCCCAGGTACTACAGTATTAATTAAGGAGTGGCTACTTCGCTCTGAAAATAATACACAACATACTTAGCTTATTTTGGAATTAGTTACAAATATTGGCAGGCTGTCTAAAGTGCGTAAAGATATTTGTGGTGCTATCTTTTGCAGCTTTGTAATTTCCGGGTAAATAAAGTAATCAACTGATATTAATTTCAAAGTTCACTCATCTCTAAGCCTTGTTGTTTACTTGTCTAAATATCCATACCCTTTAGATTAGTATAATAGTGATTTATCGCGATAAGATATTATTATTATGTTTTCATATGTTATTTGGCAATGAATTCGTCTAATATAGACTAAAATTCAGTACGTTACGAGTAACAAGAAGGAAATAGTCGTTCGGTTGATTCGTGTCTACTCTCTAGTCTCTACTGAAGCAGTTCAAGAAAAGTAGGGCAACGAAGAACACTACGAAAAAACACTTTCTTTTTCATTGAGATGATAAGTACTGTCTTTTGAAACTTTTTGTGTCCTTATTTTCCTATTTATAAAGTACTAGCTGTTGCCCGCGACTTCGTCCGCGTGGACTTCAGTTTATAGCGCGCGATGTCAACAAAAGTGGTGTCAAAAGCTTTTATAAAAAAACCCTAGTACCCCTTAAATCAAAACACACAAAAACAGCTGTGCGGTGTGCACATAACTTATTTCATTTTTTAAAATTAAACTTTATTTATGCCAAATAAAGTATATTTAGCCCCCCAATTACACAACTTTACCCATAAACTATTTATCATTGATAGGTTTAAGGTTACGTCACTGCATAGATAAAGTACTGAGTTATTTAATAACGTAACAAAGAAATAACAATCGAAAAAATCGAAAATCTAATTCAAGATGATACCACCTCATATAGAAAGACATTTGAGCAAGCGTCAGCGCGATGTAGGAGAAGGCACGGCGCAATCTATTATGAATTTTTGGAACTAACTTAATTTGAACAAATTTACGCATTTTCACCCCCTAACAACTATTTTTTCCAGTTAAAAATAGCCTATGTCCTTTCTCAGGCTTTAGACTATCTGTGTACAAAATTTCATTACAATCGGTTCGGTAGTTTTGGCGTGAAAGCGAGACAGACAGACAGACAGACAGAGATACTTTCGCATTTATAATATTAGCATAGATTTTAAACACTTAATTTTTTTAATAATGCTGCATGATGTTCATGTTATGGTTTAAATAAGTATGTAATCAATTTTTCCTTTCGTTACCCAGAGCTTGTAAAAATAATTGAATAACCACTGAGGTACTCGTAGTAAGTACCTACTATGTGAATAACAATATCATTCCAATACCAACACGTGATCTCGGCAGTCAGACGCACGATGCACGTGTTTGTTGGTGGCTGGTGGCATTGAACGTAATTCGACTGAGGCCTGACACGAACGTCCGTATGCTAATAAGGTTAGCGTCTATTATTTACCGCTACATTCTGTCTGCGGTTTTGTCTGCTTAGTATTTATTTTGCAAACATTATCTAAGTTGGTCAGGAAAAATGAGACCGCAAAATAATGTACTTGCTTATTTTAGGTCTACCAGAATCTGATCACTGATGGCAATTTTTGACAGCAGATTTTAAAAAAATATCCTTGATCACTGGATAAATTTTTATATTTGCATGTTTAACACACTGAATCACCCATGCTATAAGAAAAAAAAGGATCAAAATGTTTTTTTCCAATGACCTGGTATTGCTAGAGTCAATTTATTTTCTCACTTTTTGCCATCAGTTTCTGGTAGACCTATATACTTACTTTATTACTTACTAACTTACTTACTTACTTAGAGTTTAGACTTTTTTTTATGAAATAAGGGGGCAAACGAGCAAACGGGTCACCTGATGGAAAGCAACTTCCGTCGCCCATGGAAACTCGCAGCATCAGAAGAGCTGCAGGTGCGTTGCCGGCCTTTTAAGAGGGAATAGGGTAATAGGGCAGGGTAGGGATGGGAAGGGAAGGGAATAGGGGAGGGTAGGGAAGGGAATAGGGGAGGGTAGGGAAGGGAATAGGGTAGGGGATTGGGCCTCCGGTAAACTCACCACTCGGCGAAACACAGCGCAAGCGCTGTTTCACGCCGGTTTTCTGTGAGAACGTGGTATTTCTCAGGTCGAACCGGCCCATTCGTGCCGAAGCATGGCTCTCCCACGTATAACGTATAATGACGAGGCATTATCTGTATAATCATAATAATTATAAGAGTTGGACTGGAGGAAACGAGGCACTATGGGAAAAAGACTTAGAAAAAAGAATTTACGAAATGGCCAACCCTATCAATAAAATTATTGATAATAAATGATAACCGTCGATATATTATGGAAACCGATAATACAATCTACTATGTAGATAAAAATATTTTTTATTCAAGTAATAAAATAATTTAGGTCATTGAAAAGGAAAATCAGCATAAAGGCTTTTGATGCTTTTGCCAAAAACCACTAGCGAGTATCAGATAAGACTCAGGAGAAGTATGGTAAAACTGCCTCAAGTTAATAACGATACAAATTACAATATCATAAAAATTTTACAGCACAGGATAATGTGTTGTAAAACCGGGTATAGTCTATGCTCTATGACGTAGACATTTTCCAGTTTTAATTGTGTTGTGGAATATCCGCGATTACCATTAGACTTGTTTATAATGTTATTATGCAGAACATTAACCGCAATGATTTGATTATTGAAAACATGATTATGAGTATAATTAATAATATTATCTTTATCACGAATCCATACTAATACTAATATTATTATAAATGCGAAAGTGTCACTGTCTGTCTGTCTGTTACCTCGTCACGCCCAAACCGCTTAACACATTTAGCTGAAAGGCATAAAAATTAGAGATGTGCCGATCATGACTTTGGCCGACTAGCCGACTAGCCGATTAGTCGGCTGCAAAGAAGCCAACTAATCGGCCGACTAGTCGGCCAAGCCGATCATGGTTTCGGGAGTTTCTGTAACACTTTTTTTACTGTTGATTCGCGGGTAAGTCACAGCCGCCTCCATGTCGTGTTATGTTTACTTCACGTGCGTTACTTTTTTATGATAAAATTAATGGTTTTGAGGAAATATTTTATATACATGCAATCTTGATCTAATAATACATACCTAATTTACTATTAAAATCTATAATAAAAAAATATATTTTCTTTACTAGCAAGTAATTTCAGAAACACTTCATTTATTTTTAAAATGTATAAGACTTATAATAATAATAATAATATCTATGGACGCTTCACACCACGTCAGTCTGGCCCCGTGGTAAGTACCTGAATGACTTGTGTTACAGGTACCAGACAACGGAAATATATTTAATACTATACATATATTTAAGATTTTTATTATATTATACACATTATTTATACACATCCATGACCCAGGAACTTTGAAAACTTTTTGTTCCGTCGGCGGAATTCGAACCCGCGACCCCCGGCTTGAGCTACCAACAGCCCACCAACTGAGCCAAAGAGGTCGTCACTTATGAAGTGTGATATGAACATATCCATACTAATATTATAAAATATAAATAATCAAGGGTTTTCTAGAATGCAATTTCAATAATTAAAGCAAAAATTAAAAAAAAAATAAGCCGGATAGTCGGCGCATTTTGCCGACTATTCGCCGACTAGTCGCCGACTACAAAAGTGGCCGGATAGTCGGCTTTACCGACTAGTCGGCGACTAGTCGGCACATCTCTAATAAAAATACTTTGAGTCCCAACTCCCGAGAAAGGACAAAGGATTCCTTTTATCCCGGAAAAATGTACGGGTCTCGACTCTCGTGTGATAAACGCATTTTGTCGCAACGGTCGGCGCGGCGTCGCGGGCGTCACCTATATAATATTTTCAAATCCTTTTTCTCATAATTTAATATTAATATTTATAGATAAGTACTATGTCTACTAAGCGAGACACACGTGAGCTGCTTAAATGCATCAGCTAATAGGATGAAGACAAACTTGCAATACTTTACCTATGTTAATACTGTAGTATGTAGTTTGAACACTTGAATAGAAAATGGTAGAGCTACGTGGAGAAACCTAATAAGCTTACGTATAGTTTTGTCCTTCGTAGGTTTGCTCTTCGTTTAATTAATACCTCGATCGTGGAAATCCTTATTAGTTTCTGAAGTCTCGGGAACTTTTACTTAAATGAAATACTTATCAG
This sequence comes from Polyommatus iphigenia, assembly GCA_963422495.1. NCBI lineage: Eukaryota > Metazoa > Arthropoda > Insecta > Lepidoptera > Lycaenidae > Polyommatus > Polyommatus iphigenia. The sequence continues at coordinate 35,978,470 of OY730181.1, read as the reverse complement.
CTTATACTGTTCCCCAATTACTGTTATCATCTGTTACATATTTTTTATACAAAACCTTAATCTATATGAAAAACATACTCAGTAAATGTTTACGTAATACATACTCTGATGATTAGCATTAAAACAATTGAACATTTGCCAAAATCAATATCTAGTGATTTTTTTTGTAAGTGTAATATTGACTTGTTACCTCGTAATATGTTTTACAAGAAGAGATACATTATGTTTCAGATTTGACGAGAAGGAGAGCATTTCCGGAGTTCAGCAACTCAAGTCTTCAGTTCAGAAGGGTATCAGGGCGCGACTGTTGGAGTTGTACCCACATTTGGAGAATCACATCGATCAGGTGCTGCCGAAAAAGGACACATTTCGTATTGTAAAATGGTAAAGATTTACTTTACTTGCCTCCTGGTTTTACTAAATATTTTATTTCATGTAAAATGTTGCCAAGACGACCCTATAATGATAATGTTTGCCCGTGTATATTCAGAAGCTTGGCTCTACATGAGATCTGAAATCTTTTTCACAGGGCCTTATGTGGTCGTTTTGGCAATATTTTATATGAAATGTTTTTGGTGGGATTTCAGTTCATTAATAGGTTTTTTTAGTTACTGTCTACAATCCCGTATAAACTTTTATGTCCTAATTCATGAAATTGGTGAAAGTCTCATATAAACTTCCACCCCCCATTTTAGGGGATGGGGGGTGGAAGTTATAAGTTTATGATATTTTTGTTGGTTGTATACTAAACTTAGATCACATACCGAATTTCAGCTTTCTAGCACTTCAGGCTACTGCCAAACATGAATTTTTATCTAAATTTTTATCAAGGGGCACGGCAGTGCATAAAAAATTCAGACAAGGACACTGACATTAGACATACATCCACATTGGATTAGCGGTAGCGTGGAACAGTAGTAATATATTTTTTTTAATTAATAAAACCCCTTAAGTCTAAACTCTTTTATGACCTAGAATCTACTATGTTGATTGAGGTCATAGGAGAATCTACTGTGCAAAGTATGTTGCACGGGTCTGAGGCCGCAGCAATAATATTGCATGTACATTTATAAATTACATAACAGTATTCAGTGTATAGTGTAACACGCGCATTTACCTAATACACAGGGGTCACCGGTCAATCATTTTCCATGACGTACAATAAGGATGTAATCTTCAAAGCAAATATATTTATTATAATTTGATATTTTGGTAATAACTATATAATAAATAATAATGAATTTATCATAATACGTAAAACTTCTATTGCCAATTTATTCCCCTTTTTTAAAATGTTGAAAACAGCATAGCGCAATGTAAGTAAATACTATAATAATTAATATTATAGCAAAGATTATAGTGATTAAGTTCTGTTGGTGACATATACCTAAATGAATTTTGTCTTTTTAGTCACGACCACATAGAAATAATGGTAAACAGCGCAGGAGAACTTCTTTTCTTCCGTCATCGAGAGGGACCGTGGATGCCAACATTGCGGCTTCTACATAAATGTAAGAATAAAATCAAAAAATTTATTAATAACAATATCACAATTCACATTATCCTTTTTTGTGTACAGCGAAAAAGTATGATAGCCGAGATTTTTGACGGGAAAACTTAGGGGTGATATTTAGGGTTACACAAACTTATATCCGCCCCTGACTAAAGTTGGACGGTGGATTTTTGTAAAGTGAACGTCTAATTTAAATACTATTTATGAAATGGTTAAAATAAGAATAAGTTTTGTAATCGGTATCAAGGAAAACATTTATTTTACATTATTTTTAAAACTGAAAATTCTGTAATATTCGTCCCGCTGCCCGCACCGTACAATAGTGCTGAGGGAAAGGGGGGAGGTTAACGCATGCCTATGCAATATGCATATGTCGCAGTCATCTGGTTTAATCTGCGATTCGATCGAATGACTAGCGCATTCATTGAATGACACCATTCAATCGAATGACTAAAGGAAAACTCGACAAGACGTTGACTGTAACGTTTAACGTCTTGACTAAAAGTCATATAGCGAAGTCGTTAAATGGGATGCTATATTATTTTTCAAGTAGCCGTTGACGGGGTAGTTATAGGTAAATCCACGCTTTCATATTATTTTATTAGTTATTACAAATAAAGCACTTTAATGTGTAATTGTAATCGATAAAATATCAACACAGTGCTATCAGCTGTGCAAGCTGTTTGACGCCATATTTGTTTTAGTCACTAGTAGCGCCGCAGTAGGAAGAAAATGAAACACGTTTAATTACCTGACTGATTTCATGTCCGCTATCTTCAAAACGCTATGCTACAAATCGCTAACTAGTTGAATGTTGAGGGACGATCGTTCAATCGACGTTCAGCCGAGTCATTCAATTGAATGGTGTCATTCAATGAATGCGCTAGTCATTCAATCGAATCGCAGATTGAACCAGATGACTGCGACACATACACTCACTCATTTACTTACAAGTTGAGGTTTATTTCGCGGAATATTGTTAAAAATAATAATACTTAAACTAAATTTGAAGCTATGGATTTCCGCAAATAACGCCTGATTCTAGTTCTATTGCCACAGATTGCTAACACCGGATCCGGTATATTGGGACCGGATCCGGTACCTACCCGTAAAATGACGCCGGATCCGCCGGATTACCGGATCCGGTTTTCCGGATTGCAATTGCAGCACACATAATATAACTAGCTGTTGTGTTCTGTGGCTGTTGTTAGTTGTGAGCACATTGCATTTCTGATTTGTGCATTCTTTCCAGACCCATTCTTCCTGCCGATGCAGCAGGTGGACAAGGGTGCTATCCGCTTCGTGCTCAGCGGTGCTAACATCATGTGCCCCGGGCTGACGTCTCCCGGAGCTCGAATGTCGTCTGTGGAGAAAGGCAGCGTAGTCGCCGTCATGGCTGAGGGCAAAGAGCATGCTTTGGCTGTTGGCATGACGTCTTTGTCGACTGACGACATGTAATATTTTTTTTCTACCTGTTGTTTTGTTTTTCCAAGTTTTTATCATTGCTTTGATCATTGCAGGAATAATTAAGATTCTTATATTTCAGTCAGCGTTGCGTTTCACTTTAAGTAATTTAAATGTAAACAAAAACAAACGCAATTACGCAAAAAGTGCCATTGCATTCTGTGCGGTTAAATGACGCGCGGACGTTCTAATTTTGAATTGATAGCTTTGTTTACATTAATTAAGAATTAAGATCGAATTGAAATCGTAAAGCAGCAATTACTTAAGCCAAAAAAGTAGACTTGATAAACATAAACCAGGAAACGAAAAAACTTTGCTTGTAGCGATGTCCACTGCTCACCTAATTAACAAAGAAATAACTTTTTTCCTTCCTTTTCCAGTGCAAAGGTTAACAAGGGCGTTGGAATAGAAAACTGTCATTACCTCAACGACGGACTATGGCAAATGAAGCCCGTTAAGTGAGGAGATGATTGAAACTTCTTAATGTAATTTATTTTAAGCTTTTTCTTTACAAAATAAACTTCTTATAATGTAATGCTGGAGTAACTATTTATTTTGCCTCCTAGACTCTTTTAAATATCCTTCGCGCCGTAAAAAGGGTAGGGAAAATCTAAGTGCCAGACCAAATTATGTGTAAGGGCCGGGACACAAAAACACGGCACGGCGCCGTGTTTTTGTGTCCCGGCCCTAAATGACGTGTCCTGAATAACCTGATTCCTGGTTACTGGCCCCTGGGACTGAAGGTAAAGTAACGATGGGGATTCCAAGTCTGTCTGTTGAGTACCCATATTATTTTATTCAGATTTCAGATTAAATAAAATATTCGCATTTAAGTTCTTCAGTTACTCGTACGTTTGACGTCGTTCCCCACTTATAACTGCTAAAGTTAAAAGTATTACGTGTCGCACGCAAGGCAGTGCCGGATTCACAAGGGAAGGAGGAAGGTCATAAATCGCAACTCACAGAGACCCGACCAGTGACCAACTGACCACCAAGATAAGAAAAATATTCCAGGTCTAACTTTCAACTCATAGTGAATTTCTGTGAACATTAATTTCTTTTGTTGAAAAAAAAAAATGTAGTCAAGTTTTGTATCTAACAATGTGTTGGAGTTTTGGCAATTGGCGGGCATGTGAAAGAGCGCTGTTGTGTTTTTGTATTATTTTCCTAAAATTGTGTTAGCTGGGTTTTTAATGTGTAATATTGGTAGAATATTAACCATTAGATATTCGTGTTCATTCACAAGTGTAGGAAAGTGATGTAATATCCAGAAACGTGCTATTTTGTGTTCCCTCCAAAACTCCATCGAAAGTTTCAGTAAAGCGTCTACCACTTTACTGAATCGACCGACTTGAATCCTGTGACTGTATTGACTTTTACTTAGACTTTGACTAGACTTTAGACCTGACGATACATGAAAACGATGATGAAAATTATAATAGGAGGAATATGGTTTTCCCGCCATATTCCTTACCTTTTTACCTTGTCTGTGGCACAACATACACATCCTTTGTGTCAAGTTGCCAAAAAAGAAGAAAAAAAAAATAACAATGTGTCATACGTCACTTGTCAGTTGTCAGTAAATTAAAAATGGCGTCAGCTATCGTTAGTTCGGCTCGTCAGGGTAAATATTATTGTTTTTTAAGAATATTTTCAACCCTATTTTTATAAATAAAACCTTGTATTTAAAATATTAGATATCAAAGTATGTGTATAAATTATTTTACTGGATTTGAAAGAACGATTTCTAGAGTTATTGAACAGTTTGTATACGATTTCTATCAGCTGTTGTTTTCGAATAATTTTTAAATAAATTAATGAAATAAATGGTTGCAGACTAGAAATGGGGTTAAAAATATATGTCTTCGTAACATTTGTAGTTAGGTACTTCACTTAATTTATCATTACGCAATATCGTTTTAAAATTAGAAGTTCAAAGTTCATTTTATACAAATAATCAGTTTATCAGCTTTATGAACGTTATATTATTTTTGTGATTTTAGTAGGGAGGCTAACGAGTGCGGCCCGAAGGCTGTATTCAGATGTGTATCCAAAAATAACAACACATTATACTATACACCCTCGAGATAAAGATACAAGATGGAAAGGTAAGGCCAGCAATATGGAATTTTTATCTATATTTGCGTAATTTATAAACACCAAAACCTTATCAATATTGTTTACCTTCAAGTAAGCTCGAAACTGTAAACTGTAGATAAGAATCTCATCACCATAACAAAAATTTGTGTTCGAAGGCTACAAGATAGTTTAAAATGAAAATGAACTCCTTAATAATATAACTAGATACATTTTATAGACTTACCCTTAGATCTCAGGATAATTCAACAAAATGACTAGTGCAGAGGTTCCCAAACCGCGCCGCGGCGCTCTGGTGCGCCGCGGAAAGGCAAGAGGGGCGCCGTGAGTCGATCCTCTATCATTATCCATAACCACAAATATTATAAAATAAAATTATAATATGAATTATTATACAAAGCAGGCAGATGATTTAATATTTGTTTATTATTATTTACTTGCTTAACCTTACTATAATTATTAAAGGTTGTTGAAATTAGTTGTAAAAATATTGATGTTAGCATAATTTTCATTTTTTTTTAATGTTGCAGAAATAAACATGGAGAGAATAGCGGAGGAGACAGATATTCTCATTATCGGTGGAGGCCCAGCGGGAATGGCTGCTGCCATTCGGGCCAGGCAGATAGCAGAAGAGAAGGGAGCTGTAAGTCTTGATACTTTAGTTGTGTTGAAATTAAGATAATAATATGATTTATATTTTAAGATATCTTCAAAGGTGAAAGAGTAGAGAAAAATAATTTTACATAAAAGAATCTAAAATATCTGTAAATGCCTGAAAGCTACATTCTAATAATGACAAAAAATTCTTACACTCCAGGAAGTCAGAGTTACTTTATTAGAGAAAGCAGCAGAGACAGGAGGTCACATATTGTCGGGAGCGTGTGTGGATCCTATAGCTCTCAATGAGCTCATCCCAGACTGGCAGGAAATGGGTGCACCACTGAACACCCCAGTCACTTCAGATAAATTCGGCATTCTAACTAAAAGTGGTAGAATTCCACTACCAGTATTTCCAGGTAAAAATGAAATGTCCTTAGAATAATATATTTCTTTGTAAAATGTGGTAAATGAGTTCCTGTTAAAATGCATCAACTCATATTATGTTTTATTATTATTTATGCTATGTTATAATTTTACAACATAATTTAAAAAGAATTGAGTTGAGTTACATTAACTTGGTAATTTTAGGTTTGCCAAACTACAATCACGGAAACTATGTAGTGAGATTGGGACACTTGGTGAAGTGGTTGGGTGAACAGGCGGAGGCTGCTGGAGCAGAGGTAAATAGAATATCTACATTATAAGTGTTACTGTGTGTGTAAATCATGAGAAAAAAAAAATTTTATAAACAGCTTATGATAGATCAATGTCATTTGTTATTATTTTTTTAATTTACAATGAGGCATTTTCTTATCTTTTTAATTTGATTGTCAAACAGTTTCCATTTTAGTAACTAGATGGCGTATGGGTAGACAACTATCGGTAATACCAGGGAATATTATCAATAATTGCTACAAAACTGGGCAAAAGAATGTAAAACTTGATACATTTCAATTTGAAAAAGACGCAATAATATTCCAATGAGTAGGATAATAGAGTTATTCTAACGATGTTTTAGTTAAAACTCATGGAAGAAATAGCCCTATTTACCGATATTCACACCAAATGTCACAGGAAATATACATTGTGGTTTTGACAACATCTTACCTGCACTTGTGCAAGATAACGGATATTTAATGGCTAATTTACCAATAATGAACATCAAAAACCCAAAATAACACAATTTGGGAAAAAGTAATAAAAACCACACCAACAATAGAAAGTAGAAGAAGTTTGAAAGTGACATGCCCGCCAAAACTCTCTTTCAGTTATCAGTTTTCAGTTTGACAATATGCGTGTTCCTAAACTGCTACCAGTATACTGGCCTAATCGCTTAGGCCAATGATCGCTTAGGCGTATGCTCTTCGTGACTTGACAGTACACTGATATTTTTTGGAAACACAGCCCATATGTAGTCAGTGATGCCAACCTGCAGATAATTTCAGATCGGTGGGGAACCAATAGAAAATCTAGAAGTGTCTATCGTCGCGCCGTCCGGTGGAGATTAAAAATAAGAAAACATCCCATTGAGGTTGTCTATGCGCATATCTCCCATATCCTTTTTTTGCTATTATTATAATTATTATATTATTATTATTTGGTTAGGTCATGTCAATGTTAGTTTTGATCTTAATATCTGGGTTTTGCATAACCTAAAAACCTACAATATTCGTAAAAAAAATCTTAATTATTTCAGGTGTGGCCAGGGTGTGCAGGAGCAGATCTCCTGTATCGCGATGATGGATCACTGAAGGGTGTGGCTACTGGTGATGTGGGAATCGCCAAAGATGGCAGCCCCAAGGACATGTTTGAAAGGGGAATGGAGTTCCACTCGAAAATCACAATTTTTGCCGAGGGTATGTTGCCATTGTTGTGGACAGATTCAAGTGTAAAATATCTGATAAAAATCTGTTTATATGACAGTCGTTTGTGGCGCGGAAAGACTTTTTATTTATTAATCTATTTCTTCCTCAGGTTGCCACGGACATTTAACAAAAATGGTGTCAAAGAAGTACAACTTACGCGAAAAAAGCGAACCACAATCCTACGGCATTGGTCTTAAGGAGCTTTGGGAAGTTAAACCTGAAGTAAGTATTACTATCACAAAAGTTTGTCTAAAGATGCCTTCTTATAAGGATTATGTTTATAATACGTCATTCTTTTTCTCTCTCTTTTTATTATTTCATAATAAAGAATAAAAATTCTATAAGAATATTCTATAAGAAAAATTTACAAAATATCTTTTGTTAATTTTAAAATATACTAGCTGTCCCGATAAACGTTGTTTTGCCATATGTATAAAGTATTTTACCCATAATATTATTTTATTGAAGTGACTAAATAAGTATGTCACCATGGCAACGTCCATCGCTATCCCGTCGCACAAACAATGGTCGCCGTCAGTTTCGAGTTGTAATATTTACTATAATTTATTCAACAAATGCACTTATCAATATAAAAAGTACCCAGTAGCTGATTCTCAGACCTACTGAATATGCATATAAAATTTGGTAAAAATCAGTGAAGCCGTTTTGGAGGAGTATGGTAACTAACATTGTGACACGAGAATTTTATTAAGATTGTATCTTTGTTTATAATATTTTCAGAATCACAAACCTGGCTTGGTGGAGCACACATGTGGTTGGCCCTTAGACAAGAATACGTATGGAGGTTCCTTCATCTATCATCTCAAGGTCGAAGAGGGCGAAGCACCCTTAGTAGCGGCGGGCTTCGTTGTTGGACTTGATTACGCTAATCCATACCTCAGCCCTTTCAAGGAATTCCAGAAATTCAAGACCCACCCCTACATCAAACCATTGTTTGAAGGTATGAACCTCCAATAAATTAATATTAAAATGTTATCGCAATAGGAATAAAGAAGGATCGCGATTCCAAAGTGTTGAACTTGAAAATATTTGCTTTCCAGCCAGTCCTACTACCTACATAGCTTTCCATTTAATAATGTCTTATTTTAGATCATGAAAGTAAATGGATAAAGTAAAATATGTAATAACTGTGTTGTATCATGTAAATTATCATATCCTTGTGATTTAAACTTTCAATTACGACTGAAAAATTTTGATTTCACAATGGAGTGTGTTGTAGTGTTGGTTTAATTAGCATTCGCGAAAATAATTGAGTTTATACATATCTGTGTAACATATTTATAACATGATTCATGATTAATAAAATAACATATCAGCACTGAAGCGACACTGTATTTAACCGACTACAAAAAAGGAGGATGGGGTTATCAATTTGACCATATTTATGTTTTTTATGTCTCTTCGTGGATAACTTTGCCTCTTGTAAACCGATTTTGATAATTCGTCATTTTATGTTAGAAAGAACATGCTTCACAGGTGGTCCGATGATAAAGAAATACTGTTTGAAATCGGTTTATAACCTATAAACCCCCCCCCCCCCCCCCCCCTCCCCACTCCGACCTGCACAGCAGTGCGGCGTAGTCTGTCCGTCTGTCTGTCCGTCCGTCTGTCTGTCTGTATCTCAAGAACCACTATAGCTAGACTTCTGAAATTTTCACAGATTGTGTATATCTGTTGCCGCTATAGCAACAAATACTAAAAACAAAATAAAATTAATATTTATGGGGGGCTCCCATTCAACAAACGTGATTTTTTCGGCCTTTTTCGAAATCTATTATTGATATAGAATCAATAATTTACAAGAGGTAAGCACTTGAATTTTTCACACATTCTTTTGTTATATGTGTACTTTAATATTTAATAATAATATTAAAATAAAATAAAAAAATCAGGGGGGCTCCCATACAAAAAACATAATTTTTAGCCTGTTTTTGCTCTGTATCGGTACGGAACCCTTCGTGCGCGAGTCCGACTCGCACTTGGCCGATTATTTTTTATTGACGTGTATTCCAGGTGGCAGTCGCGTGGCGTACGGTGCTCGTGCACTAGTGGAGGGGGGATGGCAGTGTCTGCCGGTTCCGGTGTTCCCCGGAGGTGTGCTGGCCGGAGACACCGCGGGGTACCTCAACGTGCCGCGCATCAAGGGCACGCACAACGCCATGAAGAGCGGTCAGAACTAAAACACACCATACTAATATTAAAAATGCGAAAGTTTGTCAGTCTGTCTGTTACCTCTTCACGCCCAAACCGCTGCACCGATTCTTCTGTTTAGTATGGGGATACTTCGAGTCCCGGGAAAGGACATAGGGTACTTTTTATCTCGGAATGTACGGTTCCCACGCGATACACGAATTTTGGCGCAACGGAGTTGCGGGCGTCATCTAGTACTAATCTTATATATAAAATTCTCGCGTCAGTCGTCACAATGTTCGTTCCCGTACTCCTTCCGAAACGGCTTGACCGATTCTCATGAAATTTTGTGAGCATATTATTGAGTAGGTCTGAGAATCGGCCAACATCTATTTTTCATACCAAAAATTATTTATATGGCAAAACAACGTTTGCCGGGACAGCTAGTATACTATGCAGATGTGTTTATCTGTTAGTCTATGTGTCTGGCTCTCCTCTTCAAGCTTATATTACAGAATCGGTCCGAATCAAATTCACCATAACGGTGTGAAGAGCGGTTAGTAATAAAACAATTCATACTAATGTTAAGAATACGGAAATGTATATGAGTCTATGCATTTTTATTCAATCTCGGATGCTTTATGAGACGTACGGTTGCGACGTGATAACTGAATTTCAGCGCAACAAAGTTGCAGGCAACATCTAGTAATATAATAATTAATATTATATATTTTACTAGCTACCCGCCCCGGCGTCGCACGGGTATAAAATATATAGCCACTGAAAAAATGATTAAAATCGATAGCCTATCACGATCCTTCATGTGGTCTACTTCTTATCTGTGCCAAATAACATAAAAATTGCTCCAGTAGTTCGCGAGATAAACCCTTTCAAATAATTTCCCCCGTTTTTTCCACATTCTCCTATTAGTCTTAGCGTGATAAAATATAGCCTATAGCCTTCCTCAATAAATGGACTATCTAACACTAAAATAATTTTTCAAATCGGACCAGTAGTTCCTGAGATTAGCGCGTTCAAGTTATCCCTTTCAAATAATTTTCCCCGTTTTTTCCACATTTTCCTCTATTTCTTCGCTTCTATTAATCTTAGCGTGATAAAATATAGCCTATAACCTTCCTCGATAAATGGGCTATCTAACATTGAAAGAATCATCAAAATCCGTTGCGTAGTTTTAAAGATTAAAGGGAACAAAGGGACATGAGGGAAAAAAAGTGACTTTGTTTTATAATAAGTATAGTTAATGTTTTGATGCCTGAATACTTGTAAGTTACAAAGGTACACACAGTGGCACTTTATAATTGCTCGTTAAACACATGAAAACGCCACATTATAAAAGAGTTGCATTAAACATTGAAATACTCTTAACAGGTATGCTCGCTGCGGAAGCGGCGATGGAGCTCATTATATCAGGCGAGGCGACTCACGAGAAGGGGGTCACACCCACTCTGTACGAGGACAAACTAAAGAGCTCATACGTGTACAAGGAATTAAAGGTAACATTATCTGTATTTTCTCTTTACTCGGCTAAAAAGCTTATACACTCGATTTCACCGTTAAGGTGCAACTTGGAACCGAGCGACACGCGACAACTGCAGACGACGTGTCGTCGCGACACGTTGGTTTCTATGTATTTCTATTTTCTATGAATAAATTTAGTGTCGCTAGCTGCGGACTCAGCGGAGGGTATTTTATAGAAAGTATTTCATAGACAACACGTCGTCTGCAGTTGTCGCGTGTCGCTTGGTTAAAACTTGTACCTTGAACGAGTGATCATGAATGTAATGTTTTTTTATAAAAAACTATTTTATTATTATTAAAATGTGTTACTTTAACAAAAATGCTACACACATAGTCTCGTATAGGCAATGCACACCTTGATGTTTTCTCGGCAAAGCTGAAGGAATATAGGTGTATTTGTATAGCATCATCATCATTCCACGCCCCGCCAAAGACAGCTATGACCTATTACAAGCGAACTGCCCTAGGAGGATAGACTATACGAGAGAGCCTTATATGGGTGTATAAGCATGAAAAGCGTGTCAAGTTGCGTCCGACCTACTCGGTCATAACACTCATAACAAAGGAGTCGGTCTGCATATTTCATGTAATAAAAGTGTTAATAAAGATTTTTAGTGAACATTTTATGTTATGCGTCGTTTACACCAAACGAGCGAGATTCTTAGAGCATTCTACCTATTTACCGCCGAACACGTGGCGAACACACTAGAACAACGAAAGAATGCTCGTTGTTAGTTTACATCAAAAGAGCTTTACTAGAATGAGCATTCGCTCGTTTGGTCTAAACGGAGCTTTAGATATCGTTGAGTTTTGTGGTTCCGCTAAATAAAAAAATCCCTCAAACACGTAGATTTTACGTTAACCCGGCGTCAATGACGTGAAAATAATTACATGGACTATGACGTCGGGTCATTTTGACCCGAACTTTGTAGATACATTTTTAATTAAACTAAGTAAGCTACCACAATTTTGTTTATTATTTATTTAAAAAGGGGACTTTAGTTATGCATAAAATAAAAAAAAAACCCTGTGTTATGTAATAAATATTTTTGTTATTGGCTTTCTTCACGGCAGGTGCAAAATCAACTTTGAAAACTAAACGTGTACGTTAGTTTTATATTTTCGCAAAATTTTATTACCTATGAAGGAAAAAAAATACTGATGAATTTAAAGAGAGGTTGTTATAACTTACTAACATGAAAATAAAAAGGAATCAGTCTTCTATTTTCTCATTCAGAGTTATAGAACTACTATAGTTATCACAATATATAATCATGCCCAAGCATATAAAAATTGGACATGCTGTGCATGTGTGAAGTGTTTTTTTATCTTTTTTAGATGAACAGACTTCACATCTTTTGTGATTTTTTTCACTTTTACCTAGATACGTGGTCCACAAGTTCAATGCCTAAAGCAGCCTGAGACTCGTCATCGTCAAAGTCTAACTCTTGTAACAACTCTTAAATCCTTTCTGGGCTATTTTTCAATGATATTCTCCTTTAAAACGTAAAAAATAATGCAAAACAATATTTTAATACTAATAAAAGTTAGTCACGAAAATACTACACCGACGATGACGCCGGGTCATAATGACCCGTTTTAACTTGACGCGCAAGTATCTCGCTGCATACTAGGTATGGCTCTAGCCGTAACAGCTAGGCGGATGGAAAGGGGTTGTATCTCCAGCTATACGAAGATTGGAAAACATTCGATTGGCGCAAAGACAAAATATATCCAATTAAACATGGCTCGGGTCAATATGACCCGGCGTCATTGTCGCCGGGTTAAATACGTAAGTTTTGAACAACGTTTTTTGGGCTTTTTAACCGGTATTTTTGTAAGCTGATAAGATAATTTACAAGTTTAAAAATCCTTTAAACGTGCTACGAGGGCTGCTATTTATGTATCCGGAATTAAAAAAAGAAACAAACATATATCATTTAATATGGTTTTATTGCTTTTCAAAATATTCGCCGCGATGATCGACACACTTTTGCATACGCTGGAACCAATTTTCATAGCACTTTTTCCATTCTGATTGAGGTATCTCCAAAACGTGCATTTTGAACGCATCAACAGCCTCTTCGCGGCTCGAAAAACGTTGACCACGTAATTTGTTCTTCGCGTATGGAAATAAAAAGAAATCGTTAGGTGCCAAATCAGGGCTATACGGCGGATGACCAGTCAATTCGATCTTTTGACCCTCCAAAAACTGAGTTGTTTCAGCTGAGGTGTGACAGCTAGCATTGTCGTGATGTAATATGATTCTGCGTTGTCGGTTGTCCTTTCTTATTTCTTCAAAGACTTCTGGTAAACAAATGGTCGTATACCATTCAGAATTAACCGTTTTACGATTCTCTAATGGCACTGTAGCCACATACATGTCCATTAATTCCAAAAAAACAGGCGACCATTTGCTTTAAAGTACTTTTTGCACGAGTAACTTTTGTTGGTTTCGGCTCATCTTGGAACACCCACACCGTTGACTGTTGTTTAGTTTCGGGGTCATATGCATAGATCCAAGATTCATCACCTGTGTAGATATTATAAACGGCTTTTGACGTACCACGGTTGTATTTTTTTATCATTTTTTTGCACCAATCGACACGAGCCCGTTTTTGATCGATTGTCAAGTTGTGCGGAATCCAACGCGAACATATTTTTTTTACAGCCAAATGTTCGTGTAATATCTTATGTATGTTCGTCATACTTATGCCTAAGGACGCCTCTATCTCGCGATATGTAACATGACGATCACGTATTATTAGTTCCCGCACAGCATCTATATTTTGTGGGACAACAGCTGTTTTTGGGCGACCTTCTTTATTTTCATCCGTGAGCATAGACCGCCCACGATTAAACTCACTGTACCAGTGATAAACAGTGGTTTTTGATGGTGCTTCATCTCCAAAAGTTGCGGTGAGTTGAATAAAGCACTGTTGTTGATTTAGCCCATGCCGAAAATCGTAGTAAATCATTGCACGAAAATGTTCACGCGTTAAATCCATGGCAAATGAAGACACGCAATTTTCAAAATGACGCCACAATGGAAAAATAATTGACAGTCACATGAAACAAAATGTATTCTTCAACCAAAGAGTTCTATTTTCAAATGTTGTAATTACTTTTTAAATATTGTTCTTGTAAGTGGCCAGTTCCGGATACATAAATAGCAGCCTATGTATATAGGGCGTTAGTGGTAAAAATGTCACATCAAGTAATAATTTGTCTACAAAAATTGCAAAGCTTTTTACGTGTATTTAGGAATGCACATAAACTATAGTTTATCGATATCATGAACTAAATGAGTTTCTTTTCAGGGTTATAATATGTTTCGAAATTATCGACACATAGAAATATTCAAGAAAATAAGCGTGGCCTAAGACGGCATCTATATTATAATACTTAATCTGTGGAACTGCCCCTTTCTTATTTTTAACGATAGATTGTTGTACACGGCCTATGAGTATGCTCTCAACAAAATTTATTTCAATGATATTTTGAATGTTCCAGCAAGCGCGCAACTGCCGTCCATCGTTCCACACGTCTCTGGGTCTGTACGGCGGTATCGCCTACTCCGCCTTCTCTACCGCCGTCCGCGGCATGGAGCCTTGGACGCTCAGTCATGGAGGTACAATTTGACAGTTATACTTTTTAGGGTTCCGTACCCAAAGGGTCAAAACGGGACCCTATTACTGAGACTTCGATGTCTGTCCGTCTGTCTGTCTGTCTGTCTCCAGGCTGTAACTCAAGAACGGTAATAGATAGAGAGTTGAATTTTTCACAGATTGTGTATATCTGTTGCCGCTATAACAACAAATACTAAAAACAAGATAATATTAATATTTAAGAGGGGCTCCCATACAACAAACGTGATTTTTTTGGCCTTTTTGGCTCTATATTAATAATGGCAACAGGGCAACTTGAATTTTTCTCAAGATCCTTAGTTTTATGTGTTCTTTAATATTTAATAATAATATTAAAATAAAATAAAAAATTAAGGGGGGCTCCCATACAAAAAACACAATTTTTGGCCTAATACTGCTCTATAATGGTACGGAACCCTTAGTGCGCGAGTTCGACTCGCACTTGGCTGATTATTAAATTGTTTTTTTTTTTACCGGCCAATATATCGATCCTTGGTATATAGACCTACTGTCTAAAGCACCTTCAGTTATGCTAACAATTTTAGTGTTTTGACCGCGCAATTGATAATTATACAATGGTAGATTCATTTGGCAGATTTTCAATTATATAAAAAAGAATCGAAATGAAAAATAGATCAAGTACTCATTAAAAAATATATTATTTTAAACACTGTTTTTGACTTAATTAAAACGTAGCGCCAGCTCAAAATTCAAACTCTTGCAATGAAACATATTCTATCATATTATTGGTAATAATTGATGCCTATTATAATATAACAGGCATCTTGGTGTAAATTGGGTCCAGGTAAATTAGGCTAAAATGTATTTCAGGTGCGGACCACTCAAAGTTGAAGCCGGCTAAGGAGTGCCAGCCTATCGAGTATCCCAAGCCTGATGGTGTGATCACATTCGACTTGCTGTCGTCTGTGGCGTTGACAGGTAAAAATTTGGTCATAACGTTTATTGTAAAAATATTAAGAAAGTGTTTACTGTAGAAAATATTATGAGGCCAATGATAATTATTATACTGTGTAGCGATTATTAAGCGCTAGCAACTGTTAAACATAACAGTATAAATTCAGCATAGGTTTAGAACGATAAATCTATACTATCTATACTAATATTATAAATGCGAAAGTATCTCTGTCTGTCTGTCTCGCTTTCACGCCAAAACTACTGAACCGATTGTAATTAAATTTTGGACACAGACAGTCTAAAGCCTCAGAAAGGACATAGGCTACTTTTTAACTGGAAAAGGGGGTTGTAAGGGGGTGTTTATGCGTAAATTTGTTCAAATTAAGCTAGTTCCAAAAATTTATAATAGATGGCGCTGTGCGTCGTCCTACATCGCACAAGCGCTTACCCAAACGTGTTTCTATAAGAGGTCGTAAGGATGTTGAAATTTTTCGCGATTTTATATTTTAAGATTTAAGAAGATTTTTGAAGTTTGAAGTAGTCGTACCGCGGAAGCAACTCTGTAGCCTACATGGAAACCGGAAATGGAATGGAAACTACTGCGCGCTATAAGCTGAAGTCCACGCGGACGGTTACGCGGGCAACAGCTAGTATATAATATAACGATAAAACATATGGGCATGAAACGACAAATGGATAGGAAGCACATGTCCTCATGCAGATCACTAAGTTTGCAGGTGTTTAACAAATTACAGTATGACTGAATTTCGAATTGATTTATACTGGTGAAGTTTTTCCAGAAAAGGAAAAGGAAAAAATCTTAACTTCATATATCGCATGCCAATTTCTATGAAAAAATTAAGATTAACATATTGGTTTTAATGTGATATGAATGATATTTCAGGCACGAACCACGAGTCGGATCAGCCTCCTCACCTGACGTTGCGCGACGACAGCGTGCCCGTCAAACGCAACCTGGCCGAGTTCGACGGACCTGAGGCGCGGTTCTGTCCCGCAGGTAACTATTATCCTTATCCTCAGACTCAAATTTAGATGATACAATATAATACGATGACAAAAAATTGAAAATATATACAGTACAACTTTTAACATCCTACTTCATGGGAGTCGGTTAAATACAATATTATCATCAGGGTAATAATATGGCATATTACTAGGATCAAGTAAGCTCTGGATTTGCCAAGGGGAACCGAAAGGGACAGAAGTATGGGACTCAGTTCGGATTTTACAGCCGGTTATATAACAAATAACCCATGTTTATGCAGCACTCAACTACGTCTTTGTTTCATCACATAAATTAATGTAAATCACATAAATCACATAAATAAACGAAGTTATATCAGTCGCAACTGATTTGTTGGTCACAAGTTTTCCTTGTGACAGTTGTGACCAACAGAAATTCTGACAAGGACAAAAAATGTTGTTTCCGTCCTTTTCATTCCTTACAGTTTTCGTATATTGTGATTTCGTTCACACATGGTAATAATAATTGCGTAGCAAATCCAGAGCATACTTCATCCTAGGCATATTACATGTATAATACATCATATAAAGGACCATATTTCCGTATTACCCTTATAATATTTTTCAACAGATTATCTAACAGCGGCCTCTAGTTGAAAATTATTTTTTTTTATCATCCAATGGTAGCTAAATATCGGCTAACATAATAAAGTGATAGTCGATATCGATGGTACATTGAACAATTGCAATTTCAGGAGTGTACGAGTACGTCCCGATGGAAACCGGAGACGGCCAGAGACTACAAATTAACGCACAAAATTGTATACACTGTGAGTAAATTATATGTATTATACATACTAAGTTGGAGATTTGAGTGTTATATTTTTGTACCCGAAAAAGAAACAAGGGGCGATGGGTGAATGTAATACAGGGTGCAATTAAACCTGCCTGCCAATTTTTTTCCAGGGCTTAGGTATCATTAGGAAAGTCCATTTATGCAAAAAAATTAGGTGTTATTTTTTCCAATGACATGTTTTATCCCATTTAAAATCATTGCAGAACGGTCACTCGCGGGTCGCGGCGCGGGGGAATGAGAGGGGGTGACGCGGGGGGAGGCGCGCGCGCGGGGGCACGTCACGCGCGGGCGACGCATCGTGTCCATTAATTGTAGGGTTTCTTAGGATAATTGTCGGAAGCTGTTTCTCAACATTTTAGTACTGAGTGATTATAAAAGAATAAATACGTGTATTTTTATTTTTAACAATGATCAACATATCAAAATTTAGCAGGAAGGCTTAATTACACCCTGTATAAGGAATTTGTATGTATTCTGCAGCCAGAATATTATAATAAAGTGACTTCAATAGGGGAGTTGACAACTTTTTAAAAATAGTTTTAAGCGCTTCAGTTGTTTACAAACCCTGTAAATTAATATTTTATTAATTATGCCCTAGAATGAGTTAAAAATTATTTTAAATACTGAATTCAAAATATGTCACAAAAACGCGGCATTATGGTCACGTGATCACGTGTGACGTTATCGTTCATGAAACAAAACAAACGTAGACAGAGCAAAAGTGAGTAAGTGTTTAACCTAACAACTGTCAATTTTGTTTGACACTGAACAATGACGTTACTGCTTCAGATTGGCGTTTCCAATCACGTGACTTACAGTTAATAAATCCAATTTTTTTCAATGTAAAATAAATCAATAATTATTTTTTCCTTATTTGTATTGTTTTAGAGTTTTTATCAATAAATCTATAAAATTTTATAATTATTTTAAAATTTTAAACATACTGTCAACTCCTCTATTATGGTGCTAGCAAAGTCTGAATAAATATTGTAATTTGTATAAAATTAAAAAAAAAGCTAAAGAAAACAAGGTAAAGTCTCTCTAAGGCTTCTTACAGACGAACGGCACGTGTCGGCGGCACGTGTCGGCGGCAGTCGACGGCAGTCGGCGGCACGTGTCGACGGCAGTCGACGGCAGACGACGCCACGTGTCGGCGGCAGTCGGCGGCAGTCAACGGCAGCCGATGGCAGCCTTTGACAGCTTATGACGCTTGCAGGAGGCCTACCACGACCTTTCCTAAAACTATCATGTTTCCAGAACACTTTGTTGTAAGATTACAACAACATAACCGTACTCACTTTTTAAATATGATTTTACTACAAAACAGTAAAAAATGCAAAACAATGCTAAATCCGCTGTGAAATATCAACTTTTTAAGATCGCTAGCTTGACGTTAAAGTAATAAATTCTTATCGGTCAAACGATGTCGGTTAGTAGAGGTGGTAGTAGGCCCCCAGTTGTGACGTACCCCCGCAAGGTAAGCGTCTACAGGTCGGTATCGTACGCAACGTACATCTCGCATCAAACGGATATTTTTTTCACAGTACGTCCGCTGAATCGACAGTGTACGGATTATTGTTTAGCCTAGTAAATAAATGCTCAAAAGGGGGTATGGATGGAAAAGTCGAAAGCAGAAATTTTGACTTAGAAACTTTGTTTGGACTAATTTGAAGATAAACATACTAGCTAGTCGGTAATCCGTACGCTGCCGATACAGTGAGACGTACTGTAAAAAAATACCCGTCTGATGCGAAACGTCCGTTGCGTACTATATCGACCTGTGGACGCTTACCTTTACGCGTTACGTCACAACTGCAAGCGTTATAAACTGTCGACGGCTGCCGTCAACTGCCGCCGACTGCCGCCGACACGTGCCGCTGACTGCCGTCGACTGCCGCCGACACGTGCCGTCGTCTGCCGTCGACTGCCGCCGACGCGTGCCGCCGACACGTGCCGTTCGTCTGTAAGCGTTCTAAAGTGGTCGAAGTCGAATCTTATTGTGTAGTCCCCAGGTGTAAATTTTCATTACCTATGTTTCCTTACATTTTCAGGTAAGACCTGTGATATCAAGGATCCCTCACAAAACATCAACTGGGTAGTCCCGGAGGGAGGCGGTGGTCCCGCTTACAACGGCATGTAAATGTCGGTAGAAACAAATTAACATTCACATAATATTACAGTACTAACCAGGAATCTAATTTATAATTTTATTCAATAAACGGGCTTTGCGCGGAGTTCAAAATAAGGAAAAAATCAAAATTCGCGGATAAGTCGGGATAAGTCTTGCGTAGGTGATTTTGGTTTCCTTAAAAATCTCTTAAATACTAAATTACATGCAAGTCCTAGCAGCCGAGAAAATAATTACTTAAAGTGGCATAATTTCTTTCGACTATAATATTATAATCCATATAAATAATGTGAACACACGAATTTTATGAGTTAGATTCCCAGTTTGTACTGGCAAAGCGATGTATGTAGTCAATTTTATCTAAAGGGTTCATCCAAAGTAATTTGCGTATATTTTATTAGATAAAGTTTGTCTAACAACTACACTGCCGCAATGTGAATCCAGTCTTCTAGTAAAGTTCTAGCGCTTTATCCTCATAGATTAGACCTAGATTCTAACTATCTCCTTCCTGTGACTACTATGTTCAGGTACAAATAAATACTTTATAAACTATATTATATAATAATATTCTAATAACGATAAAATTTGTGAATGATTTACAAAAAACTATTCTTTTGATAACTTATACAATGTCAGATATAAAAGTTACTAAGTAGAACTAATTATTTGTAAATAAACTTAATTTTTAAGAAGCAAAGTGTTCAATCTTTTCTAAATATATATCACAATACTTTGAGTGCGAAATAAACGTTTGTTAATATTTTTTATAAAATAAAATACAACTTATATGTATGTATGTTGGACACTATAATATTTTTTATTTAAAAAGCGGCCAATAACACCAATTATGTTATATTTTATTTGTACATACGTCATATTATATTAAATATTTAATGCAGGCACTTCACATGGCAATTTGTATTTGCGTATTTGATGTATTTGCCAAACAATCACCATGTGTAGACGGTATGTTTGACAAGTATTGGCCTTATTTGCCTATTTGACAATTAATATGACCAATACCAAATTTGTCGGTTTTTGACGCACATCAAAAGAGTCAAATAGGCAAGTACAGCCACAGACTAATAAGAGATACTACGGATAGTACAGCTCGACAAGGCTTTAAATGAACGTGGTGAAAAAAGGAACTAACGCTGCCATCATACAAAAACGTCATTTTTGACAGTTCTCCTTTACGAGCAGCGCCACCACCCACGTTCATTTAAAACCTTGTCGCACTGTAAACAAAATCAAGTAAAAGTTTGGTATTTGACGTCCATGTGTGGAAAACCGTATTTGCCTTTATTTGCTTGTTTGTGTATACGTCAATAATTTTGCAAATGCAACAAATAGCCAATAGCAAATACAAATAGCCATATGAAGTGCCTCCATAACACTTTTAAATTTATATTTTTGTAAACAGTTTATACAACGCAGGGAAACTATGATCAAGTTGAGATTTTTACTGATGGTGAATTTTCATCGAAATACTAGTGTATTGTGTATTTTGTAATTATTATAATGTATAATAAGTGTTATATATTTTATAATAAAATATATTTTTAAATTGAAATGTGTTGTTTTTCATATAAAATTTTGAGGTAACATACAACTTAAAAATCTATCGGCCGCCAGATCACTGCTCTACGAAATAAATACGTGCCTCGTGCGTCCCCAATCCCCATCCATATTTACAAAACTATCTTAAAAATGTGCGCTACTTATCAATACCTACTTTACAGTGTCTGCTTTATATTTTTTAAGAGTGTAGGCCACTTTTTTCCGCCGTACTTAATCTGCCGCTTCCTTGGCCGCGGCCAATACGGCCTATAAATGATAAATACTTTAGGGTAGAGTTCAACTACGATAACATGGCGCGCCCCTCCAAAATTCAAAACGTTCGAAATGCGTTGTCAAAACGTTTGAAGTGCGTTGTCTTGCGCGGTAGGCTAGTTATGATTAGTTGACCAACAAATCTTGGTAATAAGTGACATTAACGGCCGTTCCCAATATTCAATCCATTGAGATAATATACACTAGGAGAGAGCCTTATATCGGTGTATAAGCGTCAAAAGCGTGTAATGTTATGTCCTTACTAGGACATAACAAAGGAGTCGGTCTGCATATTTCATGTAATAAAAGTGTTAATAAAGGTTTTTTGTGAACATTTTATGCTAGATATTGTTGAGTTTTGTGGTTCCGCTAAATATTAAACCATAAGAATGGCCAAACAATGCCTCAAACACGTGGATTTAGCATTAAATACGTAAGTTTTGAACAACTTACGTATTTCGTCGGTATTTTTGTAAGCTAAAAAGATAATTTATAAGTTTAATAATCCCTTATTCGTGCTATATAAGGCATTAGTGCTAAAAATGTCACATTTATTAATAATTTGACTACAAAAATTGCATAGCTTTTTACGTGAGTTTACGGATTCACATTACTTGAATTATAGTTTATCGATATCATGAACTAAATGACTTTCTTTTCTGGATTATTATGTGCTTCAAAATGATCGACAAATAGAAATATTAAAGAAAATACACGCACACTACTTGTATGAAAATAAGCACAAAATGGCCACGCGATGACGGGCTAAGATTACATCTATTACTATAATACTTTCACCCGGTTTCTGAAAGGCTGATCAACACTAAAATTAACTAATCGCCTGTTAAATCTCTTGTCAAGTACCAATTGGGTTGCTAGAGCTAGAAGCATGATTAGTTAGTTTAATTTGATCAGCGCGTCAGTTGACACGGCTGTTCAATTTGACTCGAGAATCATATGTCAACCGCCATTTTGGGTTTCCGAAACGCTTGTCAAGCCGTGATCATAGATTAAACGTTTGTCAAAAGCTGTGTCAACTAATCGGTAATTGTACCTGAATTAACTTATGAATTCAATTGATTTTTTATGTAAATCTACATTTTCTCTTTGAACCTACGTTACTATAAGGTTTGTAAACACATTTATTATGAAGTTTTAATAAAACTTCGTAATAAATACGTCGATAATGCAAATAAACTGTTTTATTTGAATACTCGTTTTATTTTCAAAAAATGTATATTATAATCAATTTAATTTCTATAATGAAGAAGAATTTAGGAATCGATAACGTCTGAAAAATTGAAAATCAAAATTCTGACAAATGTACGAAAATAAACAAATCGCATGTCAAATCAAAATGATCACAGATTAGTTAATTTTCGTCTGATCAATGTTTCAGAAAGCATCATATTTGAAATTCCCAGAACATTTTTGATAGCAATGACAGTCTGCAATTCCTTCTTTAGACATTTCATTGGCATTTTTGATAGTTAATAGTGAAGTAATGAACGAAAAATAACAAATCGCTAGTCAAATTAAAAATGATCAATGATTAGTTAATTTTCGGCTGATCAATGTATCAGAAACTCAAATTGATTTGACATCCATGCTAAATTAACAGCAGTGTTAGTTGATCAGTGATTTGACAGACCTTTCAGAAACCGGGTGTTTATCTATGATTCAATCTATCTCTGGTTTGACATACGACCGATCGCAGCTAAGTGCTAACATTGAATTGACATAAAATATATGTCTCTAATGTCTAATGTGAGCTATTCCTATCTCTAGTAATGCAAAACCAGAGATAGATCAAATATTGGGAACGGCCGTAACTGAAATATTACGTGTACTGTGATTTTTTGAATACTTACTACATACAAACTCTTTCATAATGATGTGACTACACACATTGAAACAGTCATTTGGAGGGGCGCGCCATGTTATCGTAGTTGATCTCTACGTCCTCTGTGTATACAGAAGTCAGAACCTAACGGCTGATTTCATTTAAAATCGGCCAAGTGCGAGTCGGACTCGCGCACGAAGGGTTCCGTACCGTTATAGAGCAAAAGTAGGCCAAAAATTGTGTTTATTGTATGAGAGAACCCCCTTAAATTTTTATTTTATTTTAATATTATTATTAATTATTGAATAAGACATATTTATAATTAAGGCTTTTGTGTAAGGTACTAATTATGTATTCTGTGCTTTTGTGAAAATATCAAGACTCTTGCCATTATTGATATTGAGCAAAAAAGGCCAATAAAATCACTTTTTTTTGTATGGGAGCCGAGTATTATATCCGAGAGAGTATTATTTACATTTTGTTTTAATATTTATTGTTATAGCGGCAACAGATATACTTACACAAACTGTGAAAATTTTAGAAGTCTGCCTATAGCGGTTCTTGACTCTTGAGATACAGCCTGGAGGCAGACAGACGGACAGACAACGGAGTCTTAGTAATAGGGTCACGTTTTTACACTTTGGGTACGGAACCCTTAAAATGGAAGAAAAAGAACGTCGTACGCGACGCGACGTTTTTGGCGACGTGACACAAAACGTCAGTTCTAACTTCTATGGAGCGTCGAAATGTCGCGTCGCGTAGCGTATTGTCGCTAAGTGCGGTCTCGCCCAACTCTGTGCGACGTTCTTTTTTACTCTTGCATTTTTTAAATATAAAACTTATATGCACATTTGAAATAATTTTGTCTGCAATGCGTAATGATTCTTAGAATCGGAATTTATAACACGTCTTGTCTTTCATAAAAAATTTGACCGACAAGTTAACAATTATTCTTGGGGCAATAATGTCAATGGGGCAAATCAAGCCCCGACCCGTGTGGCAAAAAGTAAAATCCCGATGCGGTCTAGGATACTCTTACATGAAGAAGAAGTAACTTCAAAACTCTTGTCAAACTCTATGTAAAGCTCTTTGTTACAATGTTAGTAAATTTTCGTTATTAAATTATTGCAATGCTAACACGCTTTATAGTCCTTTTATTCGTAATGGAGGTATGTATTATTGACGTGTATAATAATATAATATTTATATTATCAGTCGTAGTATTCAGCGTAAAATCGGACACTTGAATTATGAAGTCCTACCTCAGTAGGATAGGGGGGGGGGGTAATGTTTTTTACCCACTACATTTACTCTTTACTCAAGAAATACATAGTGTGAACTGTGATGTATGCCTATAAATTCCGTAAAACATTTTTGAGGTTTTGACTCACCCCACCCTCCTAATGAGAATCACTCTCTAATAACTAATTTCTTTATAATCTCTCCTCTGTCGCATGTGAATTTTTTTGAGAGTTAATTATTATGTATACTTACGGTTTAGCATTACAAAAGTAGCTACCTCATAACTAATTACCTAATTGGTAAGTTCGTTAGAAGAGCCTGGACCGAAATTTGAGGGCGATAATAAACTGCCTCTTGGTTATTTTTGTATGATGAAAATCTTATTTGGTTTTTTCAACCTACAGCGTGTGGAAGACTAAAAGGCACTTTACCTCCGAAACGATCTACATTGAAAAAAGTTTATCGCCCTACTAGGCTTTGATAAACAAGCTTAATATTGTCTTGCAGCAGATGGATGGATGGCATGTGTTGCCAGTTTAATTAAAATTCAAAGAGGCGCGGCAAAAATAAGACGTAGGGGCGAAATTTATGTGTGTAATAAAGTATTTCGAGCCGGCAGTATTTTACTCGGCGCGATGAATAACATCAGGTATAATTTTGTAAAGCTCCGCGCTGAATAAATCCACTCGCGAAATATGTTAAATTGTCTTGGTCATGCGGAAATAAAAGGAAACTTTGGAAAATTCAAAGTTTTACATGAACGGATAAAAAGATAATGTATCTACGTCCTAAGAACGTCCATATTCGATCTTTAAAGCCACACAACTCTTACATAGTGCAGTCTGTAAAATAGGTCATGCCGTCCTAATTATAAGATAAGATGTAAATTGCGTTTTATAATAGGAGGCACTAGAGGTAATTTATTTAAATTAACTTTATGCAAGGCACACTCGCTTATGAAAATGTCTGGCGGAGAACATGAGAAACACGGAGAGGCACGTGCCTAATGATAAGATAATATTTTGCTAGGGCTAGTTATCTCGTGTGATTTTAACCTAGACCATAGGTATACAGGCTGCAATTAAACCTTCCTGCCAAATTTTGATATATTGATCCTTGTTAAATTAAAAAATACACGTATTTTTTCTTTTATAGTCACTCAGTACTAAAATGTTGAGAAATAGCTTCCGAAAGTTATCCTAAAAAACACTACAATTAATGGACACGATGCTTCGGCCGCGCGCGCGTGATGTGCCCCTGCGCGCGCGCCTCATCCCGCGTCACCCCCTCTCATTCCCCCGCGCCGCGAGTGACCATTCTGCAACGATTTTAAATGGGATAAAATATGTCATTGAAAAAAAATAACATCCAATTTTTTTGGTTACATGGACTCTTCTAATGATACCTAAGCCCTGGAAAAAATTTGGCAGGAAGGTTTAATTGCGCCCTGTATTTTACACCTAGGTCACGTTATGCAATGGCGATAGGTTGAAAAAATAATAGCCTGAGTAGGGTAGAGAGGATCCAGATTTAAATTTTATGAGACGATTATTTATTAGCAACTAGCATAGGTAGCTACGAGTACAAAGTATTGAAAACCTCTCGAAGTGCACTACTTTAAATATGTTCGATAATTTTTTTTCTGGTTGGTATGAACTACAAATTTTATTTAACAAGGCTTTAATCTCGGTTAAGCAGGTTACTTGTTATGAGAATTACTTAGTCCTATTAATGCGAAGTCTTTAAAAGCCACTTCCGCCGAGTCGCGTATTGCTTCTTTGAAATTGTTTAAAATATCGCGCAAACTCGTTTATACAGTCATTACAGTTTTCTTAAAGAAGGGCAAATTGAAAAAGTTTGTTCTGCTATAATTCTCGTGGAGCGCTCCATGTTGGCAATGCATTCTTTGTTTATTAAGAAAATTATCTTCACAAAGGCCGAGTAATAGGCAAAGTTTAGGGAGGCCAATAATTTTGATGGACTTCAAACGGCTAACGAAATTTCGGATAACTTTACGAATTTTGTAATTGATTTTTAATTGTTTGAATTACCGGTCAAATATACTTCTCTGGAGAGATAAACAAATTTAAAGTTACGAGTTACGACAAGTAAAGTCACTTTATTTGAAGGCCCCTCTCCACTTTTGATCATGATAATCATGATTACAGCCACGATTATAAACTTTCAGCTTTCTGTAACATGCAAATTCGACGTCGATCATAGCCAATCATTTTATACTGATGTACTCGCTATATAATGTATATATGGACGCTTCACACCACGTCAGTCTGGCCCCGTGCTAAGTGCCCGAAGGACTTGTGTTACGGGTACCAGACAACGGAAATACATATATTTATTATATATTTTATACTATCATACACTACCTATAATAATACTCCCCACACCGATTCCGGTGACGGTGGCCAATTTCATCGAAACCAGGCCCGGTTACGCAGGAGTAATTTATAGTACCCAAGCTCAAGTGTGTGCGCAGTACACAAGAGCACTCTCTATATTCCTTCTCTCTCATAACCCAGTGGGACGGAAGACCGACACGACTGGTGTCGAAGAGAGAGATCAGGCGCAGGACCGACTTTTTACATGCCCATCCGACGCTTGGATTATCTTACTTGTCAGACAATCAGGTGATCAGCCTGCATTGTCCTAACCAAACTTGGAATTATCATGTTTCCAACGCGGGAATCGAACCCACGACCTCCGAGTCGAGAGCCACGCTCTTAACCACTAGACCACGGAGACACTACCTATATTTAGGATTTTTATTATAGCATACACATATTTTAATACACATCCATGATCCAGGAACATTGAAAACTTTTTGTTCCGTCGGCGGGATTCGAACCCGCGACCTCCGGCTTTTTTGAGTCATTGAGCCACAGTCGTCATTATAATATTATATTGTATTTTTCTATCGTAAGCCAACTTGGAGAGGCCGCATTACAAATTTATAATAAGACCTCTTCTCTTCATAATATTACTTCTACACAGAGCCGGTTTTAGCGCTACCAGCGACCTGAGCCAGATTTCTTCGGCGCCCGAAGGGTGCTGGTCTGGTAGTGCTAAAAAAGGCGGAGCCCCTTTTTTTCCGTTCGGTGCCCGTTTTTATCCGGTTCCCTGGGTGGTCGCCCGGCGTCGCCCTCCCTAACCCCACTACTGCTTCTAAGAAGAATATTGACGATATGATATTTTGAAGCTAAAATTTTATGTTTTAATAAATTTTTATTGCTATCCTCATTTTTCTACATACTGCATTCCCCTTTCAGTGTAGCGCAATATTCCATTTCAACGTGACGCGGACCACTCTCTCTGGGCTGGCGGCGTACAGATCGTCTCTGACCCTGGACTGGCTGGCGGCGGAGGACGAGCGTCAGGGAGCCATGGTGGAGCAGGCACCGCTGACCAGGTGCCACGAGTATGCTGCACCGTCTCCGAGGAAGGTCGGACGGTATTTGTTGGAGATGCTGAGGTGATTTCTTAGTTCTTAGTAGTTAGGTTTTTTGTAAGGTGTTCATCTTTTCTTTACCGCTATAATAATTGATTGCCTTTTTTTTACATGGGGAAATGCATTACGCATCCCCGGCGGATTGGGGACATCGGCCGGGGTATGTGGGACTCTCCGAGGAACTACCCACTAAAACCCCATGGTGCTCCACTCACCGCTTAGGCAAAGTTACGGGCACGATCAACCGACCGCAACTTTACCAACGGTTGTCTGTGCCAGACTCATCAAAACATGCAGGCTTTTCTAGGTCGCCTCGCGAAGTGGCCTAGAAAAGCCCACACGGGAATAATTGATTGCCTAACGTCAAAAATTTAACTAATCAACAACGCGACGCTTTGTTCAAAGATCCTGTCAAAAACCTCTAATTAGATGAAAATTTGTAAAGTTCTACCTCTCTATATGAGGTACTTACTAGTTCTTAACTTACGAAAACTGTTTTAAACAAAAAAATATTCTAGAAACACAAACTACTAGTAGTTATAAAAGTTATATATATCAGTCCAGTAGAGGCGGTGCAAGGCGTGGGCGGTGTGGGCGACCGCCCACGGCCTCGCGGTCCTAGGGGCCTCGCGCCCCTTGGACCACTAGGTTTTTTTAAAGGTTTTACGAGTTGTACGTGATACTCAAATATTATTTTGATTTTAGATAAATGAAATAGAAAATAATGTAGATTTTATTAAATCAAATTATTCGTTAAAGGAAACTAGACAGCGACAACGTCGTGGTTGAAGACTTCATACGAACGCTCGTCAACTCCAAGATACTGGTGGAAGTGTCCTCTTACGAGTCGGAGCCAGACTTGGTGTCTCTGGTGAAGACTCCTGAGGTGCTGCGGACGGAGCCCCACACCACCTTCCCGAGGGTCATGGCGCTGGTGTGGATAGCTGTCACCGACCCTGATAATGTCGAGAAGAATGGATGGTGTTCAATCGATAAGGTTAAGTACAACAACATCAAATCTGTCGCCTGTTTGCTGAACTAATTTTAGTAACCTTATAGGCCTTACCAGTTGCTACTGACCATAGTCTTTGTATTTAAAATTTATAACGCAATATTTTGTTAAAACTACTCTTCAGCACTTCTCGTTGTAGTCCGCATTGAATGTAGAAAAGAAAAAATCTATGGGGTATAGATTTGCTTGACCCTTCCCTTTTCTTGATTTTTGACGTTACAAATCTGTACCCAGGTGAGTCAGTTCCTGAAGATTGTGGAGCCCTCCGACGTGGTAGAACATCTAAGGACCATGTATATAGTGATGGGCAAGGCGCGTTTAGTCGTCGACAACTTCGTACAACACTTCGCCGCACTCAATATCATGCATCAATCTAGGAAATCGGTAAAGAAAAATATATACCTAATTCGGCCATATAGATGCTTTGTAGAAGCTTACATAAACCGTGTAAGCGTAAAGGTACAATTCCGTGCATCGCGATCGATCGCGGTCGCGCACGGCCTACGACTGTCGTCGGTCGCGCGCGTCTGTAGTAGGCCCCGCGCGACCGTGTCAAAGTTATATAGGCCGCGCGCGTCAGTCGCGGGCCTCGGAAGCGGTGCCATACATTTTCATACGCTGACTATGGTCGCGAGCGGCCGACGACAGTCGTAGGTCGTGCGCGACTGCGATCGATCGCGATGCACGGAATTGTACCTTAAGTGTAAACAGCGTGCTCACAGCGTTTATATGTGCTACCTGGAAATTAACCTCACGTTTTATTAAAAAAAAAACTTCCAACTGCTTTGAGCTAACTCTCACGTTAAAGACGCCTAATCTGATGATACTTCTAATATGCGAAAAAGTGAACACAGCCCATAAACCTCTTCGTTATTAGGTTTATTGATGTTTTGTCCTTGAATATTCAACTAAAGCCATGATTATTGTTATAACTCAGTGATACTTCTAAAAGGGAATAAGAAGTTAAAATTCATTATTGATTTGTTTTCAGCTTCTCAGAAAAAGAAGCAAACCAACACATACAACAAGAGAGGTTTGTATGGATATTCCTATAGTTCATTTATTTATAGTCGCATCCTTATATTTTAAGATCTTACCTCTATTTGGAATTGAAATACACGGAAAAAGATAAAAATATCTACAGTTTTCATTGTAATAGTAAAAAAAATGTTTTTTTGTCTCGTATGACTATAGAAAACTTCCGGCGCCCTTGCTACTTTCCCAGGGCACTCGCACACAGTTTGAGAATCCCTGGAGTATATTATTTTTTCTTAGGTCACACCGAGCACCACAGCAGTGAGTACTGAAGAGGTCGCAATGACATTTCCCCCTATGCCCGTAAGGTACGAAACCCTTATGCGCTGCGGCAGCAACAAAATATCGACGCCACTGTTTGTGATTGTTTATAGTTTTTTTGTTATTGTGGTTTTTTAAATAATTCTGTTAATAAATTGTTTTATTACGTAGAGGCTTCTAATTAATTCCTTACCAAAAATAGGTGTTGCAATAATTAAAATACTGTAGTCGTAGAAAAAGGAGAAAATTATATTAATGTACTTCTGTGCTTCTACGTGGCTTCTACTCATTATTAAAAAAAGAGAATTTTGATTGAATTTTCACTAAGTGACAGTTTCACTTTTGACAATAATATACTTAAGACCTTGAAATTATTTTCATACGCATCAAATACGCATTATTTTTTATGAAAACATATTATACAGTGTGTTTGTGTAAACACCGTTATCCTTGAAA
Organism: Polyommatus iphigenia; assembly: GCA_963422495.1. NCBI lineage: Eukaryota > Metazoa > Arthropoda > Insecta > Lepidoptera > Lycaenidae > Polyommatus > Polyommatus iphigenia. Next base: position 35,947,566 of record OY730181.1, on the reverse strand, counting down.
CCATCAAATGAGCCCGTCAAAATGAACACCTTTTTCTATGAGAACAATGCTGGGAACTCAAAAAAAAAAATGCCGTCTTCATACCCATACGGATGCCCGGATCGGCAATTTGTATGGGTATGAAGACAGATTTTTTTAAATTCCCAGCATTGTTCTCATAGAAAAAGTTGTTCATTTTGACGGGCTTATTGATGGTTTCAAGGACAACGGTGTTTACACAAACATCTTGTATTTCTTACAATGAATATTTAAATATTAAAATGGACTCACAAACTTTGGAGGCAATTTATTTTATAGTCATTTTGGTAAGTTTAATAAGAATTATAAATTGTCGAACTAATTTTACAAACAAAAAATAAAATCTGATCTTCGATCAATGAACTTCAATTTCTTAGCTTTAGTCATTGCTGAGAAAAATCGGCATCGCTACAGCCAAATTATCGAGGCGTCTTATATTCATTGGATGTTATCTTTTTACTCAATATCTAATTAACGGATTTTGATAAAACCTGGTATGGTTGTAGCCATGTTGTAGCTTAGGCTCTGGGATAACACAAAAAATATATTACTTAATTACAAAGTAAAATGAATGGTTTCCGTGTAAAAGATAACATAGTGCGTGCTTCTCCGAGAATGTTCAGTAAATGTCGAAATAACGATTGCTTCTTTTAGACTTTGGTGTTTTAATAGGTTTGAAAATACTCATTTATTTTTAAATCCTCACCGTAGGTGCTACTTGGTCCTGTCCTCTGTGACGTGAAAAATTCCGACAGAAATGAAAATAGGGATGAGGCCTGCTTGAGTATTCGTCCTAGCAATACAGATATTGTGAAGCAATTCCTCAATGTACTACCATAGTGAGTATAATAGGTATAACTGATGTAAATAAGGCAGTAACTTTGTGACTAAGCAATTATTAATAAGGTAAAAGCTCATGAAATATGTGTTTGTTAGTTCTTTACGCAAAACGAATGAATGGATTTGACCATTGGTAATAGTTTATACTGACAAAATTGTGTTCCCAAAATTTTTACAAAATATCTGTTTAAGCTGTAATAACTTGAAATCAGGCAATGCATTATTGCTCGTCAATTATATTTTCAAAGATATGATTTTCAATGTTCACTGAACAGAACTCATTACTGTGTATGTAATGCATAGCAATATTAACTAAAGCCAAACATGTGAACAAATGTTATGTTCTTGGACCAATGCACACAGTGTGTTTAATTTGTGGTGTATATTGTGTAATGTGTATACCACAGGTTCCCAAACTAATTTGTTTCGTAGACCACTTTCATAATTTAGGTGGCTCTGGTGGACCCCTTGGAGCACCCTTCCTAAAAAACTAATACTTACATGAAACTTGCTATTTTTTAAAGTTACAGTCGCTTTGACTTTAAACAAATTATCTTCCTATGATTTCTGATAAGAAAAATCAAGCCAATATAGTTTTTCACTGTAAACTAAATAATTTTCATGGACGTTTCGATTGTGGACTCCAATTTTTTGTTAGGCCCAACGTAGAACCCCGACGAGTCTCGCGTAGACCCCTAGGGGTCCTGGACCACTTTGGGGATTACTGGTGAGTGGTGTATTACTGTATATTGTTCCGAAACCGATAGACGTGTTTAGCAATTTATTGTCTAATAATGATAATGAATGTGCCGTGTTTAGTCGGTTCAAACATTCGTTGGTTAATTTTATTGCATTTATGCTAGTAATAACTCGCTGATATAAATGAGGTTTATATATAGGGCTGTTTAGGGTATATCGATTAAATAACAACAATTATTATATAATGTAGTCGTAGTTCACACTTCAGAACATTGCGAGATAAGTACCTTGTCTATAATCTGCTTTGTAATTTTATTTTTATCTACATTACACATTGCTGTGAGGTATTTTTCTATAGGTCTTTTTAGATCTACAAAATATAGATTGTTATTAAAAATTCAATACGTAAATGAATAGCTAAAATACTTTCATAACATAATGCACTATTTTGGAAGAACGTCGGCGTCATAATACAAGTCGGGACGGCACTAGGAAATTAGTCTTGTTTGCCGTAGCGTTGTACTCAATGTCCAGTGTTTGTGTTTCATTACGACACAATGTGGGGACTCCCGGCTCACTGCTCACTCAAAATCGGGGCAAGTGATAATGTTTTTTATATGACACTCGCTTTTATTTTTGAGCTACGTTGAACATTTTTGTTGCGGCGTCGATATAAAGTCCTAGATATAATACCTGCATCTATGTGTGAGTGATTTAAAGTCAAGTATCAGCTTATGAATTCATACAGCTTATAACTGGTTCTGATTTATACCTTAGGTATAAAGTGTTACGAGTAAATGTAGGTGAACCTTGCTCCCACACTAATTGAGTCAGGACTCAGGAATAATAACACAGCCACTCAGAAAACCATGATGATAGTATGTCGAATGAGTGATAAACGCTATAATATGTCATCGGGCTAACGGCTTACTTACAATAATATTACCATCAAGTCAAAAACTTGAAAATATTTTTAGGCATCCAAAACAAAGAATTGTGAACTAAATACTCTTTAACGATTGGGTTGAAGCTTATGACGTGCATCTTCGACTGTGTATCTAGGGTGGATGTGACAAATATCAGGTGACCTGGATATAGTGGGAACGAGGGGGGCGGGTAAACAGAGCGGGTCAGGTGTTTTCGGCTTTTGTATACTTTTTGCGATATATTGACACAGCGCCGCGGGCTGATCCCAGCTACTAGGCCACCGAATGCTTTCAACTAAAATACTGGTATGAAAGTGTGAGGTACATATTTTTAATAGGCACTATTTCACTAGAAACATATTTCATTCATATTTCATACCTGTCTACTAATAGCTATGTCCACACTATGGGCTTTCGTCTTCAATTTTCGTCATCTTCTTTCATTCAACTTTCGTTTTGGCGCATTCAATAATTTAATGCGTCAACGAACGCAACTCCAACATTGTCATTTTTGTTTTTTGGATACGGTCAGAGGTCATGCGTCGCGGGCATGCCTCACGTTCACTGTTGACTGCGCTATAACGCCTGCCCTTGACGTACAGAAAAAGGCACAGTGTGGACAAAGCTAATGCGAGAGTGCCCCTGTATGTTTCAATGTTTATGTGTCATTCTGTTTTTTTTTTGACACTCGCAAGTCGCAACATTAGAAAAGCTGCAGGTGTGTTACTGACCTTGATGTTAGGTAGGACTAATATTAAAGTATTCCTTCACAGCTTAGATCGTGGTAACTCGAACGCGGCGTTCCTGGCGAATTACCGCGCGACGTTGGACCACCTCTCCGACGCGGCGGATCCGCTGGACCGCGCGGCTGCCCTGTATGCCGCAGTCCTCACGCCGCTCATCTTGTTACAAAATACTAAGAATAGCTGGTGTTTGTTGGAGAGGGTAATGCAAGCTTAATTGTCCCATTTAAAGTGTATTCACAGCTTAGACCGTGGCAAGTCGAACGCGGCGTTCCTGGCGAATTACCGCGCGACGTTGGACCACCTCTCCGACGCGGCGGATCCGCTGGACCGCGCGGCTGCGCTCATCGCCGCTGTCCTCACGCCGCTCATCCTGCTACAGAACACTAGGAATAGCTGGTGTTTGTTGGAGAGGGTAAAGCAAGCTTAATGGCCTCATTTATTTATTTATAGTTGAAATAAAGCCCGCAATTGCGTTGCCCCAAATTTCGTGAATCACGTGCCATTCTTCCTAGATCATGGACACTCGCAACATCAGAAGAGTTGCAGATGAGTTGCCGGGCATAGTTATATAATGTAGGATGTTTGGAAACCGCTGCTCTAAGCTGTTAGAATGTCATTTTTGTACAAAAATTTATTGTCATTCAACGTTTATTGCTCTGAAATTCTTACTGAGTGTAAAAACAAACAAAGAGAAACCTCTTCTATTTCATATAATTGGTGATAATTTCAGTTTCATCGAGCTCTTCGCCTTTACCAGAACTCTCGGCCGTCGGGGAAACAGCGCGCGCTCGACCAGCTGCTCAACTTTCAAACGGCTAGACAAAGGGTATTATAATTTATATCATTATCCTATATGTACTAATTTCATCCTTAACACCTGCAGGTATTAGCATAACAATATTAGAAACGGGAAATAATCGACTTACTGACAGATTTTAGTGATGAAATAGCGCGGGCGGATTACCTTTATTCCATTGTCCTTCCTTTGCGTTTTCCATGTCATTTATTATTTACGAGCTTTTACCCGCGGCTTCGCTCGCGTTAAGGAGTATTATTATATACAAACTTTCATCCCCTATTTTAACCCCTTGGGGTTGGAATTTATCAAAATCCTTTCTTAGCGGATGCCTACGTCATAACATCTACCTGCATGCAAAATTTCAGCCCGATCCGTCCAGTGGTTTGGGCTGTGCGTTGATAGATCAACATGTCAGTCAGTCACCTTTGAGTTATATATATATATATATATATATATATATATATATATATATATATATATATATATATATATATATATATATATATATATAGATGTTGTTAAAATATATTTGTTTCAGGTTCATGAGGTTATAAAGGCTCTGCCGGCTCCCATGACGCGTCGGACCACTCTGTCTGTCAAAAAGTTTCTAACTGATGACAAGGAGTTGGGGTACATTGAGGAGATAATAAAGAATTTCGGTTGAGATGATTGTTTCGTTTTACACATATAGAACTTGGGATAACATAAGCCTTGCTCGGAGTTCAAAGAAAAAAGAAAGATTAAATACAATAAAAATTTGCGTTTTTCCAGAAACATAAAATCATGGACATACTTGCTACCGTTACCTACAAACATGTTTTTTTTAAATGAAATAAGGTGGCAAACGAGCAAACGGGTCACCTGATGGAAAGCAACTTCCGTCGCCCATGGACACTCGCAGCATCAGAAGAGCTGCAGGTGCGTTGCCGGCCTTTTCAGAGGGAATAGGGTAATAGGGGAGGGTAGGGATGGGAAGCGAAGGGAATAGGGGAGGGTAGGGAAGGGAATAGGGTAGGGGATTGGGCCTCCGGTAAACTCACTCACTCGGCGAAACTCAGCGCAAGCGCTGTTTCACGCCGGTTTTCTGTGAGAACGTGGTATTTCTCCGGTCGAGCCGGCCCATTCGTGCCTAAGCATGGCTCTCCCACGTATGATATGAGTAGGTATATTTTACACAAGATTATTTTCAATTTCATCATCTACTTTCGAGTAAAAATTATAACTGAGTTTTAGAGTAATGCAAGTTTGAGATAATACAAGACTGTAAAAGCCATGACGGCCCCGCTTCCTCTAGAAAGTTGTGAAAATTGCGTTAGTACACAAACTCTTACTCGTCGTAGAGAACTCTTTGTATTACGTAAAGTAATATACTTACTTACTTATGTATAATTAGTAATTACCAGCTTTTTAACATTCTGATGCGCTAAAGGTACAATTCCGTGCATCGCGATCGATCGCGGTCGTGCACGACCTACGACTGTCGTCGGACGCTCGCGACCGTAGTCAACGTATGAAAATGTATGGCACCGCTTCCGAGGCCCGCGACTGACGCGCGCGGCCTACGACTGTCGTAAGCCGCGCGCGATCGTGCCATATAACTTTGACACGGTCGCGCGGGGCCTACGACTGTCGTCGGTCGTGCGCGACTGTCATAACTTCAAGACACGATCGCGCGCGGCTTACGACAGTCGTAGGTCGCGCGCGTCAGTCGCGGGCCTCGGAAGCGGTGCCATACATTTTCATACGTTGACTATGGTCGCGAGCGTCCGACGACAGTCGTAGGTCGTGCACGACCGCGATCGATCGCGATGCACGGAATTGTACCTTAAAAGTTTACTGTCAGAGAAATTGATCCGTTGCATGAGTTTGACTTAGATGTTAAGTCTCCCGCAAACGATCAAACATCAAACCGTCAAACACGTCAAAACACGTAGTAAATCCAAATTTTCTTTGTTTTCTTCAAACGCGTCAAACACGTCAAACACGTAGTTTATATGGTGTTTGACGTGTTTGATGTGTTTGATGTTTGATCGTTTGCGGGAAACTTTAGATTTTTACCTTGGTTAGGTTGATTACCTTGATAGTACACAAATAAGCATCATATTTTAATACAATTACAGGAAATTAATCGCAAAACATTTCCCAGAATTGAGAATCCATTGAACAAAATGTCCACTCGGTAACATTGTCACATACCGCATTTTATCGTATCGGTTATGGCGCAAAAAGGCGAGCGTCCGGCGCCGATTAGTTCGCTGTAACGGCAAAACCGCACTACAATTTTAATTTCACGAAAATTGCAGCGCTGTAACTCGTAAAATATGAGTTATTGGCCCTGGGTAATGTTTGGGATTGTGCGCAGTGATTATTCTAGTTGCTAGCTGGACATCTTTTCATTTGTATTTCCATACTCTGAGGATAAATTATAGATAATTTGATAATATTGTAACATCATAAAAAAACCTAGTGTCGCGACGATACGTCGTCTGCGGTTGCTTTATGCCGCCCGCTGCTAACCGGCACCTTTAATGTGGTCAAATTTTAATTTTTTATTGTTTATTAGGGTAAAAAAACAATATCACAATAGGATACATTAACACACAGTCTTACTCTATACATACAATTAATTGTGATATCCACATCATTACCGGAACCTTAATGTGGTCAATATTGTTGTCTTTGCGATCTTAGATTCTCAGAGACTTCTTTCTTCATTTTCAAATAAGATTTCTTTCCTTTTTATTGCATTTTAATTGTTACTGTGCTACGATAAATTATTATCTTTAGTCGGGATGTCACGGGCACGGAATTCTAGGATTCCGCGGAACCCAGTTTGGTGATACCTGCAGACAGGAAAACAATATGTAAGTAGTCTTAATTGTTATACAGTGTCAATATTCATACTTTGTATATTTTAGATTACATATTCAAATACTCTTCGCAAAACAGAAATACGTTTGAAAATATTCGACGTATAATGTTCGGAATGGACAATGGAATTTTACTTGGGGAAATAGAATTGTAAGGCACATCACACGTACATTTGTAAGTGGACAGTCCGTGTGAGAGGGCAGTCTGCGGCGTTATTGCATCTTCCACTCCGTTACAGGTGCTACTCCGAGCCGTGGGGTGCTATTGTAAGCGAAATATGCCAATCAGAAACAAATATATTTTTTAAACAAAAAAAAAAAACTACATATAATAAGCTAATCAATCGCTAATATTGTGTTTAAAAAAATGCAGTTTTTCCTCCTGGCATTGTATTTTGAGCTTACAAATTATTATCATTTCACAGTTTAGCTATTACAGCTCTAGGAATTACAAATCGTTATCGCCTTCGCCTGATTAGTGGGTGAGAGCTATTGAGATTTGTGAGCCTAGTATTGCAGAATATCTAGGCCTCACGTTTAATTAATTAATTATTGGTGGAGAATATTTGGTCAATTATCAAGCTAAATGTTATGATATAAAAATAAAGGAACTGATTATCAGTACATTAACTGATTGTCACTATAATATTATTATAGTCTATTTCCTCTGTCTGTCCCTATTAATGCATTGATTTTAAGAGGGATTTTAATACGGTTTTTAATAAATAAAGTGATTCAAGTGGAAGGCTAAGTGCCTTTTCACACGTCCCGGTTGTCGGGTAGTCGGCGCCAGGTAGCCGGTGGTGACGTGTATGGGCATGTACCGTAGCTTTCACATGTACCGGCGTAATTTATCCGGCAGGCGGTCGCCGGGTGCCCGCCGGATCCACCACTGTGCGTCCGGTCGCCGGGCATCGGTTAGCCGGCGGTCGAACTAACAGTGGTGTATGGAACACGCAACTAGCTTTCAGACGCGCCGGCCGGTCAGTCGCAGATATTTTCGTCTTCGATATAGAACGAGACATGTACTCTTGCCGGATACAAAGAAGCTACTGTCGGGTCGTGTGAAAGCTAAATGTGTTACCGGACAGTCGGCATCGACTAGCCGGCCACCAGCACGTGTGAAAACCAGAAAAGGCACTTGTAAGCCGGAAAATATTTGCTTTAACTGTAAACAGTTAAAGCAAATAGGTTCCGGCTCAGGTAGAACAATTATAAAACTATTTTTTTGACTCTTGCAAACGGACCATACCTTTATAACGGGCAACTTTACAAGTTTAATAAAGAGGCGCGCAGCTGCTGTGACGAATGCCGTGACTGTAGCCGGCAGTCGGACGCCCACCTACACCTTGACTTTTTCATATCATAGGTAGATGAAAATCCGATGGAATAAAATGTCTTTTTATATAAAAACTAGCTGTCCCGGCGTTGTTTTGCCATATAAAGTATTCGCCTATATTATTTTATTGAAGTGACTAAATAAGTATGGCACCATCATGATGGCAACGTCCATCGCTATCCCGTCGCACAAACAATGGTAGCCGTCAGTCGCGAGTTGTAATATTTACTATAATTTATTCAACAAATGCACTTATCAATATAAAAAGTACCCAGTAGCCGATTCTCAGACCTACTGAATATGCATATAAAATTTGGTAAAAATCAGTAAAGCCGTTTCGGAGGAGTACGGTAACTAACATTGTGACACGAGAATTTTATATATAAGATAAAGTATTTATTAAACATACAGATTTACACCGCTATACAATGATTGAAAAAAAGAGCACAGAAGTTTTCTGTGTTCTTTTTTTTTTTTAATTTAAGTACTGCAGTGCTGATCTAGAGCCGCATTTCAATTTTGCGCCAGCTATAATTGTAATAATGCAAATCAGAACTTACATGCCAACTCTTGCTAGAGTGCAACTAACACTGACAACTACATTTTTCTACCTCACCGGAATGTCACCTGAAGGATCGTTAGTAGGCAATGAAAAATAAAAATAAAGTTAGGATAGTTAGCGCTCGTTGGGTGAGGCCTACGTTCAGCAGCAGAAGGATAGGTTGACGATGACGATGATGAATAAAGTAACCAACTTATTTTCTGTACCTACCTAACAAAATGTAACATCAATTGCGTAATCCGGATGCGGAAAATTAAGGTAACACACACAATGTATGAAACAAACATCATAATACACAGCATCACCATCTTTTGTTATTTTGCCGCCTCGATGTTCGTCATATTTCTTTTGTCTCATTTTGATGACTTTATTACGAATGTTACGTAATAGGAATAGGGTTGTAGTGTACATATCTAAATTTCTTTTATAAAAACCTTTTTTATATTATTTTGTACTCTTTAGTTTATGGTATTTTGACTTGTTTACTTTTTGATAGATTTTGTCATGAGATTATAATAATTCATCTTGAACATCGAGTGCGTTATTTTACAAGATTCTCCTTTGCACCTTCTAAACAAGAAAGTTGGGCAAGCGATTCACCTCGCAACGACGCGAGGACCGTGCTCACTTCATTGGTGACCCCGGAAGGAACACAGGATGGAGAATCTGAAGGAGAATGTAACCAGCGAACAAGGAGACGGCGCAAGACATCGGTGACCATACACGCCATCTCCATCACCATCACTCCCCGCCCCTTCGCACCGCGTCAGCCAGCATCGCCTCATCGGGTATCTCGTCCACTAGCCGCAATGTACCGCGTCCTGGGCGACTCCGCATCGGCATCATCGGGCTTTCTCACTACACCGACTGGTCAGCAAGCAGAGCATATCTCTCCTGGTCAGCACGTAGCATCGGCCCCGCACGGCAGCTATCCGACTCACTGGATCCCGTGCAGCAGCTTACAGTTCCGACTCACTGGGACTCACTGCAACAGTTCCGACTCACAGGAACTCTGGCGACTTAAGCGACAAGACTTAAAGATTCTACCTTCGGTCATGTTTACTGACTATTATCGCCCTTGACGGTCTCTGGAGGGGGGTGATGTAGTGTACATATCTAAATTTCTTTTATAAAAACCTTTTTTATATTATTTTGTACTCTTTAGTTTATGGTATTTTGACTTGTTTACTTTTTGATAGATTTTGTCATGAGATTATAATAATTCATCTTGAACATCGAGTGCGTTATTTTACAAGATTCTCCTTTGCACCTTCTAAACAAGAAAGTTGGGCAAGCGATTCACCTCGCAACGACGCGAGGACCGTGCTCACTTCAGGGTTACCAGGTGAGAAAAAACCCGAGGAATTTGTACTCTGTACACCTTGGAGGGGCAAGCTTTATTCGCTATCACTTCCTTAAATTCAGAATATACATAATATATATTAAACAATATCATCATCATCATCAGCCTATCGCCTTCTACAGTTCTACTACTAAAAGTAGGCCTACACTCATAAAAATGACAATTACTTACCCGAAATTTTAGAAAGTTGGCAACCCTGGATGAATTCAAGTATGTTTATGAGAACAAAGACGCGTTCTAAAGTGAGGTAGAGTCTGGTAATCTATGGTTGTAAAGCGAACATTGTACATGTTTTGATGTCCGGGTAACATCTGCGACGATAACCCGGACTCGTCATGCCGAGGCGCAGTAAATTAAAGTGTTATTGCGTAGGTTATTGCTTTATTATGACGACTAGAAGCACCTCACTAGTCACTACATTGTTATAGACGAGGGTTGATACTTAGCTTAAGCTATCGTTGCCTTGGAGTACTCCGATTCTATAGTATTTGTAGCATAGGTAAGGCTGGCGGCATACGCACGTTTTCCGAATTCAGTTTTCCGAATCAGTAAAAAATACATTAACTGGCGCACACATTCGCTTTCTTCCGCGTACGTTTCAAATGCAAGAAAAAAAAAACGAACGTTTGCACTAGTCTCACGAAATTCTAAGTTGGAATTCCACATTAGGAAATCAAATAATATGGAAAACGTGTGTATGCGGCCAACGGCCAGTGTACTCTCATGTACGTCAAAAAAACGTCAACGGTAACGGTAACGGCAAACGAATCCTTCGGGCCGAATAAGCCGATTCACGATTTCCGTTCGACTCGGATTCGGAAACTTTACGTGCGATCATTGCTCAATGCTTAGCATGGCGACCTTTTATTGGATGTCGCGCGGTGAAGTTTCCGAATTCGAATCGTGAATCTGGGCCCTCGAGTTTTTACCAACATTGGTATTTACTATTTGGTCTGACATTCGCGAGAATACCACAATAGATACCAGCTTGTAGTTTGCAAGGAAAGGGACTGGATCGCACAAGGAAAAAGCTGCATTAAAGTTGTATTAAATACTTAGTAGAATTGGAGTTGATGTTTTATAGCCAAATTAAGGTTGCTCTACCGTAATGGCACAGTAATGGCCTATGCGAAACATCCTATAATAGTTTTAATTAAATTTCTGAAACTATGTTCTAACCAACTTTCATGAAAACGAGGGTTTAGAAAATAATGATTTTCCCATTAGAAAACACAACCCTAGTTGCAATAATATTAGTTAGGTATTTACTATTTGGTTTATTATCTTTTGATAACAGACAAAATTATACTTAACTTCGAACTAATAGAGTCCATTTTAGGAAAGCATAATTTTATATCTTTCAGGCTGCATCGGATAGGTGTAGTCGAACATCAAAGAATATATTGGTTATAAAATTCCTCAACTTCAATTTTGTTGGCTCTACATTGTACATTCGGTATTTTGTAGTCTTCGTGTTCTCTCATATTCTTGATTTGACTGGCGAAGAATATTGGCTTGCCGTTTATGTTAACTTAATATCAAGCGATTGTGATGCCTGATCTATTATTTACTTAGGAGGCATCGTTTAGCATGAATGGGCTTATTAGACCACATAATACAAGAATACTATGTATTATAATTTAAGTATATAGAAAGTCTTAAGTCTGAATATAATTTTAGTTGCTTTGTTAAAATTTGATAATTTTGATAGCTAACTGCGAAGTAGGTAGGTAAAGGTGAACGCAGATTTGGCCGCACCGCACGCACCGCAGTCGCCGCATTTCGAATTCTTTATATGAAGTTATAGGCAAGCTCGCATACCTACCCGCGCCGCAGTCTTCGCGACTTCTACATTCTTTATATAAAGAATTCGAAATGCGGCGACTGCGGTGCGTGCGGTGCGGCCAAATCTGCGTTCACCTTAAGTATTGAAAAATAATGAAATAATTAGAGAAAGACGTCACAACTCACAAGCACAATAGACATAACTAGCAGTAGTTCGACTGCATAGAAATGGACAGGTTTCAATATCTGTCAAATTCGTCGGGTTTCACTAGGATAAGTTAAAGGCTGGCGCGCTGGCTGGCAATTTTGAAATTGAATTCTGACAGTTTTCTTTGCATGTGCCAAAATATAAACAACAACTAAATTTGTGGGCAACGACCCTAGCGACGACTTTTGTCATAATACGTCAAACTTAAAATTTTTTAGAGATCAACTACGATAACATGGCGCGCCCCTCCAAATGACTGTTTCAATGTGTGTAGTCACATCCTTATGAAAGAGTTTGTATGTAGTAAGTATTCAACCAATCACAGTACACGTAATATTTCACTTAATGTCACTTATTACCAAGATTTGTTGGTCAACTAATCATAACTAGCCGACCGCGCAAGCACTTCAAACGTTTTGACAACGCACTTCAAACGTTTTGAATTTTGGAGGGGCGCGCCATGTTCGTAGTTGATCTCTACATCAGTTCTAAGTCGGCATACTCTATCATTCTGTCTACTCTGTCATTTGGCATAAGCCCCATACATTATCTATTAAACTCTTCAATAAATTGAAGATTAATCATACTTAAATATCTCTGAGTACGGCGGTTAGATAATCGAAAGCAATTTAACTAAAAGTTACCTTATTACAGCATTATAAGTCGATAAATCAAATTCATTGCACTTATAGATTTGCGCTTTCTTTTATTCTTGTTAAATGTACAGTCAAGCTTAACAAGGTACTAAATAACTTACCCGAGTTCTCGAACGGAGCGTTTAAAATAAAATCCAAGTAACGCTTCTCGCGCGAACTCCCAAATAAAAATACTTCAAGATGTTACACGTATTTCCCCGCTGGGAAAATGCTATTTTGTTTTAACAGTCTCTTAACATTCAATTTATTGTGTTATTCATACGTTTAAAGTTGTTACTATTTAAAATGCTGCAGCAATGTTTAGTTTGTTGCGAAGTCTGTTAAATTCAACTGTTTTATAAGGTGCGACTTTTGTTCTTTGTAAATAAAGATTTCTTTTAATTTAATTTAATCTTGAATGATAATAATATGACGACTACACTAATACTTTAAGAAACCATAATTCGAAAATTATATCATACCTATATTATTCAGTATACAAAAGCCAAGTGCTTATCATGTGAATATATTCCTCAACAAGGCATCAGCAATACCTGAAGAGGTCTGGACTCTCAGCGCTACCTCCATCCGAGATGCAAATAATATGCCTTATTGTGCTTATGCAGTCTTCAATTATGATGTTATACTTGAATTGAACAGTTGCAGACGGGTTTTAGGTAGGGACAGATTCGCAATAGCTAGAGGTTTTGTAATAAGAGGTTTGAATGGCGGGAAATAAAAAACAAAATCTTTTAAATTACACGATATCAATTAAGTTATTTTAACAAGTGGCTGAACTACGAGTATGTACGTCAGAGTATCGGAGTAGTAGTAGGTACATAGCACATTTTGTAGACCATTTAATACATTCAGGTACTATTAAAATTAAAAAAAACGGTTGTCTGTAAAGTCGGTTTACTGACGATAGTTGAACGTGACAACGTGCCTCTTTGTCGCTCGTTCCGCGCTCTCGCTTGCACTTCAAGCCTTAAATGGAACGCCTCAGAGCGAGGTAACGTCGCATGAGTCATGTTTTTTCGTGCGTGCAGCCGGCTCCATCGAATTATAAGACGTTGTCACGTCAAAACTTATTTCCCCGACTGTACATTTCTGCTTAGCACAATTTTCCCCGACTGTACATTTCTGCTAAACAACTCATTTCCCCGACTGTACATTTCTGCTTAGCACAATTTTCCCCGACTGCACATTTCTGCTAAACAACTCATTTCCCCGACTGTACATTTCTGCAAAACAACTCATTTCCCAGACTGTACATTTCTGCTTAGCACAATTTTCCCCGACTGTACATTTCTGCTAAGCAACTAATTTCCCCGACTGTACATTTCTGCTAAACAACTCAAATGGAACGCCTCAGAGCGAGGTAACGCCGCATATTGCGTCATGTTTTTTCGTGCGCGTAGCTCATATCGAATTATAAGACGTTGTCACGTCAATAACTACTAAAATTATAAAAATACACTATAAACAAGCTTTTTATCATTTTTTATTATTTTTTATGATCCCTTTACGTATTTAGAGATAAAATTTATCCCACTAAGACTCTATCAGAGGGAGCGCGAAGGAAATATAAAAAATATTTCGTCCTTTCAAATCTCTAACAAAGCTCAGTACAAAAGTGTCGGGAGAGCAGTTAATAAATAATTTATAAGAACTTTATCTGTCTCCGCAGGTTTCTTAACAACGATGTACTGCTCCTAGAGGCACTGTTATAATTAACAAAATATAATATATTATTTGTAAATTGTAAGATTCTGAAACTTTGAAGGTTAGACGTAATTAATTACAGACTAGACAGAAGTTTAATTTAGAAACATTTTACTAATATTATTATAAACTTATCTAGTAAGTATATGTATATAAGGTCATGCTAAATTACAACAAATTCTCTTTACTTTTTAAAATCTTTATGTTATTTAAGATGACATGCTTTAAGCCTTTAATGTTTATAATAGAGATATCTACAATTTTCATATTTTTAATCTTACCTAGATGTTTTATGCTACAGTCTGATCATCTTCGAAAGTTTTTCTCGATGGGAAGAAGTATTCAAGTATGTTCAGACGTTGAATCTAGATTTAATTGAATGTTATGGCGGGTGCCGGTAAAATTAAATCATTTATTAGTCATGAATAACATTTTGGCTCATATTTGCATGTGACAAGCGCATTTGTTAGGAAAATCAGCTTTCTGTGTCATTAGCTCCCGCGCCAAATTATGTCGCAGTATTTCTCCGAGTTTTATCTCCCATCATGGCGTTGTTAACGACCTTTATTTCCTTTTCCTTTCTTATAAGTATTCTTTGCTGATATTCTTACATTAACAAACTTAAAGAGCTTGCTGTGCTTGTCGTGATGATAAATAGGTACATCTACACTATTATTATAAAAGTGTGTCTCTGTCTGTTACTTCTTCACGCCCAAACCTCTGAACCGATTTTGTTGTTGCGCGAGTAGCGGTCGTCATTTGGTACGATTATATTTAAGACACATTTGAGCTGTTAATTTACAAGATACTAGAATTTTTAAAAGGCATAACTACAGTGCGTTAGTCTACTAAAATCGAAATCCATGGGCTGTGCACCTTTTCAAATTTTTTCCATTGAAATCGATGCTCCCGTAATTTATTTAGCGATGACGTTAATCATCATAATAACACATTGTTGCAAGACAATTCGAAATTAAAGCGCACCCGATTAATTCTTTTGTTTGAATTCAATATAATACTTGTGTCTATATGCTTTAGCGCGGTACAAGAGTTGTAATTAATGTAGTTGTTTGTTATACAAATTGGTTTATACAGGTGAATTCTGTGGTATAAATATGTGTGTCTGTCTGTGGGTATTGTGTATATTATACCGTTGGTCATATAGACCGACAAGATGCTGTCCTTCGCGCTGGTGTTACTCGTCGCTACAGTAAGTGAAAGAAATAATAGTCTAATTAGCCATGTAAACATATTTCTATACATAATATTTTGTACTCTACACTAGATGACACGGTGAACTTCGTATCACTTTCCTCCTAATATAAATCTTTCCAGTTCCCTGAGCTTCGACGCATATTAATTCAACACAAATTTTGCTAAATCAGTTCAGCCGTTCTCGCGCTTTAGCGAGAGTAACATAATTTAAAATTAATTTTTATTAGGATTCCGTACCCAAAGGGTAAAAACGGGACCCTATTACCACAGTCTTTATTACTAAGACTTCGTTGTCTGTCCGTCTGTCCGTCCGTCCGTCCGTCTGTCTGTCTGTCTGTCTGTCTGTCTGTCTCCAGGCTGTAACTCAAGAACGGTAATAGCTAGAGAGTTGAAATTTTCACAAATTATGTATATCGATTGCCGCTATAACAACAATTAAATATACTAAAAACAAAATAAAATAAATATTTAAGGGGGCTCCCAAGTCCCATACAACAAAAGTGATTTTTTTGGCCTTTTTAGCTCTATATCAATAATGGCAACCGGTAAGTACTTGAATTTTTCTCAAAGTCCTTAGTTATATGAGTACTTTAATATTTAATAATAATATTAAAACAAAATAAAAAATTCAGGGGGGCCCCCATACAAAAACACAATTTTTGGCCTAATATTGCTCTATAATGGTACGGAACCCTTCGTGCGCGAGTCCGACTCGCACTTGGCCGATTATTTATTAAAGAATAACCATTGTTATTAAAAAATGTAAAATACAGTTTGATACCAAAGTTACGGTGGTATTTGTCTCGGATGTATAATTTAACTCAAGTGGGCAATTTATAACATAATACTATTCTATTATTGGCACCTTATATTTTGCTTGAATACTAGGAATACAATCAATAATAAGATCTGTAGTGGGTACTCTTAAAGTTGAAAAGCTGCCAATGATTTAATTTGATGTTTTTCTCGACTTTAATAAGTTTATTTCAAAGAATCAGATAAACTGTACTGCAATAGTAGCATGCAAGAATATTGCATTCGCGGTAAAACGGATGATACGGTTGATGTGATATCAATATCGTTGTTTTGTGACGCTGTGTGACGCTGTGACGCGGGGTATATCTGTGACGTTTCGGGGTCGCTGTCACACTGAGCGCGATTGCGGATTTACATGAGAATGTTTGTGAGTCCCTACTCCCTACTCCCGTCGGCTCTCCTCACGTATATTGAAATCTCGCTGCAAGTGACATTCGTTTTAAATGATAGGGTGGATATGGGTTTGTTCAATAAAATGGGACACCTTGTAAAACGCTATTCTCTTTGGCCAGACGTAATACCATAAGAAAAATATATCGATTTTTGGTATACAATATTAGCTCTGGAAAAATTGATTTGAAATATAGTAATTCACATAAAAAATGTAACTTTTTGATTTGATCATATTTCTTATTGTTAATTTTGTTACTTAATACAAAAAGCTTTGAAAATAGAAATATTTCATTAAATACAGAAAAAGCACAAGTAACAACTTTACAAGTAAAAACTTTTTAGATCTTGCTTTTGTACCCACGAATGAATTGCTTTATTGTAATGGTAATTTTAACGAGAACATATGGTCACCCTACTATTATGGAACTGAGAGCTCATAACAATTTCGTGAATTGGCCTTTAGCATATTACGTTGAATGATTGAAATCAAATAGATTACTATTATAATATACTACGCTCGATTCGAGTCACGAGAATAGGTCCCCAGCACTTATCTAAAGTTCGAAATTACGCACGATTATGTAGCACCGATTCATGGTCCAAAATTGTGTCATAATCCCAGATTAACCCATAAACGGTTAACCTTTGACAACGTCGGAATCACTCAATCATCCCTTTGTGTCCTAACTCCTAATGCGTTTGCAAACGCTGAATATGTAAAGTTGTATGCGTCGGTAACCTTAAAGGCTTGTTTACACCTACCGAGTAGAGCGGATGACAGTGCCTTTGGCCAAACATATAAGCTGTAATCCGTACTATTCTAATATTACAAATGCGAAAGTGTGTCTGTCTCTGTCTGTCTGTCTACCCGTCTGTCAGTCTGTATGTCTGTCTGTCACCTCTTCATGCCCAAGCACTGCACTGATTTTGCTGAAATTTGGTATAAACTATAGACATACCTATACCTATGTCCACATTATGCAATTTCATCTTCAATTTTCGTCATCTTCTTTTTATTCAACTTTCGTTTGTCATATTCAATAATTGAATGCATCAAAACCCACCCGCGTTGAGAGAAAAGTGTCACGGGCATGCCTCACGTTCGCTGTTGACTGCGCTATAACGCATGCCCTTGATGAACAAAAAAAGGCCCAGTGTGGAGAAAGCTTATAGACGATATCCAAATTTTAGAGCAACGGAGTTGCGGGCGTCATCTAGTATTCGATATACCGAATGCTCCACCGTGGGTATTGTCTTGCCACTCTACTCGGAAGGTGTAATCAGGCCTTTTCGTCCCTAATCTCTCGAGGGGCAAACAGTACCGGGCCTCAGGGACCCAGGGTCAGTGATTGTGCGATTGTTCGAGGACCGTATAGCTAAGTCTAGCTAAACACTATATTCCGTTTGTTAATCAGGGTTGAGTAAATGAGTAATTCTAATGAATGCAATTTGAAATATGATAAGAAATACACGGAAATTTTGATTAACACCTTCTTGGAAAAATGTTGATAAAATTGTTATAATGAAACTTATTCCGTTTCTTTAAAATCCTAATGTTAGAGCAAGTGCTAGGTGGAGTGAGTAGATACTTATATGCGAAATGAGTGACGTATTCTCTGAATGGGAATTAACTCAGAATTGCATGCTGATTATATGATTCTGGATCTTGCTAGGAGTCACATCGGTCCACAAAATACGTCACTCAAATGTTGTATACTCAGCTGCACCCAGCGTCTCCTCTATAAATTTATTTAAGTAGAGATTCTGTCTTAGATCATTATGACCTGAATGCGTTGTAATATTATTTTGTATTTGTGTTCGTAGAGCGCCTACGCCCTGCCCGCTGTATCTGTGATTCCTTACAGCATCAAAGACATTCCTGCCACTCCTGACAATGGAAGACTAGTCAACAAGTAAGTTATTGGGAGTCTGATAGATTAATTATGACGTATTGTAGGAAATTGTAATAGATTCTAAACAAAAAGTAAAGCAGTAGAAAATAGAAGCCGTTTTTTACCCGTCTACGGTGAAGCCAAGAGGAAGGGTAGATTTATATGTATGTATGTCCTCGTAGCAGCTACTAAGCAACTGGTAAACTTTTTATTTTTAAATTATTTTTAAATTCATTGTCACGTGTTGAATACCTTTTTAAATAGCTATTCACTGTGAATTAAGTAACTAAGTAACTAATTTTATTTTGACTGTACAGTTTGATCGAGTCAGTCGTGATCAGAGAAATTGATTCCTAGACAGATGGCGGACCTACGTATTGGTTGCGTTATATCAAACCCATCGGATAACATTATTAACCCAACCAATTGACAAAGGTCCGCCATCTGCCTATGAATTTCTTTAGACTTAGAACATGTAACTTTATGTTAGTTATAACAAATATGTCATTAGCTGGTTAAAATTAACTGTATGTATCTATGTGCATGATGGAAGAGACTGCTCTCCACGACACAGGGGATCCTAGTGTGGGGAGCAGTGCTTTGTTTAAGATAATATTATGTAAAATTCTATTTGAGGGAAATAAAGATTTGTTTATTTGTTGGTACATAATCACTAATTTCAGAGCCATTATAAAGGGTGCCCTCGAGTACGTGGATACCGCCGACCTCAATCTGTACACCGATGTGATGATGGAGGCCATCTACGGCCTGGCCGACCAGCCCGACCCCTCGTCCCAGGCCGCCGCCGTACTCCAGACTATTGCCACCCTCGGCGAGCTGGCTTATGGCGTCGCTGGTAACTCCTGCACATCCGCCGCTGTGAGTACACCTTAATGTCAAAACACACTAGGCCGAAAATACGCGGCCGAAGTTCGGCATGGTTACGCCAGCAATGCGCTACGCATACAATATAACGCGACGTAATTTCGACATGGTGTGCCATCAGTAATTTAAAAATATTGCAGGCATAATCATGCCGAACTTCGGCCGCGTTTTTTCGGCCTAGTCACTAGTGTGTTTACTGTTTAGACACAGGATGAGTTTCTGTGTTATCGACTAGTTATTTTTGACGACCTCTGTGGCTCAATGGTTAGAGTGTGTGGCAACTCAAGACGGAACAAAAAGTTTTTCAATGTTCCTGGGTCATGGATGTGTATTATATATGTGTATGATATAATAAAAATCTTAAATATATGTATAGTATAAAAGTATTAAATATATTTCCGTTGTCTGGTACCTGTAACACAAGTCCTTCAGGTACTTAGCACGGGGCCAGACTGACGTGGTGTGAAGCGTCCATAGATATTATTATTATAGTTATCAAAAATGATTGAATGTAAGTTCAGCAGTTACAATTACTTTTGAGTTTTGACATTCGATATTCGAATAGACCTTGATTGACAATAATTATTAGATAACGATTTGAGTTGCATTCGATAACTTCCGTAGTAGAATCGCTTGCCGCGCAGAGCGTTGACTATTAAACTACCAATATACAAAAAATCAGCTGGTTAGGGTTCCGTTTTAGGGTTCTGTAATCAACAAAACTTGGTTGATTACTGTACCCTAGAACGGAACCATAACCAGCTGATTTTTTGTATATTGGTAGTTTAATAGTTATATAATTTAAAAGTAATCTGGTCCTACAAATAAAACAATCCATATTTTAGGACCATCAAGTCAAAGTATGAAATCCTTTCTATCTCTGTTAGCTATCACTTTCGAGATTTTTCGAAAATAAAAATGTTGTTCGTCTTATCAAAATGTAGCTACTCACAAAAAATTAGCCTGTTAGTAATCACAAAAATATTTGTACTAGGGCTCCCGTACTATAACTGATTTCACAATATTTTTATTGTTTTCAGACTATCAACGCGTACCTGTCAGGTAACGCGAAAGGCGCGGTCCGCACCTTCGTGCCCGCGCTCATCAACTACATCGACACCATCTCCACTCTCGTCACCAGGCCTAACGCCTTCAGATACACTGTGAGTATTAACAATTTTTTCTAAGTATTGGTAAGAAATGTTTCTACCCCCTAGAAAAATATTTACACAACGCCGTCTATATCCGGTCTGCTTATTTTGCACATTAGAATGTTTCCTCACTTGTTAGACCAAGACAGGAGACTTTGCATTGCGTAAATATTATCTTTACGAGCTTTTGCCCGCGGCTTCGGTCGCGTTTAGAAGTATTATTATATACAAGCTTTCATCCCCTACTTTAACCCCTTGGAGGTGGAATTTATCAAAATCCTTTCTTAGCGGATGCCTACGACATAACGTCTACATGCATGCCAAATTTCAGCCCAATCCGTCCAGTGGTTTGGGCTGTGCGTTGATAGATCATCATGTCAGTCAGTCACCTTTGAGTTTTATATATTACGAGCTTTTGCCCGCGGCTTCGCTCGCGTTAAGAAGTATTATTATATATAAACTTTCATCCCCTATTTTAACCCCTTGGGGTTGTAATTTATCAAAATCCTATCTTAGCGGATGCCTACGTTATAACATCTACTTGCATGCCAAATTTCAGTCCGATCCGTCCAGTGGTTTGGGCTGTGCGTTGATTTAGATTACATATTATAATACAGAGTGTAACAAAGTGGGTGTGTATGGGTACCGTATATCGAGTTCACTGTGAAAGTCTCAGCCCTGAAAGAGCAAAATTTTGTTGTGATTTGTATATTCAAGGGCTCCAGCATCATGGATTTTCCCATACAAAAGTAAAAAAAAGTTGCTCTTTCGGCGCGCTGTAACTTTTATATCAAACTTTATAAAGGGGACCCATACACACCCTAAAGTATTATCACTTAGTTTTGTTACACTCTGTATAAAGAATTCTCCGGGGGAAGAATCTTTCAAATACGTAGAACACTCAGTTGGAATTTTGAAATGTCGTTTACATGCTTCGTATATGGAATTCTCGGAACAGTCAGTTCAGAGGAATGACTCGTCAGTCTTTGCCAATTATTCACCGGGTTTCTTTCCGAGTTCCTACGGAGCGTCCAGGTTGGATTCAGGTCTATAACCATTAAATTTCAGTAGTGTGTGTAAATACTGTAGATGTCGAGTATGTAGGTACCTTATCACATCTTTAGTACTCACCTACACAGCATATTATTATGTCAAGACAATTTTCCAGTTTTCGGAGTGATCCATTGTGTGTCTGGCCACAGTTACGTCACGTTAATCTAGACGCCCCTTAATTCCTCGAACATAAGCCGTACTTGAGAGCATTCGTACTCCAGCACTCAACCCTCTCAAGCGCACTATTTCGAAGATTAATGGCCACTATAAATCATAAAATTCAAACAATAGGAAAAAATATTTAGAAATATCGCGGGTATCAATTAAATAACAATCTGGGATGGCGCTGTTTCTCTATTTGCCGGCGTGATGGAGGGCCTCCATCAATCTCCGTCGACCTGCACGTGTTCCATTGATATCGATGGTTTTTATTATTATTCCAATTATTGCTACGTGTATCCAATTTGTCGGACGATTCATTGGAGAAATACAATATTCTGATTGTTATATGAGTTAGCGAAGTCGCCTTGTTGGTGTACGCAGTATGAAACTGGAAGATAAAGCATTGATTGAAGTTCAAAGAAAGTAAACACAGATTTTAGACGTTAGACCTCAACGAAACCTTGTATTACAAACATGTGTAACTTTTAATTGTGGATAAGATGTTTTTTTTTCCCAAAAACCAGTTATATTGTTAAGAAAAGACTTGCATCCATCGCCGAGAAACCGATTACAAATGTATCTTTCAAGCTCGACTCGTTTAAATATAAGAGATTTGAATGTTCTTGAGTTAAATATTTTTTCACTTCTTATACAGGCTGGACCCAAAGGTAACTGCGTAAGCGGCGGACGCGTGTTCGACATCGACAGCGCCTGGGGATCGGTCCTAGACAACTCCAACGTTGTCAACAATGCGTACGTATTTTTAACTGACTTTAAAAAGAAGCATATTTGACCTGACCTTTAGCCAAGACCTTATCTTTATCGCTTCTTTATAGTTCGACTCGTCTAATGTCAATTCCATACATTTTGATCGGCGATTCCATAAAGAAGCGATAAAGAAAAAGTCTTGGCTACGGGTTCTGGTTTTTTCTGTAAATATATAAGAGGCAGCATCAAGATTATTCGTTCAGAGGTACCGTTTACTTTCGCGATAAAAATTATGTCCTCTCTGGGCTCAACACATCCATGCAAATCGGTTTAACTGTTTATTTTATACTGATCCATACACTGAGATATAAGTAGTGGATCCATACTTAATATTGTCAATGCGAAAGTGTGTTTGTTACCTCTTCACGCCCACACCGCTCAACCGATTTTGCTGAAATTTGGTATGGAGATACATTGAGTCTCGGGGCAGGACATAGATGAAAGGAGGATAAATGTACGGTTCCCGCACGATAAACAAATTTTGGCGCTACGGAGTTGCGGGCGTCATCTAGTAATAATATCATATTTGATTGAATAACGAGAATAATTTATTATTATAGAATAATTTATACAATATAGATTGACAGACAAACAGACTGTAAGGATGTATTATGTTATAGGAACCTGAATGAGGCGTACTGTTCGGCCAAGCGTCTGTACTCGTCCCTGTACGACCGCAGCAACAACGTGGCCGCTGCCATCACCGCCGCCACTCTGCCGCCAGTCAACCAGGTGGCGCAGAGGGTTATCGGACCACTCGCTCAGGTATACCTCTCACCCACTCATTCACTTGATCATGATATAAAGTTAAAGAACATCATGCACGCTGCATGGAACTTACACACATATTATGCATACGGTTTCAGCGAAAGTACTATCTGAGATGTTAACTCATTAGGCAGATGGCGGATCTACTTATTTTGGTTTTGTGGTGTGTTTTGTGTGCTTATCTTACTTTTTTTTACTTTTTTTTGGTGGAGACGGCCTGTTTCTGGTGTAGTAATAACTATTTCAATCATCATTGTTACTTACCGGTACTATTACTGGTGTTATTGTTACGGTTTCTTTTTCAGTTCTTGAGGGTAGTTGCCAATGGAAGCAACCCAATCCAGGCAGCCACCGCGGCCAAGAACGCCCTTCGTCAAGTCGTCTAAGCTGTACAAGATGATATAAAATATAGTATGTTATATATCTAAACTACCATTGTGATATTTATTCTTATACGATTCAAATGACAAAAATAATAACATAATATTTTGCCACAACGGAAATAGATGGTCTTAAAAGTATATAAATATAAGTTCCTAAATAACATACAACATGGCTTTTCCTTTGGAGTTTTCGATTGTAAATAAAGATGTATCCATTTTGTTAAGTGGGATTTTAATTTCCTTTTTCTCTCGACTCTCTTTCTCAATTCATATAACTATTTGTATAAGGTTAAAAAACTACTTAATCCCGAAGTTCCTACAGGTAGCTCCTGCTCCTATTTCGGTATCAATGCTGGCTTTGATAATACACAGTGAAAACCAAACCAGCGCAGATCTTCCTGACAGACAATCAGGTGATGGGCTTACATTGTTGTAACTAGCAATAAATATTATTGACTTTCAAGTCAATAATATTTATTGCGCAACGCATTAACGCAGAAATCGAACCCGCGAGATCCAAGCTCTAAACGACTATACCACGTTTTCCAATTACAAAATGTACTATTTTGAAAATATTATTTTCCCCAATAGGTACTAGAATCTCCTCAACATTAATAAACTCTACATAATATTTCTAGGACACTCACAATAATATTACCGCGATTATTGCGATAGACGACAGTTATGGACCGAGATAGCACAAGTTTGCACATAATAATAACATTAAACAGATAAGCTATACAAAAGATGAAGCTTACTCAGTACAATAGAAATTAGATTCTGAACGTGAATGCTTTACTTTGTTAGTTAGTTGTTACCACAAACTAGGGAATGCAATCCCGCAAGAGAATTTCAATCCCGGTATTTGCGGGATTGAACCATCACGATCCCGCTGGATCCCGGTATTTGCGGGATCCCGCTGGGTGGATTTAAACTTTTAAAATAAATCGTTATAATGACTTTACTTGATAGACCCCGTTTTATTCTTAGAATCTCAAATAAAACAAACTTTGTCGGACACTTTTTTCAAGGGTTTAATTATTTATTAACACCTCCATACTTCAGACTTTATAAAAAAATTAAAGAAAAACTTATAATTTTTTTGGAAATGGCTTCGTAATAATAATAGTAAAAAAAAAAACTAAAAAAAATCGCTTATTTATGTCCATCTTTTATCGAATTTGTTTTTGAAATATAGGTAAAAATTGTGCCCAAAGATTCCGAAACGGTTCCTGATATTCGACACAAGGTAACTAGCAGCTGGAAATGCTCGCTCAGCATCCAATCTGGTTCGTTCAATTGTCATTTAAAGTGAGTTATAGGTGAATTAAATAAATAAATAAATAAATAAACGTTTATTCTGCCACCATTAAATGTTACACATATTATGACATAATATACAGAACTATCAACAAGAACAAAATTAAAAAATTCACCTATTTTACCTATTCTACAGCTAATTCATACATAAAAGCTATCAGAGGTAAACATTAAAGAAAAGAAAAAAAAACAATTAATGTAGTGATAGCACAATTATAGCAAGGCAGTGTAACACCCAAGTGTGCAGAAACGGAGACCACTCAGGTTAAGACGACCGAACAGTCGTCCCTGATCTTCCGTGGACCCCTTATTTCGGGCAGAGGACAGCAGACGGAAGCTATATTTTAAAATTATAATACTTATAATATTGATATTATATTAAAGACGTAGGCATAATATAGTGTTGAAAATAACAATAAACTAATAACATAACAATAAAATAAATAACATTAAACTAATGAAAGAATACAAATACAGATTACAATAGATACATTGTCACTTGTTACATTTTCATAGATATACCATTATATTGCATGTGTTGTGTATTTTTAAGTATACCGGTAATTATATAGAGGTAATATAATATATTTCATATTTATATATGTTTTATATATTGTATGTATGAAAAAGGACTAACATATTTTTTTCGTGAATGCTACGATACTATGTCAGAGAGTTGTTGCTTAAGTAAGTGTAATTTATATTTATTTTTAAAGTTAAAACTATTCTTCAACGATCTCAGTGGTGGGGGCAAGTTGTTCCAAACTTTACTCGCGACATACCTAAAACTTCCTCTGAAGGCAGCGGTATGATGTAGTTGAGAAATCATCAAGTAACTCGACCCCCTAGTAGTTATACTTGAATGCTTGAATTGAAGCTAAATTGTTAAGCGGGCTGCCTGTAGCCAGTTCACGAACTCCCGCGCGCAAAGTTACGCATATGAATCACATTTCTTTGTAATCCCGCCAGTCCCGCGGGATCCCGCAAAATTTTCGACCGGGATTAGTCCCGCATAATGCATGCGGAATCCCGGTATCCCGGTATTGCATTCCCTACCACAGACTATTAAAGGGACACTAAGTTTGTTGTTAGTTGTTACGCTATTTCAGAAAGTTGAGCGCGCATTTTTTGTCAAACCCTTGTTTAATTTCTAACATAAATAAGAGTGACAGATACCTAAGTATGGAGGCTTATCATCTTCATTAAATTACCGTTGAGTTATTAATAACTCAATTCGTCTCTGAGTGCGGCAGTCACGGCTCGGAAATCGTGCAGATATACTACGCCGTTTGTTAACGTAGTTTTTTATGTAATCATACTTTTATTAAAGTTCAATAGTATTACAGACACAAATAATTAATTTTAATTTATTTTATTTTTCGTACCTTAAGTTCGATAACGCAGCATAATTTCAAACTTTCAGCTATGAGACGCCAATTAATCAATACTATTTGCAGCATTGTTATCGTACAGAAACCTCTGATCGTTGCAACTCCTAAATAAATAATAAAACCGACAGGAAGGGAATATAGTTAGCTATTTACACAACTCGGACGCATCGAACTCGATAACTTATAAATTCAATCAGAAGTACCGCCCGCGACCTGCTCAACAATACTTTGAAGAACAAATTACACGCTACAGTGGATTTCAATCCAGTTACTGATACCGACTCCGAGAAATTATACAACTGCACTTTTGTACCTCACACGAGCGAAAGAAAACGCAGATTGGAACATAATAAAACGCTATAACAAAGAAGTTTTTTGAATTTGTTAAAAGATTTCTTAAGATCGGAGAGTATTAAAACTAGAAGTGGAATATTAAAAATCAACATTGAAACTTATTAACGCTGAGCCGTTCTGTTTGAATGTCTGATGAATCTAGCTGAAACTAGAATTTGTATACTAAACTATTCGTTACTCTTTAATTCATACCGCTGTTTATTTAATCTCCTTAAAAAGTTAACATTAAAACGTTTACACAAAAGTTATGAATACAGAAACTAGTTTGTTTTAAGTAATCCAGCCGGGGATATTAGCTTTGAATACAAATGAATGTGTGAATTTATTTTCCACCGGCTAAGTTATGGCTCCGCCGAAATATGTAATCGTTTTTAAAATGCAATGTCGTGTTCTGCATATTTTCAAATGTAGCCAGCGCCGGCTCGCGTTAATAAACAAAAACAAAAGAGAGAAACAAAAGCAGAACTTTGGCCGCGTTCTCTTAAACGAAATAAAAATAAATATTTACTTTTGGCTGTAGTGGCATGCAGCCCGGCCGTGTACATACGAAATTTGAAATATCCGCGTGCTCTCTCTAGGATGAGTTGGAAATGAATTCTTGAGTGCGGAGCGTCGCCTAATGAAAATATGTTTCTTATATTTTGTCTCGGCATTATTTTCGTTTGTCATGACAATAAATATGAGATATAACGCTTTTGTTTTGGATGAAAGAAGCGAGCGTTTTGTTTATGTATTACATACTTATATGCACTCTAAATAATTATGAAAAATATATTTATTAATTTTTAATATAGATTAGGAGGTCACGACATTTTTGGTAACGATATCCAAAATGACTTATTTTAGATTGACAAGATAAAGAGCAACTCTCTGATGCCAAATATGTCGGTCTGCCTGCGTAAAGTAGTTGCGTTCTCTGTATAGGGCGCCTGAAAACCCAGTTATCATGACCAAAAAAAAAAAAATTATAAGGTAAATGGCTGAGTAAGTTATATTAGGTAAGTACTAGTTGTTCTCATATCAGTAGCGTAAAAACTGACCAAATATTCGGTTGCGTTATGAAGCAACGAGCGTTCAAACGTGATTTATCGTGACCTATACAGGGTGCAATTAAACCTTCCTGCCAATTTTTTTCCAAGGTTTAGGTATCATTAGGAGAGTCCATTTAACCAAAAAAAAATTGAGCGTTATTTTTATTTCAATAACATATTTTATCCCATTTAAAATCATTGCAGAATGAATTACATACTTCGAATTACATACTTACCAGAGTTTTCTTTTTCTACTACCGTTTCGAAGTCTAACAAATAAGAACAAGCTAAGTTTGAAATCGCAGACAAGATTACGTGTCATTGTAAAGAATCTAATGGCGTCAGAAGGGGAGCTGCAAAGTTGCGCGTACTGGTGCCTATTTTAGTAGGTATAGATAGGTAATTAGCGATATCAAAATTTACGGTTCAGCCTTTTTACGTCTTAATGCTGGGATGACCTACTCTAATAAAGTTGATACATGCATTTTTTCGTCACGGTGCTTTCCTCCATCGTAAGAGCGTCGGTTACTATGACAAGAATGAATATAACCTCTGAAAAACTTATTGGTACAAGGTCCGGGTTGGAATTCGAACCCACGACCCTACGATCACGATTATTGGGATCATGATAAGTACATATTATGTAAATCGAAGAATCTCATCTGTGTGGGTATCTTGACACGCTTTTTTATTAGCTTCACCTGTAACTGAGTCACAATGTAAGAAAATCTTGGAATTAAAATTCAGCCTACTTCTAATTATCGTATCGATTTGAAACTTTGTAAGTTTATAACACATGTCACGACTGGATGAGGAGGGCACAAGATCGCCGTAAAGGATGGAAATGGAAGAGGCCTATGTCCAGGAATGGACTCTTAGTGGCTGACGATGATGATGATGATGAAGTTTATAAGAGTCCGTTGATAATTGCAATTGCTACCATCGAGCTGATCGATGATGGTGTCGTGGTGGGCAATATAACTCTTCCATGGCTGTTGCGAAACCCCTTGAGCTTGGGCTCATTTGTTTTCTACTGATGACCTAATTCGCTACACTTGGTTGGTGGTGAGAGTCTGATGACGAAGCAGGGTGAGATTTCAGATTTTATAGCGATTGGATATTTTAATCATCGATGAAAAGTTTCCTCACCGGTCATAAAAGCGTGTGTTTTTCGTTTTTAAACCAAGCACTTTGCTAGTAAAATACTTAAAGAATATAGGTACGTTCAGACATAGGTCTCCGATAACTATGAATTGCAACCAAATATTTGGTCAGTTTTGGTGCCAATAAGCTAGTACGTACTGACAGCTTACGAGTTGTAATTTTCAGCCATTTACCTGATAATTTTTTTTTGGTCACAATAAGTCACGTTTGAACGCTCGTTGCTTCATAACGCAACCGAATATTTGGTCAGTTTTTACGCTACTGATATGAGAACAACTAGTACTTACCTAATATAACTTACTCAGCCATTTACCTTATAATTTTTTTTGGTCATGATAACTGGGTTTTCAGGCGCCCTAAACAGAGAACGCAACTACTTTACGCAGGCAGACCGACATATTTGGCTTCAGAGAGTTGCCCTTTATCTTGTCGATCTAAAATTAGTCATTTTGGATATCGTTACCAAAAATGTCGTGACCTCCCGTAATAATATTATGTACCTTTAGACTCTTACAAACAAACAGAACAATTAGGAGGCAGAAGTAAGAATAATGATGATTTCTTGATAAAAGCAGATGATATCCGTATTTATCACGAAAACAAAAAAAAAAGAAAACCAGTGATTACAGAACATCACTGTAGACCAGCTACGCAGCAACTGCTACGCCACGACGCGACGCGTAGCGCGTAGAGGATGCGGCGCTTTCAATAAGGAAATGTGCATGATAGTAGAGGAGGGGAAGAGGGGATTCTGGGAGTAGCTCGAGCGTGTCAGATTAAACTTGTATCAGGCTTCCGACATGTGTCTAGTTATCATGTTATAGAAATCAGATTTCTCACGTGGTGGGTTAAAAAAAAATTTTTTTTGAATGTTGAAATGTCATCCAATCTGTCAGATTAAGATAGGGGATATTTAGTATACCCCAAAGAAGCTTCCATAAAAAGCACTGACAATTCAAAGATAATGTAAGCCTGTAGGAGCATTTTAAAATATAAAAAAATAAACCTTCATATTTTCCTAACTAAACTTCGCAGATATTTTATTTTGCACTAAACTAAATGATTTAGTCCTTGTTGTCTAAAATATAATAATAACTGACCGAAATAAGCAATTTTTTTAAATATATTTTCTTTTTCAAAACTTTAAAATGGCCGCAGTTTCTGAACCCACCGCTAAAATAAAAAACGCTCTTATTTTTTTTTATCAGTTTTACCTTATGTAAAAAACCTAGTACTAGGTCTCCATGACGCTCGAGTGACTACAAAATTAGCACCTTCCCCTCCCCTACTATAATTTATTATTAATATTTTCAATGACATTGGCCTGAAAAATATATTATTATGTTGAAAAATATTCTGAATTCTACTGATAAATTATACATATTTGCGATTAAACTTTTCAATCTCAAAACGAAATTTAACTATGGACTTTGTTTCCCATATTTAAACATTAGCGCCAATACGTGCACCCACCCAGTAACCAATCGAAGCACGGGCTTTTATAGATTGTAAAAAATATATTTAAAAAAGTTCTTGTGGTACTAAGGTGTGCTTCGAAATTTTTTGCTAGCCGGCCAGCGAAGCAGCGACGTAGGTGATTCCTTCAGTTCCCACTTTTCTAGGTGAATTTTCTACCCACGTAATTTTGTCGCTTTAATTCAAACCCAGCCGACAGATCACGACATCGACATAGAGCAAATGACGTAGGTTCACCATTCAACTAATGAGCTAGAGTTTTATGGCGCTTAATGTAGCCGTCAGGTCTATCGTGTCAATTGTCGTGTCAAACAGCTATCATATGTCGCGACATAACTGTCTTATGTCTGACACGACATTTGACACGATAGACCTAACGGCTACATAGCGCCATAAAAGTTACAACCCTCACTTCTTCGATGGCACAAAAAACAAGGCGTGTTGTAATTTGAATGTAAGGTACGTGCGTCGCAGGAGGTCGCACTGCGGCTGACTGCAGTCACGTAAGGACCAAGGCTATTTACACGACACACAATACTTTTAAGTGCATGAAAGTGCTACTCCAGCTGATATAATATGCGGTGCGGCTGAAGCGAATATTGCTTACATGACCACTTCAAAATGTATGCAATGGCTACCATTAGAAGTGACCCAATATTTTTTTCAATTTGATTTTAGGTAGGTAATAAATTCTAATAGAGTCCAAATCTACTTAAGTCCAAACGGCGAATCAAGGCATAAAACCTCATATTATTATGAAATTTCATTAAAGTATGAAATTCTGAGACATATCACATATTATTTTGATTATTGTATGGTCTCTTTCAGCCGCGTACTGTCGAAAGACATGGAATGGTTTTAATCAAAATAAATACAGTTAAGGGTCAATTCGGACCGCAACATGACGCGTGACGTCTCACGCAGTTATTGAAGTCAGTCAAATCCATGCAAAGTTAATGCATCTACGCATCGCGTTGCGGTCTGAATTGACCCTTGCTATTAAAGTTACCAAAAACTATTTCAGTCTGGTTCTCTAAATGATACACAGAATAGTCACACATAGTAAAAGCTTTATAAAGCGTGCCGGTGTGGTTAATTTAGTTAGCAGAAGATTTATAGGTGAGTACGGAGTACGGGTGATGTGATTTAAACATATATCTCACTGTTTCCCACTTAACACGGCTACGTGGTACTGGAAAATTGGTTAATGTGACGCCCCTGAATCTAAGTTTCGTAGAATTTCATTGTATGTTATTTATGGACGTGGTAGCTTTTAACTATAGCATTATAAGTAATAATGAACTAAAAGAGGTAAGTATTCTTTTGTTACGACACAATAGATTAAAAATTATACATGACACAATCAAAGATTTTAAATTTTAACATTGAATTAATAATGTTTAGCTCAAAGGATTTAAGGAGAGATCAAATTGTAAATATTTGATTTTATGCTCATGAAGCCGTAAGCAAATAGTACGTAGTGGTATTTCATTTATTACAATGTTCCTTTATATATTTTTTACTTCGTGATATAATATGCGAATCATTGTTTTAAATTTCTGTATATTAATTGCGTCTCCATCCATCGTTGCAAATAAAAAAATAAAGTCTCTTGTATAAAATAAAATGAATTATTCATAACATTAATATATTTCTCGGGCGACATGACGTTTTCTTACGAACAGAGGGAGAGTGAAGGCGTAATAACGTAATAATAAGCCCGGATGCCTCTAGATTGCTCTTAAGGCCGCCAACGCCCCGGGAAATAACTATTTAATGTATGCAAGCCTTTAACACTGCCACGGTAATGGAACATTTTTAATGTTGGGGTCGCGTTATGTTCGTGAATGCGGCGCCTTCACTTTAGTAAGGTCTGGGTATTTTACCTAATAAGTGCCTACATACATGCCACTTCGAAGTGTGTTGATTGTTGTATATAACAAGTTTACATATTTAGGTATCTTTTTAACTAAGTACTTACATATTAGGAATTTTGATTACTAATCAAAAAAGTTAAAAGCACTATATTATAATTAATAATATCCATAAGCTGTAAGGCCATTATAAAAATATGAGAACATTTTTTATGATAAGTACATGTATTCTATAACATTTATTTTGGCTACGTGTAAAAAGGTTACGGAAAGAAAATTACTTAACAACTAAGTTTAACGTTATACACAATTAATAAATAATAAATTTAAATTTAATTTTCCATTGAAAAGTAATGAAAGGTCGAGGAAAGTTTGATACTTAAATATTTTATAGCATAATGGAGTACGTACTATAATTTGGTTTTAAGAACCTTCATAATTACTTGTAAGATTTCTTTAAACAACGTAAAATTAGTTTAGAAACAGCAAGATATAGACGAAATAATATTCTAAACTTTATAATAACGCTGATAGCAATAATGGTGCTTTGAAAGTACCTAAAACAAATTATTATTAAAAGGGCAACGGCCGCACTCAAAGACATTAATCTTTCTTTCTCATTAATCCTTCGATCGCGTATTCTTGGAAATCTATTGTTATTCTATTGTTGTCGCGGTCACCGGTGTCCTTATGGGGCTTGATAGGTTAATGATGATAAAACTTCAATTTTATGTTGAGTTTGACAGATAAGTGTTTCTAACAGCTTGGACCCCTTGGAATTACGCCGAGATGTAGCTTCACTCTGCATCCTCTATCGGTTGTATCACGGGGAGTGCTCTGAGGAATTGTTCGGAATCATATCACCTGCAACTTTTCGCTATCGTCCCACGCGAAAAACATACCATCCTCATCACCTTGATGAGTGGCAGTCTTCCACAGTGCGTTTTTCGCGTAACTTTCTGCCGCGCACTGTAAAACTCTGGAACGAACTGTCACCAGCAGTATTTCCGGACCTATACGACCTGCAAACCTTCAAGAAAAGAGCGTATTCCCTCTTAAAAGGCCGGCAACGCACCTGCAGCTCTTCTGATGTTGCGAGTGTCCATGGGCGACGGTAGTTGCTTACCATCAGGTGACCCGTTTGCTCGTTTGCCCCTTATTTATTAAAAAAAAAATGTATGCTTAAGTTAAAATCTTCATTTATTTTTAAAATGAAGTCTCTGAAGTCTGAGTGCGGCTGGCGGCAGTTAACCTTCAAATAATAATAATTGATTTTCTTTTGAAAGCACTTGTTATCAGCGCTATTATTATTCTCTAAAAGCTTTGTTGTCACTTCCATAAAATAATTGTAAAAGTGTCATTAATTAAAGTGTCAAATTCATTTCATGTAGGCGCAAAATGAACGGCGCCCGTGTGAAATGAATGCACAACAGGCTTGCGGGAAAGACCTATAACTTTAGAACAGCCTTTCCCAAAGTGGGCGATAACGCCCCCTTGTGGGCGCTGAAGGTCTGAAGGGGGCGGTGTGGGACCCAGAAAAAAAATGGGGGCGCTGTGTAGAGGCTTGGGGGGTGATTTATTTCATCAGGATGCATTTTAAATTGAAACAATGGGGGCGTTAAAATATAATTTGTTCTTAAAGTGGGCGGTACACATAATAAGTTTGGGAACCTCTGCTTTAGAACGTCATTCATAACCTGAATATTGTGCAAGTAGAATAGCAGAATAGAGGCAGACGGCAGTGATAGATAAAGTGAAAAATGGGGAAATAAAGGTGCACTTAGCGAAAGCCATGCACTCCCACTGTTTGAGTAGCTGATGTAAAATTCAGCCCTCAGAAGCAGAGGGAATTTTAAAAACAGCGGAAAATTATTTAAAAAATCTACCTAACTTGCAGCTCTTGTTTTGCATAAAGATGAACTTTAAAAGTTTCGCAGCGAAAATGGGTTCCTTTAAAGGCGTAAAGTTTAAATAAGCGTTTCTGAAGATATTCCATAAATATAGGAGTCGAGATTTTTATAATGCGTTTTTAATTCACCGGAAATTAGCTTCGGTTTTCAATCGGTTTCAACTTTTAATTACCGCGAGTAAGATCTACCTTCATGAATTTCTGATTAAAGAATTAGCGTAAAATGTTTCGTTATCCATACTAATATTATAAATGCGAAAGTGTGTCTGTCTGTCTGTTGCCTCATATCTTCACGCCCAAACCACTAAACCGATTTTCCTAGAATTTGGTACGTAGTTACTTTGAGTCTCGGGAAAGGACATATCGGAATACCTATTTATCCCGGACAAATGTACGGTTCCCGCGCGATTAACGAATTTTGGCGCAAGTCGCAACGGAGCTGCGGGCGTCATCTAGTTTATAATATGAATAACTTGTAACACTACTTTTGGAAACAATAGTTTTTCAATAATAATTATTCTGATGACTGTAATTCGTAACGATAAATTGATAATTTTGATCCTTTAAAGTTTTTGACATTATTTAAATCGAGTTGGAAGTGAAGGTTGAGCTCACAATTTACATAAATGTATGAATATGTATGAAGTTGATTTTTTTAAATAAAATTATGTAAAAGCGAGTGAGGATTAATTTTGGGATTTTTTAATCCAATTATTCTGTTTGCCGGCTCCAATTGCGGGTCTAATGATATGAATATTTCATTCGAACGTATTTGAATTAGATGTTTGCAATTTTTATAAAAAAAACTCGTGCAGAGAATACCGATCGTAGCGCTGAGCCTGGGTTACCTACTGACGATTTGTTTACTTAAAGAAAAAAATAAATAAATAACACAATAATTCTATGTTGCCTGTTTTGTTACAAACTTTTCTTTTTTTTAAGTTTCAGACCGAAAAAACAACTACCTATTTCAGATATCAACTATTACGTGGAAACTTAAAAATCCACGTTAGTAAAAAGCTATAATTTAATGCCATTAAGTATTTCCCGAACAATTCCAGCAAGTTGAAGGCAATGTGCTCGAATTTCAATGTCGGTAACCACTCACCACCGGATCGCAAAGTGGATGTGCTCCGAACCGAAATGTCGCTACGGTTCTGTAAATAGTTCTACAAAAAGAGGAAAAGTAAAATAGGCACTTCTACAGAAAGTCCTATTATTATAATAATAATAGGACTTTCTATTGATTAGCGTTCCTAGTAATTTCAAATAAAATCAAAATTAACTACTTATAACGAAATGACTGCGAACGATGGAAGGTTGAATGTTGAAACCTTAACAAAAGAAAGTTTAGAAAGTTCGAGAACTTAGAATTCTAAGTTCTCGAACTTTCTAAAGAGTAGAGAGAAAACTGAAATGCCTTAGAATTCTAAGTTCTCGAACTTAACAAAAGGCTGTATATTGTATTGTTGCCTTTAATTAGTCATATGGTTGAAAGCTTGTGTATTCTGATAGTGACCTGACCTTTGATTGTTATAATATATAACCTCTATCAGTTCTGCCAATTTCCAGCGATTCTTATGGCGGCGGGTAAATTGAGTCGCCAATTCTGGCAACAAATACTTTATATCTGGACGTCTCGGTCTAACGAGCCTGTATTATGTATCGATATCCCATTTCACGGGCGTCCACCGTCTAAATGCCCGAGGATTTACGGCCGACATTTCGTTGCTTTGTGTTAAGAATTCAATTTACTCCTATTCTGTTCTATTTTCAAAATCTTAAGTCACAATGACGCGCGTTTTTTATAGGTTAAGAAAAATATGGCGCGTCAACTTTGTGTTTAACGGCTGTACTCAGGGAGATATTTTAATGATAAGAAATTGATTAATAACTTTAATTTAACGAAGACTTTGATATATTATGCTCCAACTAGGTACTTTCTACAATTTTTTGATCAGGATCACAGCCGCTTCCAAATATTCTTTAGTTCTTTCAGATTGTAAAAGGTTGACTTCT
Organism: Polyommatus iphigenia; assembly: GCA_963422495.1. Lineage (NCBI taxonomy): Eukaryota > Metazoa > Arthropoda > Insecta > Lepidoptera > Lycaenidae > Polyommatus > Polyommatus iphigenia. Next base: position 35,911,027 of record OY730181.1, on the reverse strand, counting down.
GTAAACCCAGCAACAGAAATAATATTTGTGCGAGGTTTAGTTTCACCAGTGTATGGATTTATGGACTGCAGGCGTGTGTTAAGAGAATTTTTGGCGTCGTTTCAGCCAGTTTATTACTGGGTGGTACAATTTTAAACTGTTTTAGCTAACTTAAATGTTTCTTTGTTTATGGTATTTGCCATTAAAGTAATTTAAACTCGACTTTTTTGCTATTTGTGCACGCAAACCTATTATTTCTAAAGTTGCAAAAGTAAATCTGTCGCTATAAATTTTTGCACATGCTCTATTTCGAATAGTCTTGTAAAGATTTAGGTCCTCTGTAAGTTTTAGATAATATAAGAGTTTTATTATAAAAAATATTAAAGTTTTTATAATTCAAAATTTCAGCTAACATAAAAACGTTTAGTCCGATGGGACAACTGAATTATATGTTAAGATTAGCTTTAACTTTTAAACTTCTACAAACTACACCTAGGCTTCGTAATCAAAGTGAGTGTCACTAAGGGGTTACCTACTCTAAAATAAGCGTCTGTTGATAAGTTCTAAAACCTTCAAAGAATTCAGGGTCATTTCTGTTTAATAGTAAAACAGACAAACAGACGTATGCGTCATGTAGACTGGCTATGCAGCTTTATTGCTGCAATCCCTGAGTACCACACATTTTTTTTAAGTAGGAAAGCTTTCATAAAAATTGTTGTTTAGGATCGTATTCATTGTATATAATATATAGTTTGAAAACGTATTCTTGGTGTGGTACGTGGTACTCAGGGATTGCCGCAGTAAAGCTGCATGCTTTATTGCGGCAATCCCTGAGTACCACACATTTTTTTTTTAAGTTCTAAAACCTTCAAAGAATTCAGGGTCATTTCTGTTTAATAGTAAAACAGACAAACAGACGTATGCGTCATGTAGACTGGCTATGCAGCTTTATTGCTGCAATCCCTGAGTACCACACATTTTTTTTAAGTAGGAAAGCTTTCATAAAAATTGTTGCTTAGGATCGTATTCATTGTAAGTATATAATATATAGTTTGAAAACGTATTCTTAAGTGCTTCTATTCCTCAAATCAGGGGCTGTAGAACCCACAGTCATGAACCTGAGTGGATTCCATTTCGACGGTTTGAGCATTACAATTTCTATTTACAAATTGGTAGGCAATTTCTCTTTATTTGTTTTGCGAATTTGTTGCTTTTTGTGCTTTTTTTTGTGTTTTACCCTGTTATAATCATAGTATTTATCCGTAAATTTTGATTCTATGTATTGTGTCGTGTTTCTCTTTTTAACCGACTTCCAAAAAACGAGGAGGTTATATGTTCGGCTGTGGATTTTTTTTTGTATGTTCAACGATTACTCCGCCGTTTGTGAACCGATTTTCGAAATTTTTATTTTGTTGTATTAGGTTTCACTCCAATTTAGTACCATGTTCACAAAAGTGGTGACCTGATGATGGGATCCATGAGTAATCGAGGGAACTCCTCGAAATTTATATGGAAACATATGGTGATTTTGGTTTTATGTGAAGTGTACTAAGAATATGCTACCAAAAAGTCAAATATTGGGTCAAGGTATACCATGGTTTCGAAGATGCTGAGAGAACTCCTGACTCCTTATAGACACACGTTTGGGAGTTTCGGCGTTGTTTTAAGAACAGAAAGCATATGCTACTGTGCAATTCATATTCATCACCATCATCATCATCGTCATCATCATCATCATCATTACTACGTTGTGTTAAGGTCACCAATGTCTCATGGCACAGAATAGAATAGTACAAGGCATAGGTATGGATACAACAATAATTATGTACTGTATAACAACACCTGTTTGTTTATACACGGCGGTCGGCGCCGCAGAGGCGACGGCGTCGCCGCCGCGCGGCGCGTGGGGGCAGACGACAGATCGAATACTAACATAATATTTAAATAGACAAATAGAATTAAAATAAAGTTATTTTAAAAAGAGCATTTAAACAAAACAAAGTCATTAAGTGTCTTTTTAATTAGTTACACTTATTATCGATAGATGGCGCACTAAGTATCGATTTGACTTCTTGATTACAAGAACAGCTGTCAATTATGATAATATTAAACATTATGAGTAGCTACGCTACATCCTATGCAAGTTAATACAATTTTTTATCTGATAGATCCTTCGATCGTAGAAAAACGAGACTCAATAGCCTTTCTATTGTTATCGCAATCGCCGGTGACCGCTTGGGGCTTGAAGCATTAAAATTGTTAAATTACCTAGCACAATATGTTCACTTCACTGATAAATGATAATATACCTATTATTTTGTGAGTGTGAGTTGTGACTCTTAACAAATTGTAATAAGATACGTAAAATATACGCGATGGTTTACCTACTAGTGCAGGGGTCGGCAGACTTACCAATAAGATGATCCAAATATCAAGTTTGTAGATTTTCCCATACCTTTAAAGAGCCGCTACATAAATTTTATAAGTAATAATAATAAATAATTAGTCTAATTTGCTTCACACTACAAAGCTACATTTACAGTTAAAAAAATACCATAAGAAATTCATTACAATAACACTCATTAATTGTATTATATTATAGTTTTAGTTGGAATGGTGTTCTTGCATTGCTTTCGAAAACTTGCCTATGACTGGCAAGTAATTACTCGTTTTTATTAATTGAAGGCACGACTGAAAATTTTCGTCGGTTAATTTGCTTCTTAATTTAGTTTTAATCTGATTCATAGATGAAAATGTTTGCTCACATGAATATATAGAGCCGAAGATAGATATAATAGCAAATGCTAGTTTTTTTGTCGTTTCATATGTTGCAGGAATGCTATTCCATGTATCAAACAGGATTTGCTCTATTTTAGGTAAAATATCACAAGTTGACGGAGAATTCAGTTGTTTCATATTGTTTAGGTGTTTTATTTATGCTAAAGCGATACAGTTAGGCAGTGAGTGAGTGTAAGAAGACTCATCTAAGAAGAGCCATATTAATAGGTATTATGGAAGAGCCGCATGCGGCTCGCGAGCCGCGGTCTGCCGACCCCTGGACTAGTGTAACTAAAAAGAGTGAAATTATTATTTTTAACAAAAAATTAAAACCAACTTCCAAGGTAAAAACAATAATAATATTAATATGAACTAAAAAGTATTAAATAATTTTTCCTATCTAATAGTGCCTTTTTCCGAATTCGGCTTTAAACCTCAATTATTTCTGTACTCAATCTTCATAATTTTGAAGTCGGTTCCAGTTCCAAAAGTTTCAAATATTCTGTCAGAGAACTGAAGATTCAGCTATCTGGTACCGACTTCAAAATAATGAAGATTGAGTACAGAAATAGTTGAGGTTTAAAGCCGAATTCGGAAAAAGGCACTACTTATTAGATAGGAAAAATTATTTAATACTTTTTAGTTAATATTAATTAATGTTATTATTGTTTTTACCTTGGAAGTCGGTTTTAATTTTTTGTTAAAAATAATAATTATGTTAGGTAAATGAAGGTATTTTGTGTAATGTTCAATTTTTTTGTTGAATAAACGTTTATTTATTTTATTTAAATTGCTACAAGCATTACAATAACGTAATTACTTAAAACAGTATTAATTATTTAGGGAATACAAAGTTTAGCATCGAAAATGGATTACCATAAGTGATCTCAAGTCAAGTGTACATCAGTCTAAACTCCCTACGGACGTGTGTTAGGCTGGGAGTATAATAAGGTCTAGAAAGGCGAAGAAAATTGAGGACAGCTGTTAAACTTAATAGAAAACCAATCAGTAAAATTAATAGGGTTTCTTCTTTTACTATTTAATTTGTGTATTTAACTGTTTGTGAATTTATTGTGACAATACTATAATTAATTTTAAGTTAAGGGAGTGCTAAGTAGTAGTTAATTATTGTACTTGAGGTAACCCGTTATAATTAACTTTAATGAATAAATAAATAAAATTGTACTGCAACAACTTTTTCTATTGATTAATTCCTTTAGGGTCACTGAGATAAAGATCAAAGTTTTTCTGGTAGGATACCATTGTCGATTTTGGCGACACTGTGTGTGGTGCAGTGTAGGCGGTAACGTGTGGTGGGCAAATGCGATTAAATAAGCCCAGGGTTATTCTTCCTACTCCTATTTTGTTCTCATTTCTTTACCAATACAGCTTTAGCACCCTCTGGCTCCTTGAGATCATATTAAAGGGTTTTTGTGGTTGGATACCGCTGTAAAGTAGTCAACATAGAAAATAGTGGTGGAAAATATGTGTGGTGAATACCGGTATTCAGATCTTCAACTTCAACTCTATTTAAATTTATGGTAGCCAAGAATTATATTTACAGTGCTTTGAATTCTCTCCTCGTCTCCAAATTCTGGATCGTACAGTCACAGCCTTAATAAAGATGAGGCTGTGGTAATATTCCCAGTCCGCCAGGATTGCTGTCAGTCTGAATAAAACATGGCTCAACTCTGCACTTAGAGGTTCGAGCTTCCCCAGCGAGCCACCGATGACGTTGAGTTATATGTTATGTCACTCCCTTCGTAGTAATAAATCCTTTTCTATGTTCGTTGTGCTTTAAAGAACTTATATAATACTAGCTGTGCCGGCAAACGTTGCTTTGCCATAATATAAAGTACCCATTTCGCCCATATTATTTTATTGAAGTGACTAAATAAGTATGTTACCATAGCAACGTCTATCGCTATCCCGTCGCACAAACAATGGTCGGCCTCAGTCTCGAGTTGTAATAATTTGCTATTATTTATTCAACAAAATATGCACTTACCAATATATAAAGTACCCAGTAGCCGATTCTCAGACCTATTGAATATGCATATAAAATTTGGTAAAAATCAGTAAAGCCGATTCGGAGGAGTTCGTGGACTAACATTGTGACACGAGAATTTTATATATAAGATTATACTAGATGATGCCCGCAACTCCGTTCCGCCAAAATTCGTTTATCGCGCGGAAACCGTAAATTTTTCCGGGATGAAAAGTATCCTATGTCCTTTCCCGGGACTCAAAGTATCTCCATGCCAAATTTCAGCAAAATCGGTTCAGCGGTTTAAGCGTGAAGGGGTAACAGACAGACAGACGGACAGACATACAGACACACTTTCGAATATTTTATAATATTAGTATGGATAGCGACAAAAAGCTTTATGATGAAAATATTGCTAGGTGAGACTTGGCTTTTTTACATTGAATAGTTTTGGTGGGATTTTATTGTTTTAAAATTATTATAAACATTTTTAACGCCAACCACACCCCGAGACGATTAACTCTGCTGAACTGAAACAACGTTAGACGAATTTTAGGTGTTTTTCGTTACGGAATTTCTTGATTTGGTCGCCACTCGCCGCGCTCAAAGATCGCGATAAAAGCTATGAGCTATGCTATATTTGAGCTTAAAGAATTATCACAAGGTTGCTTTTTGTTTGTAAATATTGTTTCTTAATCCATCAAGCCCCATAAAAGCACCGGTGATCGCGACAACAATAGAATAACAATAGATTTCCAAGAATCCGCGATCGAAGGATTCACCTAATATAGAGTTCATATACCTGTTTAACAATTTGTACGAAAAGCAAATAATTATTGATTGACAATTCGCATACTAAATCCTCTTCAATATATTATAATATTATGAACCTCAACACTTCATTGTTTTCGTTAAAATATTAATGGGGAGTGAAATTCGTGAGCTCTATAAGCGTAATTATAATTCAACCCCTCCATTAAAATATTCCACATTAAGTATTCTATGAGAATTTGTAATTTTTTCAAGAGCACCGATGAAAATTCAAATGAACGTAGCGTTTTCCAGACATAATTTGCTCTCTTATTAACTGGCCGGAGCAGGGCCGGATTTAAGTTTCTGCCGCCACGGGCACTAATAAAAAACGTCTTATTGATTAATTTCAAGTTTGTTTTATGCAGATATCACTGAAAATATTTTTAATTAAAATTTCAATTTTAGTACAGGTTCCCTAGAATATATTTTTTATTACTATCAAGCTTATTTTTCGTGAGTAGCTTCATTTTGATAAGACGATCAACAATTTCCTCTGCGAAAATTCTCGAAAGTGGTAGCTAACAGAGATAGAAAGGATTTAATATTTCGATTTGATGGTCCTAAAATATGGATTGTTCTATGTTTTGTAGTAGGACAATGATTAAATAACTATTAACCTATCAATGTACAAAAAATCTGCTGGTTAAGGTTCCGTTTTAGGGTGCTGTGATCAATCGTTGACTCGATAAACAGAAGAAAAAAAAGACGGGTTGCACTCCGGGAGTGCCGGCGGAAGTGAAAACTTGATTATTAACGTAGTGCATTATTTTTTTAACCCATTTTTTATGAAAATCGTTTTTTAAAAAAATCGATTTTTTCAATTAATCGAAACCCTTACAATCGATTAAATTTTTAACCCATTTTTTATGAAAATCGATTTTTAAAAAATTTTTAAAAAATCGATTTTGTAATTAATAATCGAAACCCTTACAATCGATTAAAGAATATCGACAATCGAAAAAAAACAATCGATTGTTCGATTAATCGATTTCGTTGTTACAACACTACTCTCCAACCGTCTTACGGTTTTTCGATCAGCACGAGAATCTGACGCGAGTTTCACAGTTCTTACCCATCCCACAAAAGGGCTCAACGCCGGTAAAGAAGTTTTCACTTCAAAAAAAACTTACATACAAATGTGTGTAATTTTTTTTTTCGTACAGTGGCTAACATAATAATTAAAAAAACAACAAGTTACTTGCAAACATGTAATTCAATCTATTCAATCTATAATAATAACATGATCCAGATTGAAACTAGCTTAAGAAGGTCGACCTTACCACCTCATAGAAACGAAATCATGACGTTACCAGTTAGCGTGATGTATTTGACAAACAGCGCCACCAATTATTATGAATTGTGGGAATGTGTAGCTTCAAAATTTAATAAGATAGATTACACTAAATATTTCCACGACACAATTTTGCCGCCCTAGACAATTTCCCGCCCTGGGCGAAAACTGTCCCTAGTGTAAATCGACCACTGGTCCAGTCTGGCTGAAGTCCGGCTCGAGAGTCACACGGCCTTTGCCAAATCCACTTTGAATTAAGCTTTTTATACGACTTATCGGCTAGATTAAAACTTAATTCGGCCAAATACCGCCTCGTTAGGAATTATTCAGCTCGGTAATTAAGGCTTTATTTGGGGAACTAATCAAACTTTATGTTGCAACTTGGTACTGTTGTTTTCAGAATCTTTTTATACTCGTACTCTATAAATAAAGTGGTATGTTTATTCAGTGCCTTAAATTGTTTGATTTAAGTAACTATATTTAGTACATCTTTATCAATTGAATGTTTTGTTTTGACTGTGTCTGATTTTGTTTGATTTAAGTATGATCTATGACAGTAAAACTTAAATTCATATAAAAAAGTATATTATTTTAATAATATTAAGCATAATATTAACTAAATATACAGATTTTAATTTTAAACGAACCGACGCCATAATATTGCGCCTGGTTAGTACTGTTCCCGAACTGGTGCGCGGTGGTAGGTTTCATGTAGACGTTCTAAAAGCGTTAATTTTTCACCTATTTGGAAATAAAAAGATTTTTCACTTACATTTTCGTTTACTGAACACTTGTGTCCCACTAGTGAGACAAATGTGACAACAAAGTCACATGTTATGCAGACAGACAGACAGATAGACAGACACACTTTCGCATTTATAATATTAGTATGGATTATTTGTGTATTCATCATCACAGTATTGAGTCTCGTTACGTATTCAAAGTGCGAAATAGTGTATATCAGTCTGAATAGGTAAAATTTGATTATATGGAGATTATTTGATTCCCGGAAAAGGATGCGGTAGCTTTTGTTGATTTATGAATTTTAAGCAACAAAATTGCTAGCAATTTTGCGAGCAACATCTTGTTGAGATACTGTTAGCGCGGAAAAAGTGAAGCATCATTAGTTTTACTAAATTACTAAACTACTGCGTTCGTAAAATACTAATTTCAAGTATAGTATAAATGCTAATCAGTAGAGAAGTATTTTTGAAATGAAACTAGCTCAACATAAAAGCAAGTTTCACATACGTCCCATATTACACTGCATTACTATTTCACCTTATATAAAATCAGTTGTTTAAACATAATATGTTTAAAGTAGCTTTTCAGTTTTCCCTGCATATCCTCTTAAATCACTCTATTTATTATGAAGAACGCGTTAAACCCGTTGCGTATAGGTAGCCTTAAAGAAGCATAAAATATAGAGACAGACAGGGAAAACTGAAGAGCTTCCTACTTTGTTTTTATACTCCGTAGTTATATCATACTACATATTATAAGATTATGCAACGTTATGGTTTTATACCAAAGTTGTGATGAATGAAAGATTTATCGTCTAGAACATGAGGAAGCCAGAGTTTACAAAGTAGCGGAATCCGCACATCCTGTATACATAATAAACTGCTGCACCCTGTGAATTATAAAGGAGACAGTACAAGTTAGTAAGAAACTTGGCACTTAGGCTGTTAATACTAGTCTATAGGAGAGTAGAAGAGAGATAAAGGAATAAATACTTATTTGAATAATTGATAAATCCTTACTTTTGTTTCGTTTTAATAAATGCATGGAAAATAATACAACATTTTTTTTAACATTCTTTGCCTATCTTAATATAGTGCGCAATATCGCTAAAGAAACTTTTACTGAATATCAGGCACCTAAAACCCTTGTATCGCAGTAAGTTTTCAGGTCAGCTTTAACTACACTTTCAATCACGTCAATTTTAGGAGCTACAAATAACGAAGGTACGAACAGACTGACAATTTTTTGGCTTTTTGGCTCGTAATCCATAATGGCAACATGTAGACACTTGAAATTTTCACAAAATTCTCAAATATTATATTATGTGCATTTTAATATTTAATAATAAAATAAAAATAAAATAAATAATTAATTCTATACAAAAAACACTATTTTGCCCTACTTCGCGCTATAACGGTACGGAACCCTTCGAGTGCGAGTCCGACTCGCACTTGGCCGATTTTAAAGCCAACGAAAACTTTGTTTTTGTTGGCTTAAAAAGAGGAAATGTTTCATCGTAAACACATTGTATACTTTAAAATACGTATGCGGCATAGTGTAAACGACCGCCCACGGCAACAAAAGCTCGATTTTGTAACAAATTCAAATCACTCGTTGCACAATATAAAAATCATGTAGTAGGGTAACTCTACCTGCTTAAGAAAAAATCCCTTAACACAGACACTAATTTTACGCACGTGCCACGTGACGCTTTGTTGTTACCACAACTGTTAGGGTCAATTCAGACCGCAACGCGAGGCGAGGCGAGGCGCGGCGCGACATAAATTTGTATGGATTTGACAGATTTCAATTATGTGAGACGTCTTGCGATTCTGTCAAATCCATATAGATTTAGAAATGCAACTACGCGTCGCGTTGCGGTCTGAATACCCTTACGCTACTTAAAGTTATCTGAAATTACATTTATGTGATTTTAGATAACTTTAACGTTCGATTCATTCAGTTCAGTACGGAGATAGCGTACTGTATATGCTTATACTGTGGCAGCCTATAACGGATGCGGGCTTTACGGTCGCCACACACAGCACTCAATATTTCAGTAGCGTGACGTGTATCGGATGTTATTACTGCTGCATAGTTAACACCGCGAGTCCGCGACGTACATTATGACCTTAATATTCACAGGATGTATGTTAGGACTAAGGTAAGTTCTGAAATATTACCCAGTATACTGCCTATGACTCATGACGTCTACAATCGACAATATACTGTTGATTCGTTCTGAAATATATGTCCTTTCCCCCGGGAAAGGTCATAAGATATTTTTTCGCCAAAATTAGTTCCCGCGCGATAAACTAATTTTGGCGCAACGGAGTTGCGGGCGTCATCTAGTATTATATATTTATTTTGCACATTTAAACTGTGGTTGCACATGTAAATGGACGCATCCATTTCAAACAATACGCATTCACTAGTGTTGATTCAAAATCATTCCAGTCGAACGTACTATCAGAGAATTTGATTCCTAGACAGATGAGAGACCTACGTAGTTTGGTCGCGTTACGTCAAACCCATCCTACAGATCACAATTAACATTGAATTGACACGATCCGACCAAATGACGTCAGTCTGTCAACTGCCTAGGAATCAATTTCCTCGATGGTACGTCTTAATTAAGTCATAATAAATATAAAATAGCCGTATTTAATTCGCCTAAGAAAATTACAAAGTCCTCTTGAAATGAATAACAAAGGAAAGACAAATTTAACATAAAATAGTGTTGAACTCATTGTTATGTAAAATGGACGATACAGCAATTTTCAAGTTATAATTTATTCGCGAAATCGCTTTACCAACTTCCAGTCTCCAAATTTGGCGGCGCTAATCAAGATAACACTGTTTGTGCAATAATAAATTGTCTTTTTCTTAATAAGTTAAGTTAAGTTTATACTAAGGTTCTTGTATCTGGGTTAAAGTTAATTGTTTTTTTAAATTCATGTTTTATATAATACGAGACGCATAACAAACCTAGGCTTAAATCGGAGTTTTAAAAGATAGGGAATTTAACCCACGGCTTCATAAAAAATCCGTGCAAGAAGGTCTTAAGTACATTATAATGTAACGATAATCTTGATTTATCAAGAACATAGTAACTAGATGATCCCCGCAACTCCGTTGCGCCAGAAGTTGTAATAAAAACTATCCTATGGCGTATGTCCTTTCCCGGGACTCAAAGTATCTCCATGCCAAATTTCAGCAAAATCAGTTCAGCGGTTTGAGCGTGAAGAGGTAACAGACAGACAAACAGATAGACAGACAGACAGACGGACAGACACACTTTCGCATTTGTAATATTAAGTATGGATTTAAGACCACATTAACTATTTCGAGGCAAAAACGTATTGAAATACAATACACCCCTACTTTTTTTGTGCTTTTTATGACCATTTTGACAATAATTATTAAAGTATAGATAACTATTACCAACGCTAAACTAGCATTACTTTTTAGTATGATTTTTTTCTCAGAAATACAACGACTTGTGCCGCACTTTCGAAATTAGGCATTTGCAACTTGCAATGTCTCAAACTATTCAAAGTACAAAAATTCGAGGTGACTACGGAGTAATGAAAATAACTTGCATGCACACTACTATAACAATGCACAACACTAACTGTATTACTAAAATAATACGAATAGAGCCTTTCACCTTCACCCTTGGTAGCCGGTAGTCCACAAATAAATTACAAATGTCAATGTGAATGAATAGACAGTGAAAGCGGTCTATTATCGTCTAGGTCGGCTGGAAATAAAACGAGATATTTCTGTTATGTTTACTGTGGCTCGAAATAGATCACTTTTACACCTGCTAAAATCGCCAACTTTTAGCAGCTAACTGTTACTTTCATCCGGGACTTTTTACTATTATGTTTGGGCTGGTTTGGGCGTTTTGGGGCTAGATATTATGTCACTATCGCGCCATAAAGCATAGAAGAATGTACTATCAGAGAAGTTGATTCCTATGCAAATCGTGGACCTAAGTAGTTTGGTTGCGTTACGTCAAACCCAGCCGACAGATCACAATGAGGCATTTTCTTATTTTTTTAATTTGATTGTCAAACAGTTTCCATTTTAGTAACTAGATGGCGTATGGGTAGACAACTATCGGTAATACCAGGGAATACTATCAATAATTGCTACAAAACTGGGCAAAAGAATGTAAAACTTGATACATTTCAATTTGAAAAAGACGCAATAATATTCCAATGAGTAGGATATTAGAGTTATTATAACGATGTTTTAGTTAAAACTCACGGAAGAAATAGCCCTATTTACCGATATTCACACCAAATGTCACAGGAAATATACATTTTGGTTTTGACAACATCTTACCTGCACTGTGCAAGATACAGATATATAATGGCTAATATTTTACCAATAATGAACATCAAAAACCTAAATAACACGATTTGGGAAAAAATAATAAAAACCACACAAACAATAAAAAGTAGAAGTAGTTTGAAAGATGTTTGAAAGTGACATGCCCGCCAAAACTCTCTTTCAGTTGTCAGTTTTCAGTTTGACAATTTGCGTGTTCCTAAACTGTTACCAGTATACTGGCCTAATCGCTTAGGCCAATGATCGCTTAGGCGTATGCTCTTCGTGACTTGACAGTACACTGATATTTTTTGGAAACACAGCCCATATGTAGTCAGTGATGCCAACCTGCAGATAATTTCAGATCGGTGGGGAACCAATAGAAAATCTAGAAGTGTCTATCGTCGCGCCGTCTGGTGGAGATTAAAAATAAGAAAACCTCCCATTAACATTGAATTGAGTATTGACATATTCGACCAAATGACGTTGATCTGTCAATTGCATAGGAATCAACTTCCTCGATGGTACATAACATAGGCTTTCAAAAATTGAGTTTTGACAACCGTTGATAATGTTATAGTGGGTGCAGTTGTAACTTGTACATTATAGAGACAAAAATATAGTTAGTGGAATTAGTATATTGTCATTATCAAAATAAAACTCATATAGTGTCTATAAAATATGTGCAAGCAAATCGCAATTCCGTATACTAAAACATACGTAAAACAATATGTTACATGTAGTCATGTACCAGGAAATTGATTCCTAGGTGCAGTTGACGGACGTTTGGTCAGCTTGTCAATTCAATGTTAGCTGTGATCGGTCGGATGGGTTTTAACAGGCGCCCCATATACGATACGATTCTATACGATCGATCGTGACGATTGATCGCATCAAAAGTGTCGCTCATATTCGATTAAGTAAATCGTTACGATCTTGACATACACCATCGATTAGTCGTTTTGATCGGTTTGACGCGACGGATCGTACAGATAAATCTTACCGTGTATCCCACGCAACCAAATTACTTACGTCCGCCATCTGCCTAGAAATCAACTCTGATAGTACTTACATAAGTACAAAAATCTTTAGAAACATAAAATCTAAAAACATTCGGATTGTATTCAAAGTACTGCTTATTGGAGGTCGGTTACAAATCAAAGCTTACTCGAGCTCACGAGAATGATATTGACAGTAGATTTCCATCCCGCCCGGGGGCTTCACATTCATGTATGCGCATGGAGCGGGGCTGTCATATAGTGCACAAGTCCCACGAGGCACTGTCTTTATCTTGTCTTTATACCATTTCCTCTATCTTATTTCAACATTATAATGGTTTCTGACAGCCTTAGAAATGTTTTCAGTACGGTTTGAGAAGCATAGGTCACATTAAGGAAAAAATAAAAGACTTGAGAGTTTAAAATGCTGCTTATAACTTATTAGGGTACTAAACGAGAAACTTCCCATGAGCAATATACAAATTGCTATGCGCTATAATATGGTCAAGAGTTTTATGTTTAACTAGATGACGCCCGCAACTCCGTTGCGTTTTTCCGGGCTAAAAGTATCCTATGTCCTTTCCCGGGACTCAAAGTATCTCCATACCATTATTCTGCAAAATCGGTTCAGCGGTTTAGGCGTGAAGACGAACCAGACAGACTGACTCATTCGCATTTACAAAGTGTAGCAAAACTACTTTAGGGTGTGTAATGTACGTGTTCCTTGTATAGAGTTCACTATGAAAATAGCAGCGCTGAAAGAGCAAATTTTTTTTGTGATTTGTATGGGTAAGCCCCGCGCGTTATAAATTTTTCCATACAAAGATAAAAAAGTTACTCTTTTAGCATTGCTACTTTTACAGCGAACTCTATATAGGTACTTCCCATACACACTCTTAAGTATTATCACTTAGTTTTGTTCCACCATGTAAGTTATTTTATATTAGTATGGATGTGCTACAATTTTTTTTTATTTAAAAAAAAAATCTACATTACTGTTTTGCGGTATATGTAGAGCTAATGGTTTTTCGTAGAATCAGCTCAGAACACACACAAGGATAAGGTGTATTCGAATTTCAAAGTATTGTCAGCCGTAGAACGCACAAACGCTTTCGAAAATCTCTCGAAAATCTAGTGTTTGAACAACTGAAAGCGTCGACAATACGTCCGACATAAATGATTTATGCGGTCTGTATTTGTTTAGGTTTCTTCGTGTTTATACTATGTTCCAGTGTTTGTTGTGCAATATAAACGCACATAATATCTGTAATGTCCAAATCTGAACGAAAATAACAAAGCGCGAAAAAGAACTCTATACCCAAAAATACTAATTTAAACTCTATAAAACAGCAGTTTTGTAAGGTTGTAAAGTAATCTCTATTGTGGTGCCTAAAATGTGCCTTTTACACCTTTTACTTAATGGCATACCTATTTTGATAACTACATTCAAAATAAGGACATTTAAATTTATTTCGGTGCCGTAAATAATAAACGTAAAGAAATAAGGACCACTGTCAAATGATAAAATAAGTAATAACCCCTTTAGAGCGGAAATATCTTAAATACTAGTATCTACCCTCAATATAAGCAAGATGAAATGGCTGAGTTTACGAGTATATTTTTACTGCCCCGATAATACGTCGGTGATACCGGGGGAGACATGATGAGGTCACATATTATTGGTACTGTATATATTCTCTTCTTGCAGGTACCGTTTAGTATCTTCAATTTCACGAAGCATTCCCTTATTTTGGTGGAAGTCAGATCCCTTTCAGGTAGATCGGCCGGTCGCGGAGTCCTGTATTTGACAGATCCAGGACATCCCTCCGTATACGGCTGATGGCAAATCACTGGTGGTTTTAACAAAGACTTCTATTTAAACTGAGGTTTCAGTTTAGTTGGGTTTTAAGGGTGGGCCAGTCCCACATACCCCCGGGCTGCCTCAGCTAACTGATCCACATCCCCAACCCGGAGCATACCGGCAAAAATATGGCCGGCGTATGTGATACTCCACCCACTATAACCCTATGTCGCTCCATTCCCCGTTCATAGCAAAGTCGCAGTAGTCGCCGGAAGTCCAACAACGTATTCTGCCCGCTTAGTATGAGAACCACAGAGCCTGAGTCTTGTCTCCAAAAGAAATTTACAAATTGAGAAAGGAATCCACCTGTCTGCAACACTGGTCATCTATTTTATCGTCGAGTCATTAATCCTTAAAGCCCCTTAAGAGCACCGGTGATCGCGACAACAATAGAATACAATAGCATTTCCAAGAATCCGCGATCGAAGGATTAAACAACAATAAAACTTACCAGGCTAAGGTCATACGCATTTTAAGGAGATCTCACGAGAACATAATTATTGCCATACTTTGAATTTCGTATTCGAGGTAGTCTGGGATCGAAGCATTATTCGAAGCATGAGAATCGGACCCCTGTATCGTTCACTGTTCCTTGATCTGAGCCAATTTAAATGGTCCAGATGAATGAACCTTCTTGAAGTAATCGTCCTACTTCCTGTAGGAAATCCGATACGAACGCGTTATTTTGTTTCCATAGCTATCTATTGAATATCATATTTTTGTTAGCAGATATAACGTGAATAATGTTAGATATTATAAAATTTTAATTAATAATTTAGTAAATCTGAAAAATTATTTTATAAATTACCTAGCTGGGTTTTTACGCGGTTTTCACTGGAAGTCCGTAATTAGTGCGAAATACAATATTATAAGTATTACAACGAGTACAAAGATAACAAAAATGTATCATAATTTTCCTTAGATATTTCAATTTTGGAATACCAGGCCGATCGCCTAAACGTTTTTAAATAATATTAAGTAGATACTAATTACTCTTTTGATTTTACAAAATATATACAACGTTATCTATTAATTATCTTACATTAAGGACATGGAATAAAAGCAATCTATGAATAATACAGGGTGAATAACAAAAAAAGTGATCATAATTTATGGTGTGTGTCAGTCTCCTGTATAATATAGAGTTCCCTGTGATAGTAGCAGCGCTGAAAGAGTTACTTTTTTAAACTTTTGTCAGGGCAACTGACGCTGGGCCGCATGCCCCTACAAAACGCAAAAACAAAAAAAAATCAGCGCTACTGCTTACACCGTGAACTTTATATAAGGAAAACAACACCCTAAGGCCTAAAGCATTCTCATTTTGTTTTGTTATACCCTGTATAGAATGTAATAAGTTTCCCGAATTTTCTCTAATACACCTTTGTCTTACAAGGTGGAAGCGGTATACTTGACGTTAACAACTTGTCGTCTTACAAAGTGCATAATATTCCGCTAAAGCTAATGCAAATACACGTATTGTCAGGCGATATAACATTTTGTCCCGGAAGCGAACAAATCGAAGGTTTCCGGTTCAGTGAACGGCCGAGAATTACATCCGGGGATTCCCCGAACACGTCCATATAATATATTTCAAATACTATGAAAGGCTTTCCTATTGGACTTTTATATTAAAACTAGATGACGCCCGCAACTCCGTTGCTCCAAAAGTAGTTTATCGCGCGGGAACCGTATATTTTTTCAGGGTAAAAAGTATCCTATGTCCATTCTTCAAAAAAATCGGTTTAGCGGTTTGGGCGTGAAAAGGTAACAGACAGACAAACACACTTTCGCATTTATAATATTTTATATTAGTATGGATTAATGTCAACATTTTATGTAAAAAAATAGACGTTTCTTAGATCGGAAGGCTCTGCGTATACAATAATATATACAATATATACATGTAATATTTTTTGTCGTATAATCTACTAAGTACTTTTCTAAGTACTTATATCTGTCACGATTATTAGACGATAATTAAAATCTACACGCCCGGTAGAGTTTTAAATTCAATAAAATGCCACTTTATGAACAAAGCTATACGTTTCATTTTCTACAGACATTGCAAGGATCGGAAAGCCACCTTAATTCAGTAATTATAAGGGAGATCGCAGACGACAGACTTTTGTGCGATCAAAGTCTGCGGCTTACATACATTCCGCATGGCGCGCGCCATCAGATTGTATGGAAGCCGCAGACTTTGATCGCACAAAAGTCTGTCGTCTGCGATCTCCCTAAAACAAATAGCTCTCGACTACGTTATTAAATTTTCTACGCTGTAGCTTGTAAAACAATAAAAATTGATTACTACGAATTTTATTGGTAGTAAAATGTTTCGTAGATTGTTCGTGTTCTTACTTATTGTAAGTGTACGGAGAAAATCAATTTTCATAACTTCTTTATAAATACATTGTGGTTATTGTGCAGTTTGATATCTCAATAATAAAATCGGCCAAGTGCGAGTCGGGCTTCCATACCATTATAGAGCGAAAGTAGTAAAAAAATGTGTGTTTAACAACTGAACAAATTCTACATATCAGTAAATAATATGTATGCCTTCGCCGTTTTGCTACCGTTGCGTCGCGGAGGTGATTTGCTTATGAAGTATTGGTTGGATATTGTATGAGAGACTAAAAAAAAAATATTAAAAACGTTAGAAAAAAATTGATAGCCAAATTGTCGATAAAATATGCCATACATCATAACATTATATGTTTGGACCTGGTGTCGGGAGTCGGGACACATTGTGTAGTTACATAATATAATATTATGTGTTTTATACTGATCTGGAGAGTTTGCAATTGCTCTATTAATTTAATTATTTGGCTATGAAAAACTTGACTCTGAAAGGCTGCTAGAGAAATATGTAGCTAAATATAAAATGATAAAAATTAAAATAAAATCTTTCAGGTCCTTCCTCTTGTTAGATCGAGGGTCTTAAGAGAAGATATGGCGATATTTTGGAAGTCAAGTAAGTCTTTATATTTTTGAAATGCAAGCCTATTACGAGCCGTTGTCGTAACCCAGTACCCAATCCCCAAGCGGCACCAGGATGCCGCATTACAATTGAAAATCTATTATGTCTGCGATTCCCACGATCGAGGTATTAAAGTTAACCCCAGGACTGAAGACGTGAGTGGAAGAGCACGATAACTTACAATAAAAAAAAATGCCTTTTTTTGCATAAATGGAGGCTTTAGGGCCGGAAAAGTGATTTAAAATAAACAAACAGTACATTTTATTTGTAGCCAGATATATTAGCCAGGTGATGAAGTAGATAAGTTACAAGGTTTGTTCAAAGTTGAGTAAATATACGTATCGTCTTCGACTTCGTCAGCACACTCAGGTGGTGTGTTCAGACACCACCTGATAATACATCAAAGTAATCTTGTCAACCTGCACAAATAGTTCTTTTAAGTGTTTTCTTTTTCTCAAAACCATCAATACAAAATATTTAAAAAATATATTTTCATGATTTTTAATGCTTTTTATGCCAAGTACTTTTTGAATTAATTTAGAAGCCCTTAAGGCGAGGAGCAAGCCCATTTTGTTATTTCTTGACTCTCGGTTTAACTAGTTTCAATATAATAAGGCAATGTAGAAAAATATGAGACATAAATCACAATATTTAAAAGGTTTTAAACCATAAACATTTTAATAAAACGTAATACTTTGGCTGTAATTAATTTACAAACTCACCTCCGACAAATATCATTGTCATCGAAATATAAACTATTAACTAGGATAATATATATTTTATTTGAATAAATTGTTAGTAAATCTATATTAAAAACTTCTAAACCGAACAATTTTGTTTCTTAATATTTATTTTAAAAGATATTAAAAAAAAAAATGAAAAATAGAGAAGATCCGCCCCTAGTAACTACAATTTAATGCTAAGCTAAAATGAATCTTATTGCGATGCGTATACGCTTGGTCTTTGGTTGTGTGCAAGGTTATCGTTTTGGATTGAGATTAATCCCCGCCTTAAATCTCGTCATTATGTTATCACAGTGTAAATAACTATTTACACTGTGATGTTATTGTTTAGTAAAATCGACGACTTTCGGTCAAACTAAAAAAATAATTTCCACGTGTAAACGCAAGTACTTATCTGATTTTTTCTTGTCACCATGATTCCTTAAAACTACGAATAATAACAATTAAATAAGTTTACTATCGCAGCTATATTATCTTCATAAAAATAATTATCACCATTAGTCATAGCATTCGCTATGACTTAATGGTGATCTATGACTAATGAAGAAATAATTGAAACAACAACAATGAATGTAATCGTTCCCTGATATTACTGTATGTGATGCATTACTCCGCACAAAAATTTTTTTCCTTGTGTTATCTAATACCTCTCATAGTTATTAATTATTATTTTGTACCGGAAAATTTGCTTACTTGCTGCTGTCGCGTCGTTACCGTTGCAGTCACTGCAGTCACTGACTCGAAAAAGTATAATTTACCAATAGGTCAAATAGTGATTAGCTGAACTTACTGTTTTATAAAATTCAAATGCTGTTAAGATAATCTTTCGAAATTACAAATACGATAAGAATAACGAGGCTGCCTGTACAATTCGTGACTCCAAAAGTTTACAACTTCGTAATGGCATTTTAATTCTAATTATTTTGAATAAATCATGCATCGATTTTATACCTAGTAGGTCTATCCCAATTGTTTGTGCTTGCACTTACTTGAATTAACAGTCTCAATAGTCAAGACACAAAGTATATGCAAAAAAACTCCTGAAGATGCTAATAGCACGTGACACACAAAAATACATATTTTATAGTGCAAATAAATAAATAAATAAATATGTATAATCTATCTATTGTGTCCCCAGTGAGCTCTTTCTTTATTATAAATGTGAAAGTGTTCAGCTGTCTGTCTGTCTGTATACCTCGTCACGCCCAAACCGCTAAACAGATTTTGCTGGGTATGGGGATACTTTGAGTCTCGGCCAAGGACAAATGAAACTTTTTATCCCGGAAAAATGCACGGTTCCTACGCGATAAAACGAATTTTTGGCGCAACGGAGTTACAGGCGTCATCTACTGTTAT
Source organism: Polyommatus iphigenia (assembly GCA_963422495.1). Taxonomy (NCBI): domain Eukaryota; kingdom Metazoa; phylum Arthropoda; class Insecta; order Lepidoptera; family Lycaenidae; genus Polyommatus; species Polyommatus iphigenia. The sequence continues at coordinate 35,891,162 of OY730181.1, read as the reverse complement.
TATAATTAATCTATGTGTTACTTTATTTCAGCCGGAGTCTGCGAACCTTTCGAAAAGTATGTGAGGGATTGTAACGTGTGTATCTGCGGTGCCGATCGTACCCCTTCCTGTACCAGGTTGGACTGCACCAAGGGTGAGCACTGGAACCAGAATTACTTCACTAAGTTACAACCACAGACATAGATCAAGATAGATGCCGCATATGTCCCTCCATTTGTATGAAAACGAGCGAGCCACTTTTTTCTTACCTACTGTGACGTACCGATGATAAGAAACATGTTCATTATCTAGGCCAACGTTTCTATTCGAATTTCTACAGATAAGACACAATTAGACAATTTTCAATCCGATTGACGTCCGATTCCGATAACGGTGGAGCGCAGACTTAGAACAGACTTTCGAAAGACGAGCATCGCTCGTCGTTTGGGAGCGCGATATGGCACGCGAAGTACATACACATTGTGGTATCTATCTTGATCTATGTCTGTGGTTGCAATACATAATGTCCTATTTCCTAATACAATGTCATAAGTTTTGACCCAAAAAGCGCTACAGTGGAATTGTTTGGGAAGGACTCGACTCTATTTGATATTTCAGCTTTAACTTTTACGCAGATAGCAGAAAAAGTTCTCCATTAAGATTTTTTAATCAAATTATACACGTTATAGCTTCTCTAGTTTTGGAATCAGAACAGGAGGCATTTTATTATGTAACGAAAGCAAACATTTACTTTCTTTCTTTTTCAGACAAAATTTCAGACGAAGATGATTATTAGAAAATATAGAGCAATTACTAATTATAATATTATGTAATAACTAATAAGTAAATAATAATAATATACTATTCGCAAACAATGAGTTGTAAATAATTATAAGTAACACACGCCAAAATATTGTTAACTAGATGATGCCCGCAACTCCGTTGCGCCAAAATTCGTTTATCGCGTGGAAACCGTTCATATTTTCGGGATAAAAACTATCCTTTGTCCTTTTCCGGGACTCATAGTATCTCCATGCCAAATTTCAGCAAAATCGGTTTGAGCGTGAAGAGCAGACAGACAGACAGATAGACAGACAGACGGACAGACAGATAGACACACCTTCGCATTTATTAGGGTTCCGTATCCAAAGGGTAAAAACGGAACCCTATTCATGAGACTTCGATGTCTGTCTGTCCGTCTGTCTGTCTGTCTCCAGGCTGTAATTCAAGAACCGCTATAGCTAGACTTCTGATTGTGTATATATTCTGTTGCCGCTATAACAACAAATACTAAAAATAAAATAAAGTTAATATTTAAGGAACCCATACAAGAAACGTAATAGTGCACTTGAAATTTGCACGAAATCCTTAATTATATTTGTACTTTAATAATTAATAATAAAATTAAATTAAAGTAAACATTTAAGGGGGGCTCTCATACAAAAAACACAATTTTTTGTCTACTTTCACTCTATATCGGTACGGAACCCTTCGTGCGCGAGTCCGACTCGCACTTGGTCGATTTTAATATTAGTTTTCAGCAAAATTTGTTAAGCGGTTTGAGCGTGAAGAGGTAACAGACAGATAAACAGACAGACAGACGGACAGACAGACACACTTTCGCATAAATTATAATATATTTTGAATGCCGAATGGATATTATTAGTAATCACATCATTATATATTTAATAGAAATATATATACGTGGGAGAGCCATGCTTCGGCACGAATGGGCCGGCACAACCGGAGAAATACCACGTTCTCACAGAAAACCGGCGTGAAACAGCGCTTGCGCTGTGTTTCGCCGAGTGAGTGAGTTTACCGGAGGCTCAATCCCCTACCCTATTCCCTTCCCTACCCTCCCCTATTCCCTTCCCTTCCCATCCCTACCCTCCCCTATTACCCTATTCCCTCTTAAAAGGCCGGCAACACATCTGCAGCTCTTCTGATGCTGCGAGTGTCCATGGGCGACGGAAGTTGCTTTCCATCAGGTGACCCGTTTGCTCGTTTGCCCCCTTATTTCATAAAAAAAAAGAAATTCAAATAATATTGCATCATGATTTATCGTGATTCGTGACTTTCTATGAACTAACTAATATCATTATATTAATATTTTTTCTATAATGATATTAGTTACAAATACAATTATCGCTACAAATATAGGTTGTTTGAAGTAATCTATCGAGAAGTCAATTAGGTTGGGTGCGCACAGTATAATAGAACTTTGTTTTAAATTACGTGATTATCTTATATATAAAATTCTCGTGTCACAATGTTAGTTACCGTATTGCTCCGAAACGGCTTTACTGATTTTTACCAAATTTTATATGCATATTCAGTAGGTCTGAGAATCGGCTACTGGCTACTTTTTATATTGATAAGTGCATTTGTTGAATAAATAATAGTAAATTATTACAACTCGAGACTGACGGCGACCATTGTTTGTGCGACGGGATACCGATGGACGTTGCTATGGTGCCATACTTATTTAGTCACTTCAATAAAATAATATTGCCAATTGGCGAAATATTTTATGTGGCTAAGCAACGTTTGCCGGGACAGCTAGTATTATATAAAATCGTTCTTGATATTAATAATAACTATTATTCACTGGCTGTTGCCCGCGACAACATAATCCCACCAAAACATAATATTTTCATGTAAAAATGTTGCCAAGAAGACCATATAAGTGTGTGAAAAAGATATCAGATCTGTAGAGCCGAGCTTCTGAATCTACACGGCCTAACTCTAGTCTCTACCAACTCTAACTTGAACAAATTCCATATAATATATTAAGTATAGGAGAAGGTGGTAATGTGGCCCCCCACTTTGTTTATCAAGCATATAAATCAATATAGGAGTCAGAAACCTAAAAAATACATTATGGGACTTCTTATTCATTTGTTTAAACATTTCTTATTAGGGAATAAATAAAACTCGTGCAGGATAATCGAAAGTTTTAATTATTCTTAATCAATCACATTTGGTATTTTGAGATCAAGTGATGGTAATGTGGCCCCCCGGGGATGTCACATTAAATGTAATGCACAAATGAAACTTAACGGCAAAAATAACAAATGTAATAGTCACCTTTGGAGCCTCCACAGGCTACATAGCCCATTAGTCAAAAGCCAAATATTTCTGTTTCTTAACAACAGCTATCGAAATAAAATCACACACATTTAAAAGTTGCGCCGGTCGCAAGTTCAAACTCGATCGAATGACAATCGAACTTGACAGCCTCTGTTGGATTTGTACGGTGCTATATTAGTAGCATGCCACGAGCATCCCGTTCCGCCAAAATTATACTGGATAGCGTTGTTAAAACATTAAAATATTGAAGGGGGCCAATATATATGCAGGGGCCACATTACCACCTTTTCCCAATATGTCCTTTCAGGCTCTAGACTCCTTTGTACAAAATTTCATTACAATCGGTTCAGTATTTTTGGCGTGAAAGCGAGACAGACAGACATACTTACACTTTCGCATTTATAATAGTATAGTATGGATGTATGTATGACGTATGTATATTATCTTATATATAAAATTCTCGTGTCACAATGTTAGTCCACGAACTCCTCCGAAACGGCTTTACTGATTTTTACCAAATTTTATATGCATATTCAGTAGGTCTGAGAATCGGCTACTGGGTACTTTATATATTGATAAGTGCATTTGTTGAATAAATAATAGTAAATTATTACAAGCTGAGACTGACGGCGACCATTAGATTTGTGCGACGCACAGTGTTTTTTTTCGACCCCAAAAACGGACATCGTCTTTTTATTGGTAAATTCGAAAGAGTGTTTAATTACAAATCCCCGAGTAAAACACCCAGGTGTCTCGCTTGAATGGATTTGAATTATCACAAAAAGAAAATCCCGATCCCGCGTTCATAAAAAAGTGATAAGTTATTATATTTGAAAATTCGTAAAGATTAGACAAAAACGTCTCATATAATATTTGTAGCCTGTAGGACATATAAAAATCTATATTATGAACCCTTTTTCGGTTGGCTATGACTTATGGGGGCGAAGAAATCAAAGAAAATCGATTTTCAGTTTTTATTTTTTTTCGACTAAACTAAGCCGATACTGCAAGCGCATGATGCTTTAAAAGAAAGCTAATCATTACCACTAACACTGGTAAAAATTTCAAATCTCTAACCCGTGGAACTTTTGAGTTCTTTGACTTTAAAAAATCCGGGATTGGCGGGATTCTTGGATGTTGATTTTTTATTACACTTTTCGATTATGTTGCTAACAAGAAACAAATTCTGTGAAGTAACTATAGTTGTCAAACTTTAAGAAGTACAAAAAAATTTAAAATGAATTTTTCATTCATATTAAATTTTTAAAAAGGTCAAAAAGATCTAAAAAGTAAAGAAATAAATGTGTGGCATTCGACGACTGTCGCGTAAAGCTATTGCATATCAATAGCTAGTCTACGCGCGTACGTCTAGTCGCACGCACACAAACACTGGTCTGCCAAACTGAAGCGACGCTAGACAAATAGTAGATATTATAGTAATTGGCAATTCTATGCTAGTTTTTATTTTTTAAGCTATTGCACAGCAGTTGCTTAAAAACATAGAATTTAATACACAGTGCCTCTGATACGTCATCACGGATACGGATCGGATCTGTCTTTGTTACCTGAGTAATTTTTTGGCATTGAGTAAAATTTACCTTTTGTCATGTATAATAATTAATAATAATTGTCTTTAACATTCGCCGCTGGTGAAATTCAAACACCAAAAAAAATATGTGGCTTCCAAAATGTAGGACTAGCAAGAAAACTTATATATTACGCTTCGTTTTCGTTGGAAAATATGATAGTATAATAATAATATCTATGGACGCTTCACACCACGTCAGTCTGGCCCCGTGCTAAGTACCTAAAGGACTTGTGTTACAGGTACCAGACAACGGAAATATATTTAATACTTTTATACTATACATATATTTAAGATTTTTATTATATTATACACATATTTAATACACATCCAGACCCGGGAACATTGAAAACTTTTTTTGTTCCGTCGGCGGGATTCGAACCCGCGACCCCCGGCTTGAGCGTCCAACGCGCTTACCACTGAGCCACAGAGGTCGTTGGTTTTCTACATAGGCATATAGTATAATAAATTAATATGACTGTTTAGAGCGTCGATGTGATACATTTTTTCACAATCACCACTGGTATTATTATTATCATCGGGCCACAGAGGTTCATTAGATATTAATAAGATTATTACCTCAGTTCGTACTCTTTTTATGCGTTTTTGTCTGGAATCAATGCGTAAATGGGAAACTATTGGGTCAGATTACTCTAGCACTCGATAGAACGAATCGGTCATAGTGTTTATCCTGGAACTTTTACGAGTATGATGCTCCCGGTCATAACGCCAATATTTGTTACGCGACTCACCAGCCTGTTCTGAGAGAACTCCTATGGGTAAAGGCGCTGTTTCAATAATGTTTTTTACCGTGGACTAATATTTTATAAATAGTTACTATCATGGGATGCCATCCATATTCAGCAACATATCGGTACGCTAAATTTTTACAAAAGAAATCGAAATTTTCTGTGTTGGTAGGCAATCCACTGTTAATCGTAAGTAAAATGATACTTAAGTCATCTACAAGATACTCTTTAATTTCTAAAATTTTGGCGAACATCATACGATTTTCAGCTGTCGTAAAAATGCGCCGACCCGTGTTCCCGTCATTTGTAGTGCCAGTACTTGGACGAACGATATCGACTAAAAGACCCATTTGGGTTCTTTTTTTCGCTTGGATGTATTTCTTCGACAATTTTACCCTCATTTGAATGTTTGGAAATCCTCCACTGTCTGACTCTTCGATTATTTCTGTAATATCCAAGATGGAGGAGAAATTCTAAACATCTAATGTAGGCATGCAAAGGGCTTATACATACTCGTACTATTTCTAATGGCAACTTCGTTGACGGGACAAGCTTAGGTCGTTAATAAAATTAGGATGCTGTTAACTGGCGAATAGGAGATCTCAATGGAGATTTTGTGTTATTGATAATATTGTATATCTTTCCATATTAATAATACTTAAAGTAAGCTTACAGTTTGCTGTTGTGGTAAATCCATTTGATGTGAACCAGTTAATGGGCGTAAGATTTTGAATTTGGTTTTCTACATAGGCTTTCTCTGCCAGAATAAGACCTCGGGACTCTTTCCTATAATGGATGCGAAGTGGCCAACAAAATCTTACAGACTGAGGGCTTGGATTCATGCATATGACGATGTTTTTGTCACCACTAACTTTTAGCCTTAACGTTACAAATATGGTAGTAAATGTTGTAAGTATTTTAATCATATTACGTTGGATCATCAGAATATATTTATAAAGTGACTGACCGGTACCTCCATCAAATCCCCAAGAACCCTCAAACTTGCCTTGTAAGTTGCTCATTTCTTTTTATTTACAGAGTTGATTTAATTCGTCATTAATTAACGTCATAATTCGCGTAATTCTACTTCGTTTATGTTAACCGAATCTGGATAGCAAGATTTGCTTTTATTGCCTCCGACGGGGAAAACAGGAAGCCTCTTTTTGAATATCACACTTCAAATATGTATCTATAAGTTACCGCGCTTAATTTTTTGTCAATAATAATACTTAATCCAAGCGCTTCCTCAGTAGTAAAGGGCTTGATTTGTCTGTAAATACATTTGGCGCTGTAATACACTTCTTTTTTATCAGTGATTCTAAGTTATTTCGAATTCTAGGGCTACTATGAGAAGTAGATACGTTGCTAATAAATGATTTGATCGATTTCTGTGGTTTGTCCTGCAATAACATCTCTAAATGTCGTCGATTCCGTAGTTGTTATCGTTTGATAAACAAATTATAAATTTCATTCATATTTTGTAAAATAGAAGGTGATACTAAAGCAATTGGCGAAATAGGTTTCTTACCTTTTTCGCGAACATTATGATTAATGAATAATGACCTATTAAGTGCAGAGGAAGATCATTTTGAAAATCTGTAGCTTTTCATCACTGACTTTTGGCCTTAACGGCTCAAAAGTGGTATCAAATATTGTGATTTCATCATAATATTATGTTGGATCCTCATATTTTTTTTGTTTATAAGGAGACACGCATTAATTTTTTTGAATTCCATATTCAATGGAATTTTCGAGTGAAGAGTTATATGTAATGTGGGAAGGGGTCCACCCTCGTTAAGCATTTGCTGAAACCCCGCATTTATACATATTACTCAGAGGAAACGGGGGTGAGGCATCATGGAGCCATTCAAGACCCATGACGCCTTTTTGCCTCGGCAGAAGCTGACCCATTCTGCCGGGGGATGTCCATCTGGGCCCCGACCAGAAGACTTATGGCTAGGGGGGGAACAGGGCGCCAACCCTCTTCCTGGTCAGCGAGTGGCAAGCTGCGAAGCTATGGATAACGCCATAGCCGGCACTTCTTCTACTCCGGAAGTGGCCGTAAATAAACGAGGAGTAAACAGCCTTACACGATTAGAAGTATTTACAATTTTAAAAAATGAGAGCAAAAAAATTTATGGACCAACATCAAATCTTTCGGAACTTGGTAATGACGAAAGGTTTGCCTTAATCTCTCATATTCTAGACAAGAGGTTAGTGACGCCACTTCCGGAATCAGATACTAAGTTATTTAATCAATCTATAAATATTTTCATCACTAAGGTGGAAAAGAAAATTAAAAAGGTTGTAAACGTGTGATGAAACGATTTGTTAATAACAACAAAAATTGGCTACAAGGAGATTTTCAAAATGATCTTCCTAAGCACCTAATAAGTCATGATGTTCACGAAATAGGTAAGAAACCTATTTCACCAATTGCTTTAGTGTCAACTTCTACCTTACATATGAATGAAACTTATAATTTACTAGCTGTTGCCCGCGACTTCGTACGCGTTAACATAGTATAATAACAAAGATGGATAGCTTTCCCCTTTTTGTGGTTCCTTATACAAAGGGTAAAAACGGGACCCTATTTAAGCAAACGTCAAAAAACTTTCATGTTTCTAACTCAAGAAATGATAGACTTTCATTGAATCTTTCTACCCCAATTTCACCCCCTTGGAGGTAGAATTACCAGAAACGCTTAAATACGTATCCATTCATTTTTAATCAGTAGCACAAAAATAAAGTTTCATGTTTCTCACTTAAGAAATGACGGACTTTCATTTAAACTTTCAACCCCTATTTCACCCCCTTGGAGGTAGAATTTCCAAAAACGCTTAAGCACGTATTCAATCATTTTTAATCAGTAGCCCAAACCTAAAATTTCAAGTTTCTAACTAAAGAAATAACGGAATTTCATTCAAATTTTCAACCCCAATTTCACCTCTTTGGGGGTAGAATCTCTAAAAACGCTTAAAAACGTATCCATATATTTTTAATCAGTAACCCAAAAATAAAATTTCATGTTTCTAACTCAAGAAATGACGGACTTTCATTCAAACTTTCAACCCCTATTTCACCCCCTTCGGGGTAAAATTTTCGAAATTCCTTCCTTAGTGGGTGTCTACTTAATAAAACAACCCTACTCACCAAATTTCGTGGCTGTAACTTTAACAGTTTTTGCTCAGCGATGATGAAGCAGTCAGTCAGTCAGTCAGTCAGTCAGTCAGTCAGTCAGTCAGTCAGTCAGTCAGTCAGTCAGGACATGTAATTTTATAAGTATAGATTAAGCAAACGACAACAACTCCGGAAACGACGGCAGTTAGAGACGTTATTGCAGGAGGAACCACAGAACAATTTAATTAAAACATTTGTTAACACCGTGTCCGCGTCTCAAAGTAGCCCTAGAATTCGAAATAATTTAGAATCAGTAATAAAATAGTGTATTGCAGCTCCAAATATTTGCAAAGAAAAATTAGACTGTGAAATCAAGCCCTATACTGCTGAGGAAGCACTTGGATTAATTATTGACAAAAAATTAACCGTGGAAACTTATACATATTTACAGCGCGATTTTAAAAAAAGAGGCTGTCCTGTGTTCTCCCCTTACTCGGAGGTATTAAAAGCAAAACAATCTTGCTATCCAGATTCGGTTAACGTGAACGAAGTAGAAGCATCCGTTTCTTTACAGGGACTGTTAACACACACAATTAAGCGAATTATGACGTTATTTGATGACGAATTAAATCGACTCTGTAAAGCAAAAGAAATAAGCAATTTACAATGCGAGTTTGAAGGTTCATGGGGCTTTGATGGAAGTACCGGTCAGTCTCTTTATAAACAAATACAATCTGATGATCCAACATATGATGAAAATACAATATTTACTACTACATTTGTACCGTTAAGGTTAAAAGTTAGTGGTGACAATAACATCGTCATATGGATGAATCCAAGCCCTCAGTCTGTAAGATTTTGTAGGCCACTTCACATCCAGTATAGGAAAGAGTCCCGGGCTTTTATTTTGGCAGAGAAAGCCTATGTAGAAGACCAAATTCAAAATCTTACGCCCAATAACTAGTTCACAAATCAAATCAAATCAAATATACTTTATTGTGCACAAACATAACAGTAAAATTTACATTAACAAACATATTTATAAATGAGACATGTACACAAGGGCGGCCTTATTACTTGAAAGCAATTTCTTCCAGGCAACCCTTTAACAAATTTTATGAGATTATGAATTTAGGAAAATGGTGATGTGCAAAAGTATACATATATATATATTATATTAATATATTAATATATATATATATATATATATATATATATATATATATATATATATATATATATATATATATATATATATATATATATATATATATACACATATACATACATATATAGCGATTTAACGTTTCAGCTTGCCTAATATGATCTGGTAAGGAATTCCAGAGTAAAATAGACTTAACAGTAAATGAGGAATTGAAATATTTAGTTTTATGGGCGGGAACGTTAAGGAGAAGTTTTGAGTAGGAACGGAGCTCTTTTCTATCGTAATTGTGAAAGACAAAGTTGTTTTTTAAATAAGAAGGATACCGGGAGTCAAATAAAATGTTGTAGAGTAGGGAGAGTACGCGGAAATCACGACGATATCGGATTGGGAGCCACTTAAGCTTGGTGCGGTATTCGGTGATATGGTCAAATTTTCGTAAACCAAAAATAAACCTTATTGAGAGATTTTGTAGACGCTCGAGCTTATTCAGTTGATCCTCAGTTAAATTAGTAAAACAAGCATCGGCATAATCAAGTAGGGAAAGAAACAAAGACTGTGCTAAGACTACTTTAGTTCGTGTAGGCAGAACATATCGAAGGCGTTTTAAGGAATGCCAAGTTGAAAATACCTTCCTACTGATTTCTTGTAATTGTGGCTTCCAAGATAAGTTATCATCGAAAGACACACCGAGATTTTTTACCACTTTACTAAATGGGATTGTAATGCCATTGATGAGGACGGGAGGTAAGGAGTTACAGTCAATCCTGGAGACCAGCCCCGGGCTGCCAATTAATATTAATTGTGTTTTTTTGGGATTAATAAAACGACCATGATTCTTGCTCCATTCGCTGATCTTCAACAAATCGTTATTTAATTTACCAATAGCTGAATGAAGGCCGCCTAATTCTGACTGGATGTACACTTGCAGATCGTCAGCATACAAGTGATAAAAAGATGTAATTGAAGTTATAATAGAGTTGAGAAATAAGGAAAATAAAAGTGGTGACAATACTCCTCCCTGTGGTACGCCGGCAAGTATATTACTCCAGTCAGAATAGCTATCGGACGATTTGACTCTCTGTCGCCTTTCTACAAGGTAGCTACGAAGCAACCCAATTACTGTTGACGAGATGTTACAGGACGCTAATCTGCTTAAAAGGATGTCGTGATCAATACAGTTAAAGGCGTTGCTAAAATCCAGTAATATGAGAAGAGTAAGTTTCTTTTGGTCCATGCCTAATCGCACATCGTCTGCTACCTTGATTAAAGCCGTGGTCGTACTGTGACCAGTGCGAAATCCAGATTGCAACGGAGTTAGCAGATTATTGTGCAAGACATACTTTGTGAGCTGTTGATGTATAATTTTCTCCAGGACTTTGGATAAATAGGGTAGGATCGAAATAGGACGAAAATCAGACGGAGTTTTGGGACAGGAAGACTTAGGTAAGGGAATAATATAAGCAGTTTTCCAGGCATCAGGAAAGGAAAGGGACTCTAGACAGGAATTAAAAATGTGTGAGAGAATAGGTAAAATAATGTCTAAAATTGGGATGACCATACTACGGCTAATGCCGTCGTCCCCGACTGCATTCGACGTTATAGACATTATGTGCCTTTTAATCTCAGTCTCGGTGACAGGGTCAATAAGGAAAGGATCAAAATTAGGAGAAGGGAGTGAGGATATAAACTGCAAGGTTCTTAATTTAATATTAGGATCAAGGATAGAGGAAGAGGTAAAGTGCTTATTTAAAAGGTTAACATCAATGGTATTACGATCCATTTCCGATTCAGGACGCCCCACACCCAGTGTCTTTAGGAATTTCCACGTTTTTGCTGGATCTCCGTTTTCTATCGAGCTGTGAATGTGGCGCCGCTGGGCATCACGGCACATTGTATTGCAGCGGTTGCGTATTTTAATATATTTGTTTCGACATTCTTCTGTTTTATTTTTTTTTAATTTAGCCTTCGCTGCATGTTTAGCACTAAGTTACACTTAGTTCACATCAAATGGATTTACCATAACAGCAAACTGTAAGCTCACTTTGAGTATTATACTCGTAGATGGAAAGGTATACAACATTATCAATAACACACTGTCTCAAATGAGATGTCCTATTTGCCAGTTAACAGCATCCCAATTTAATAAGGTAGAAGCCTTTTTTACATTAGATGTTTAGAATTTCTCCTCCATCTTGGATATAAAAATGATCCAAGAGTCAGACAGTGGAGGATTTCCAAACATTCAAATGAGTATAAAATCGTCGAAGAACGTAAAAAAGACATCCAAGCGAAAATAAGAACCCAAATGGGTCTTTTAGTCGATATCGTTCGTCCAAGTACTGGCACTACAAATGACGGGAATACGGCTCGGCGCATTTTTGCGACAGCTGAAAGTCGTATGACAGTATACATAAAATATTAGTCCACGGCCAAAACATTATTGAAACAGCGCCTTTACCCATAGGAGTTCTCTCAGAACAGGCTGGTGAGTCGCGCAACAAATATTGGCGTTATGATCGGGAGCATCACACTCGAAAAAATTCCAGGATAAACACTATGACCGATTTGTTCCATCGAGCGCTAGAGTCATAAGACCCAATAGTTTCCCATTTAAACCTTGATTCCAGACAAAAACGCAAAAAACGAGTACCATATCCACCTGAAGTAATAAACTTATTAAAACCTTTTGAACCTCCATGCCCCGATGATAAGAATAATAGCAGTGACGACGGTAATAGTAATTATGACATCGACGCTGAAGACAGTCTTTATAATAATACTATCATACTTTCCAGAGAAAATGAAATTTAATATTATTATGTAGGTATCGAAGTTTGTTATTTTATTATTGCAGCGAATGCTAGTCAATTATTATTATTATACATATTTTTAAGTTAGAGGGTAGGTCAACATATGTATAGACATTCTAAAAAATCCCATCTACGGAATAAAACATTTATTTTTATTTTATTCAGTTTTTATTTAGTCTCTTACAAAAAGAGATTCGATGCGTAATAATTGTGATGACATGTCACTTGTCAGTGACACTGCTTACAAATTCCAAACAATACTTTTTTTTCTTAGGCATTTTCTTTCCATATTTCGTCAAAATGTATGAAAAAAGTATATTAAAAAAAAACGTACTTCTTGATGTTTCACAACCATAGTTACCTACTTCGCAGAATTTGTTCCTTGTTAGCAGCAGAATCGAAAAGTGTGATAAAAAATCAACATCCACGAATCCCGCCAATTCCGGATTTTTCAAAGTCATAGAACTCAAAAGTTCCACGGGTTAGAGATTTGAGATTTTTACCAGTGTTAGTGGTAATAATTAACTTTCTTTTAAAGCATCATGCGCTTGCAGTATCGGCTTAGTTTAGTCGAAAAAAAATAAAAACTGAAAATCGATTTTCTTTGATTTCTTCGCCCCCATAAGTCATAGCCAACAGAAAAAGGGTTCATAATATAGATTTTTATATGTCCTACAAATATTATATGAGACGTTTTTGTCTAATCTTTACGAATTTTGAAATATAATAACTTATCACTTTTTTATGAACGCGGGATCGGGATTTTCTTTTTGTGATAATTCAAAAACTATTCAAGCGAGACACCTGGGTGTTTTACTCGGGCATTTGTAATTAAACACTCTTTCGAATTTATCAATAAAAAGACGATGTCCGTTTTTGGGGTCGAAAAAAACACTGTGCGACGGGATAGCGATTGACGTTGCCATGGCGACATACTTATTCAGTCACTTCAATAAAATAATACGGGTGATATACTTTATAATATGGATGTAATGTCGGCACTACATATAGGCGAACGCGTTGGCCAACACGTCGGCCAACGCGTTCGCCTATAAGTAGTGCCGACAAAACGCGTCGGCCAACGTCTAAATACCTACCGCCAACGCGCGAGTCGCCCGTTCTACACATTGGGCCGACGCGTTGGCCAACGCGTAGGCCAACGCGTTCGCCTATATGTAGTGCCGACATAATATGGCAAAGAAACGTTTGCCGGGACAGCTAGTGTATTATATAGATTATGTAAAGAGAAAATAGGTACACATTATTGGAAATAATAATTTATTTATTAAGCTTAACAGCTCTTACCCGTCACAATAAAAATTAATCATTATAGTCATTGACAAGCTCTTCCTGTTTTAGACTCGATCAGAAAATTCAGACTTCCCTATCAATTATCAACAAGTACCATATCAATACTTAATATATTTAATATTACAAATGGGAAAGTGTGTCTGTTACCTCTTCACGTCCTAACCGCTAACCGATTTTGCTGGGTATTGGGATTAGGAAAGGACGTAGGATACTTTTATCCTATGAAAATGTACGGTTCCCGCGCGATAAATGCACTTTAGCAAAACGGAGTTATTGGCGTCATAATAAATAGTAAGACATAAATGTATCATTAGTGAAATTGTACGATAATTCGAAACATTATCTAATTAATATAATGATAATAAATGCTATAAACAACCAGATAAGGAACACAAAATTTCTATATATAATGAGGTGACCATCAAAAGTTTTGTTATAGTAGTTAACTATTATTGAAATATGGACATTGGAATCAAAGGAAATCTTTATGGTCTCAGTGACCAGCAATTGGATTTCATAAGGAGAAAAATAAAAGAAAATAACATAGAAGGGAAAGATGCGACCGTATCAGTGCTCGGACAAGCCGGTGATAATTTAGCTTCTGCATTAAGAGTGATCACCATAAAGAACGAAAAAGAAGATTTTAAAATTATAGTCAAGGTTACCCAAAATGTTTCAAGACTTTTAAACGAGGCTAATATATTTTCTGTAATAATGTTTACAAATGAAGTTACAATGTATCATGAAGTTCTGCCGATGATGACTGAGATACAAAAGAATGCTGGAATAGAACCGAGAGATATGTTTCCGGTTCCTGCCTGCTATGGTGCGAGTAACGAAACACCACAAGAAATTATATTATTGGAAGATTTAACGAAAGAAAAATGTGTGATGTTGGATAAGTTTAAGCCCCTTCCAAATGATACCATAGAATTAATATTGCGGACCCAAGCACATTACCATTCTTTGTGTTTTGTGTTAAAAGAAAAATCGCCAGAAGAATTTGCTGAATTTTGTAAAAAACTTATTAATATGAACACAGCTGAAGATTTCTTGCATAACGAGGAAGGTTTTAAAACTGTTGGACATCGGCTAAGTAAAATTTTTGAAGACAAGTTAACAGCGAATATAGTAGTAGAGACAATCAATGAACAAATAGATAGATCATTAAGGCTCGATAAATGCGATAAAGGTTCCAAATATTCGATTATTGCTCATGGAGATTGTTGGATGAACAATTTCTTATTTAAGTTAGAGGTTGGTGACACTATTTTTATAAATTTATTGAATACTAGCGACCCGCCCCGGCGTCGCACGGGTATAAAATATATTTTAGCCACTGAAAAAATGATTAAAATCGATAACCTATGATCCTTCACGTGGTCTACTTCTTATCTGTGCCAAATAACATAAAAATTGCTCCAGTAGTTCCCGAGATAAGCCCTTTCAAATAATTTCCCCCGTTTTTCCCACATTCTCCTATTAGTCTTAGCGTGATAAAATATAGCCTATAGCCTTCCTCAATAAATGGGCTATCTAACACTGAAAGAATTTTTCAAATCGGACCAGTAGTTCCTGAGATTAGCGCGTTCAAGTTAGCCCTTTCAAAAAATTTTCCCCGTTTTTTCCACATTTTTCTCTATTTCTTCGCTCCTATTAGTCTCAACGTGATAAAATATAGCCTATAGCCTTCCTCCATAAATGGGCTATATAACACTGAAAGAATGATCAAAATCCGTTGCGTAGTTTTAAAGATTATTTTAAAGGGAACAAAGGGACATGAGGGAAAAAAGCGACTTTGTTTTATAATGTATAGATATAGATATAGACTAAACATTTCTTTTTATATTATTTTCCGTGTCATGGTGCTCTACTGAATATTGGCTATTATTGTTTGTTATCTTATTAAGCTCGCTATTACAATACAATTTTTTTATAATTTTTTCGTTTAGAATTAATATAGCACAATTAAAAGACCTTTAAAAGAAGAAGTTATTCACTTTTAAAATTTCTTTTTCAGGACGACAAGCCAACGAAGTGCATTATGATCGACTATCAACTAGTGAAAGAAGCGCCACCAGTCGTCGACATTCTTCATTTGATTCTCAACTGCACCGACTATGAAACGAGGACCAAACATTACCACGAATGGATAGATTATTATCACTCACAATTAGATAAACATTTAGATGTACACGGCTTAAAAGTTAAAACCACATACCCCAAAGATAAACTTGAATCTGACCTTAGTAGATACGCAAAAATAATGCTTGGACTATCTATAATCGCTAATAGTCTGATGGTAAGAAATAATGAAGAAATAGCTAAAGTAAAAGAAGCCATGGCAGAAGCAGAGACTATGGGTAGTTTTGCGGAAAATTTTAATATGTCCGGCTTACACATGGAAACGGTTTTGCTAATAAAACAACGCATCGAGGACACAATAAAAAGCTGTATTGATTTTGGATATTTAAATCCAAATGTAAACAACAATTATGTAGTTTGATATTTTATTTATTATAATAAGAATAGTAAATAGTTAAGTACCAAAAAGTAACGTAATTTTTTATGTTATTGTCTTACTGTGTTATCTTGAGATAAATAAAAATTTAATTAAATCAAACATTAAAAGACACTATTTATCATAATATTACTCTATTATGCTAAACATTAATAATTAAGGAATCATTGACAATAGTCAATAACTAATGAGGTCTATTTAGCTTTTATCTAAATTACTACATTAATACACTTACATTATTATTTTTCAACAAAAAATTAAAACCGACTTCCAAAAAGTATTAAATAATTCTTTCTCTTTAATAGTGCCTTTTCCAGAATTTGCCAAAATCCTAACTATTTCTGTACTTACATATTATAATATTATAGTCTTCACTATTTTGAAGTCGGTACCAGCTAATTAAATCATGACTTCAGTCAATGTCAGAATATCTGAAATAATTGGGACTGGTACCGACTTCAAAATATGTTGGAAGCAGATGTTAAAGATTTTACAGAAAATTTCATTATACGTCGGACCTAGGGTTGTCAACTTTTTTCACAAGAAATAGAGTATAATATTCAGATCGCTGAAATATTTTAAACAGTATTTTAGATAAATAAACAGTATTTAATGAACAGCGTAACTTTCTGCCGCGCATTGTAAAACTC